>JAZKJV010004475.1:0-501873 GCA_037367405.1 Ottelia alismoides | reverse complement strand
GTAAAAATTAGACAAAAAACCTTATAAAATAGACAAGAACAAGTTTCCTTGATTGTCAAATTTTGTATCTATCCTTGATTCTTTTTGTGGTTCGACCTTAATATTTACTTGCTATACACACTTATTTATAGGGTATAATAAATTTCATCTCACTTAGATTCATTGCCCACTTATTCCGCAGGTTGATTGTTGATTGACACACTTTGATCGCGTGTTGAAAGATGTGAGCGGACGATACACTGATTGTCGGGTATGATTTGTCGGGACACCACGGGCCCTCCAAGAGCGGATATTAGACACCTCGACTTCAATAACATGACACCGTACATGGGAGCATGACTTTTTAGTTGATTTTTAGACTATATTTTGATCTCACTCTTTGTGTGTTTATTTCGTTTCAGCATCTATCTATTTGCATATCAAACTACCTGTAATAACTATGGTATTGTTGAATCCGTAGTGCATTGTGCAGGGCCCAGTGGAGTGGATCAAGATATTTAGAGCATGAGCAACTACATGAGATTGGAGGTTGGCTTTTGAGAAAAGCCGGTTGTTGGAGTATATGAAGCAAAGGAGCCACAATTTAGAGTGTTTTGGGATCAAGTAGAGCACTTAGGATTTATTTGCAGATCTTCAATTGTGTATTATTACTTGTGTTTTCTACTATTTTCAGTGGATCCATGTCAGGATCTCGTGTGTAGGAGAACTTGGACACTTGTACATTTAGGAGCCTAAGCTCCTTTGTCATTTTTAAGATTTTTCATGATTTTCATGGTTTTTGTCGACTTTATTTTCATTCATTTTATGGCTTATTTTCTTTGTTTCTCATGATTTGAGTTTTTAACTTTTGTTTTTATTTATTTTGTCTGGTTGAGCCCTTATCTTTAGGATTGTTTGATCGAGTAATTAGGTTCATAGCCAAATCTATCTCATGTTCCTATAGTTAATTACACTTGGACTTAGTCAAATTAATTCGTGCTTCACGTAATAACATTCTTGCTTAAGGCGATTTCATCATTGTATTCATATGGCATAGTTTCAATTCCTGCCTAGCATCCCACATGGATAGTGTTGGAAGCAAGGTGAGCACTTCTGACTTTGCATCCATCATCGTTTCTAGAATTGCATCGCTTTCTCGATCTCTCCCTCTTATTTTGATCACTCAGGATACTAAAGGATATGAAACCTCGTTAGGAAATTGCATGAAAAATAACAAAAAAAATGATAACCAAAATAAAATCAAGATTGATTAACTTCATTAGATCTTAAAATACAATGTAATTGGATTCATTACTTTGGGAATAACAACTCCCACATTTGACACAAATAACTTTCTGACTAAGTGAGGCACGAACACTTAAGGAATAGAGCCCCCAACCTTGAACTTGTACCCTAAGTGGTTGGCTCGACTCTTGGGCCTTATTATTGCTGCAAGCACTTGCCTCCGACTGTAGACGAAGTGCCTTATATTCAAGTAGGTATGGTACGTCAGCTTGTGCACAACCTAACTCTAAAATTGAAAAGATAACGACACACTCATATGGTCATTATTGTGTTGAGTAGGTAAATTGGAGTTTTCTTTGTGTTTGATTGCAGCTTTTGGATTTGATTACATTTATCTTTCTTTGAGTCTTTTTAGTTTTTGAGTCCATTTCTTTTTCTTTTCATCATCTCTGTCGTAATTATGGGTCACTCTTATCTTCAACTGGATCTCATTTCTATCTTTCACCCATATCACCCCAATGACCATGGTCTGGTTTAAGATGACTCTCTTCTTGAACCACATTTTTGCCTCGTCCAATTTGACCTCAACCCCCGTGCGGTTGGTTTCTTGTCTGACATTTTGTCTCATATGTCTTTCCTCTCGTATCATCTTCTCTTACTCCTAGGCATGTTGTGCTACAAGATGAGGCACAAATTGAGGATACTGATCATATTATTGAACCAGACAGAACTAAAGCTAGAATGAGTATGCTTTCTTTGGCAGATTATGGACATGATTTATGCGATGCCATCCATTGAGGTTTCTGATCTTGCACATCAAGCGGAGGATGTGATCACAGAGGGCATACATATTTTGGATGATGAGACTGATGTTGTGTGTGTTTACATTTTCATATGTCGATCCTTGAGTCGGTCTTGTGCATCATGATTCAGGAGCCTATTGTACCATCTCTTTCGGTACTCCATGAGTCAGAGCATGATTCTTCTTTGCTTCATCCATTCTATTAGCCGATCAACTTTCCTCCTCCTGACTTCCTGATCCTCATAGAACACATAGATGATTTTGATGAATATCCTGAGCCATTTAAGTAGATGTTGTTAGGTGAGGGCATGCCTTTTCATATGCCACATCTAGTTAGTCCCTCCCATTAACCTTGTATCCTCCCGATTAATGAGACTGATTTTGAGAATGAGACTATATATGCAAGAATTGACCCATTATTCACAGATGAGTTTGCATTACTCCCCGAGGCATATCCGCAAAAGGGTGCAACGTTTTATTTGCACTTGGTTTCACTCTCTGATTGTGCATCCGATCTGTCGACTGCCGAGATCAAGTCTTATGATTTCTCTGATTCCTTTGAGTCCTCTCTCCTTGATGACCCCCACGAGGATGAATGATACTTTGAGATATTCAATGATTTCTCATTTTTCGATATTATGTCCATCAGGTATCCCATTACATAGAGAGTCTCCTGATCTTGACTTTTTATATCTTTACTAAACTATGGTTGATGTGGAGGATTCCATCACTAATGCATCTGTCTCCTTGTTCGATTTTATCAGCTTTTATTACTCTCTATATTCTCCTAAGCAGATGATTTCTTTCAGGTACCAGACCTTGGCTTAGTTTTCAATCCTTTTCTCCCGGTAGGAACACCCCTTTGATCATATATTCAGGTGTTTTACTTATGCTTGTTGACTTTGTCGTTGTTCTCACACTAAGAGGACGACAAGAATACAATATTTGACTAACAGATGTCATATTGAACTTTAACATGACTGTTGACTCACTAAACTCAGGGTTTATTCACAAATGCCGTTGCAACCCAAAGAAGCGCCAAGCAAAAAAATTATTTAATCTCAAGTAGAAATACAGAAGATGTAGTAAGAGATTTTGCTATTTAATTTACATGTATATCTAACTGGATCGAACTCAGGGAGGCTACAAAAATCCCGAGGGTTATTCTATGCAATGAAAAATCAATGAAGGAATGAAGGTATTTCTATGCACACTATGCTTGATTTTTGTATTTTTAAGGTTTGTATTTTTTTATAAAGTTTAATTTTATAATTTTTATTTGGTTTTCTGATTTTTATCTTTTCTATTTTGAAAAGATAACCTCTTAAAATTTTAAGAACACTAAGAAAATAAAAAAGAATCTAAAACACACACAATCAACTCTTTTTGTATTTTTCAATTATGTCAAAACTATCCAAAAAATTAAAAAAATATTTTTATGTATTAGATAATTATTTAATGTTTTTCTATTTTTCTATATTTTTCCACAAAATTTAAAACCTTTAATAAAAAAACATAAATTTAAATAAACAGAAAATAAAATGAAAGTTTTTGGTATTTTAAAATAACAAATAATGTTAAAAAGGATAAAATATATACATCATGAAAGATATTTTTATATTTTCCAGATAGAAATTTCATGATTTTTTGGATTTTAAAAGAATTTTTATGAATTTTTAATGTTCTGAAGAGTTTTACGGTCTTTATGGGTTTTGTGAAGAATAAAAATGTGAAAACTGGGCAGAAATTAAAATATAACAAAAGAAACATCAAATAGTCTTTTTAGAATTTTCAGAAGAATTTTTATAATTTTATTGATTTTTTCATGCAAACATGACATTTTTATGAGGGTTTTTAAATTTTAATAAATAATAAAAATAAAGAAAATGTGAAATGCAAAATGAATATAACAAAAACCTATGTGAATTTATATGGAATTTTTAGATACATTTTGATCTTTTTTATTTGATTTTAAAGATGCAAAATAAATGTAGGTTCACAGGGACCTATGTGTAGTTAATTTAAGTTTGAGGCCTAAATGGTAATTATGCTTACAAAATACAGGGCTAGATATGTAAAATTTCCAAAAACTCACGCGCACAAGTGCATGCCCCACTGGATTGGACCTTTATATAAATAAAATACATTCGAGGGCTAATCAATTATAGAGAACATCATCCTCTTATTGCAATTATCCAAACAAACATGTGCTAGGAACACACTATAGTACAAACTGGACTAACATGCAAATAATTTTAATCTCTGGATTTAAAATGCAATTGTTCCAATAATGACAAAATGACATGTGTCCTCGTAGGGACATACGCAAATAAAATAAAAAACATGGGTAAGGGTGCAAAGTAACCCTTTATTGACATGGCAAAAAGAACGGTTGGATGGCAACATGGCTTGGATCTGACGGCTAGAGATAGGTCTTGTTTAAATGGCCACGATCAGATCTGGATCTTCAATCAACGATAGACATTTGGGTCTTTTCGACGACCACGATCAATCGTGGGCACCTTATTCTTGATCGAAGGGATGCAAAGTGGTCTGGATGAACTGGGAAGAAACTTCTTTTACTTGAACTTAGATTGCATGGATCTCCCTCGATTTAACTCTATTCCTTATGCAATCACATCCAGATGAAGGATATGAGTGTTCCACTTCGGATGATCACCTTAGATCTGCATGAAGTCACCATATCAAGGATCTAGAAGGTGATGAACAATGGTGCTCCAGGAACCTTCTTCAAGTCTTTATTTTTGCTCTTTCCTTTATTTATGGAGCTCCTTTGTCATACAAGTGATTGGCAATGCTAGGAGGTATACTCCGGCCTTAGGTCAAAATAGTATGAAATGAGGGGAGAATGGAGGTCTCCGATTAAGGTGGTCGAGATGGAGACCAAATTTAGAAGAATCTAAGGGTGATCAAATGGTGGTGGAGGTGAAGAAAGGTCGAGTGAAAGTGTCAGCGAAGTCAGGGGTAGTTGGTAATAACCATAGCTCCTCCGATCGTACAGATTATAGGTGGATGGAATGGATCTGATCTATGCAATTAAGATAAAATTTAAGTGAAAAAGAAGGATTGAATCCAAGAATAGCTACCTATGTTACCTACGGATAAGAAAGAAGGTGGAAATCGCCTCGATATGCTAGATGACAGAGATGCAGAGACGTGCAACGGAGGTCGTAGGTGACGTAGCTAGATCCCGAACTTCAGGCGCTCACTTGCACTCCCGATCATGGGGAACGGTAGTTGTCTGCTACAACTCACTCTTGGAATCAATCTCGAGGAGGAAAAAAGTTGAAGGATGAATCGATTTCTTGCTGGAGGTGGAGGGTACCATTTATAGGTGTGGCTTTGATGAATTTTAAAATTCAAAATAGGTATAGTTCATGGAGCAATATGTGGAACTAACATGTAGGTGTGGGAGGATAATCAATGACAGAAAAATCGGAAAAGGAAGCATAGGCGGTTACTAATCGAGGTGCATGGGGAAATTGGGTGAAGTAACTACGACGGGTAGAGTTAGCGGTGATTGGTGTAGACCAACCAGTTGACCCAGGTCGACCAATCATGTCACGTTAGGATGAGGACAAAATAGGCTAAACAAGAAAATTGTAAATAAAGCAAAAAAATAAAATAGAAAATGTATTTATTTAATTCCATAATGTTAATAGAAAATGTTAGGAATAATTTAATGTTAATTTTGGTATATTTAGTTAATTAAATAATGTATTTACAAGGGTTAAAATAAATAGAAGGTGCTATTTACATGTATGTATACCTATATATACAATATTTGGATTTTTAATTAATTATTTACATAAATATATACATAATTCAATATTATATTTATTTACAACATTTTTCAAGGGTTTTAATGGTATTTTATTTGATTTTTAAGAATTAATTTATTAGGTTAAATAAATAGGTATAGGCACACTATATACATGGTGTTACATATACATTATATACAAGATTTTATTTTTGTTGAATTTTGATTTTGTAATTTTTATTTGTATTTTATATGAGTTAAATAAAATATTTATAAGTAATTAAAAATATAATATTCACAAATATATAAAGAAATATTTAATTAAATAATATACTTAGTGTGCATATGTATAATATACAATAATACCCCAATTGGTCATATTTCAGACATTAGCTCAGATTTTATGGAATCATCTTCATTTAAAGATAATTTAATTTGGAGTAAAATGAAAGTGAGTTTGATGAATTTGGAGTTCAGGAGGGGAAAATATTGATTTTGGTAGTTCGTAATTTTGTGGCTTTTGGAAAGTGATGTTATTTATATAATATATACGAATTTTTACTGAAATTATTTCTATTATTTACATAAGAATTTTATTCACAAATCTCTAGAAGAAATATTTGTTATTTACAGATAATTTGGCAATGAATAATAATGAAAGAATTGTGTGTTCTAGACAATAATATACAAGTCTTGAACTCTCGAGGTTTGATTTAGCTTGTATCTATTACATATACAATCTTGTATTTTCTTTATTTTTCCTTTATTTTTTTATTTATTTTAAATTAAAATAGTAATAAATATATAATATTTACACAAGGATGTTGGTTAATAAGAAGATGGTTATTAATATATACATGTATTTTAAGGAATGTTAAGCTAAAATAAATGAATAAAGATGATGAAATGCATATCGTCATCCCCCTATGCTTTACCTTTGCTAGTTCTTTAACAAAAACTTATTTGGAAGAATAGGTGAATAAGATAAAAAATAAAGGAAAAATAAATAACGTAGAACAATATTGAGTATTAAACTTCATAAAATTGCACTATGGAGCTCGGTCAGACCTTTAGATTATTAGTGTGTCGGAACCTTAATGGGAAATGGATTTCAAACCTTACAACCCTCAAGTTCTACAAGACTCATATCCAAGTCGCCTCAACCGTCAGGTCAGAACAAGTCTACATACATAAATTCTTATGACTATGAATCTTTACTTCTAAGGTGTAAGTGATACATAACTCCATCTCAAAAGTGAGAAAGAAACAACCTCCCTCAATAAGGTAACTCTAGTCCCACAGTCCAGCAACTCTTTCCTCGAGGAATGGGGACATTCCATTCTAAGTTCAAGTACAACCATCTCAAGAAGAGGAGATGAAGAAAAGATAAGACAGTAGCCAGTGTAGCTATCTGTCCTTGGATGCATGACCAGCGTAGCCAAGTCATCCAGCTACAAGCACACACAAATCTGACTTTGAAGTTCATCTTTACAATTTGACTATGCATGTATATACACTTCGGCATGCATTTTACTTTTCAATCAGGTCTGTCCACTTTTGGAGATTCTGTATTTTTTTGAATATATAGACCAATGCAACATGTACATAAGGAGTTTTTCCTCTTGAGCAAGTAGACTATCCCTCTTTTGAAGAACTATTGCAACCCCATAACATCCTGTCTTTAGACCTCAATTCCACTGGACCAAGTTGAGATGCACTACCCTCGCAGATGAAGATGGATGTTCCCACTAGTTGTTACACACCCTTGTGCAACCCCAAGCCAAAGGATTCTGCCCCCTCACCACCTCATCCATAAAGAGCAACGTTTAGAGTACTTGTCGACGTGGTCTAGAAGAATCATGTGTGTGTTGTTAAATATTTACTTAGACTCATCAAGATGACATGTGAATATAGTCTTGTCGACGTGAGTAATTAAGTCGCTAGGATCTGAAATGTCTCAACTCTAGTTCTTATAAGCTTCCTATGAAATTAAGTGGATTAAGGCTATAAACAAGCTCCATTCTTTAATTTTATTCAAGACCAAATTAAATGTCGATACTAGTCAGAAAAATGCACATGCAGATGCAAGAAGTATATACAAAACACAATTTTTTTGAAAGAAAAATCTTTTTGAAAAAATCAAAGGGTTTTGCAGATTTTTACGTATTTTAAGTTTTTTAAGGATTAGTAAACATATTTACAAGTATATAAGGATTACACAACTTTTATACAAAATTTTACAAGGGAATTTCAGACACAAGTTTTTATAAAAGAATAAAGAATTTTATAGGAGGGAAGATGATCAAAGTTTGTATACACACGTGGATTTTACGAACATATACACACACACACACACACACACACACACATCCCATCCTTCTAAAAATACTTTGACAATAGTATACAACACATTTTTAATAGCTATTTAATTAATAAAAGTACGAGTTATGGTTAAAGTATATATACAATATATACGACACCCCCTATACTTAGCTCGAACTATATCCTCACAGTGATCAAAGAGCTACAAAGGAAGACATAACTCGTGCTAAGTATAGAAAAGTGAAAAAGAATACTATACAACAATGACTCAAAGATTGGATGAAGATTATAAAAGTTGGTGATCCCTTTATACATAGGATTAAATAATAATAAGTATAGAAGAGTGTACAAATGGAGAAAATCGAGGAAAATAATGAACAACTCAACGAATCGACTTGTCCTCCCCTATACTTACAGTAAAAGACACCTGAGTATAGATCAATAAATCGAAGGACATGCAAGAGATCTGAAGAAAAGTAAAAAATAAAAACATGAAAAAGATGGTATGAACAACATCACGCCCCCTATACTTAGGGTAAGGGATCCCTAAGTATAAGCAACAACAAGACTGATGAAACAGAATAAATATGAACAACTCAAATCATTCACCTCCCCTATACTTAAGATAGAGAACATCCTAAGTATAGCTCACACACGGGAAAGAGGAAAACAATAAAAATAGAATAAGTAATAAAACAAAAGGATATGTAAACGAGAAAATCAACTCATGTATCAGACACAGAATATGTCAAAAAAGTCATCGTCTAATACCATAGATATACAATCAACTACGAACGTGAATGTTCATGATCTAGATATGGCTTCAACAAATGTCCGTTCACAACAAATGGTTGTGGGTCAGATGACAACCCAGATATAACAATACTACCATTTTTATGCATAACTCTCACAATGATCGGTCCTGACCATTTGCTTTTCAATGTCCCTTGAAATAACTTCAATTTGGCATCAAACAACCATACTCTCTGATCAGGGGAGAATCTCATTCTTCTAATGTATCTATCATGCCAACACTTGACTTTCTCCTTGCATAATCTTAGAATTCCAGCAATCTATTCAAATCCAACTTCTTGTTCTTTCCTGCTTTCTCATAACCAAGATTGCATACACATAGTGCCCATAAAGATTTAAGAATTAATTCCACTAGCAAGTCGTAAGTCTTTCCATACACCAATCAGTAGTGAGACATGCCCAATGGTGACTTGTACGCTGTCTTATAAGCTCATAAAACTAAGTCAAGCATCTGGGACCAGTTCTTCCTATCTGGACATACAAGTTTTTGAATTACAATCTTGATCTCCCTATTTGAAATTTCAGCCAAGCCATTAGTCTGTCGGTGGTAAGGAGGCACAACTCGGTGCTCAATGGCGTACACATTTACAAGCTTCTTGACTTCTCTATTAATGAAATGGCTTCCCCCATCTGAAATAAGTATCTTGGGGATCTCGAACCATGCAATGATATGACCCTTGAGAAAGGAACATACCATACGACTATCATCGTCTCGGGTGGGGATAACATCCACCCATTGACTAACATAATCCACGACAAGCATGATGTACCGATATCCCTTATTGACAGGAAATGGGCCCATGAAATCTATGCTCCATGCATAAAAAACATCAGAAATTAATATATATCAGGGGCATAGTATCTTTGGAACACATACTTCCTCCCATCTTCTGATAGTCATTACAACGTCGAACATACTCTATATCATCCTTAAAAAATGTTGGCCACCATAAGCCACTCTGTATAATCTTAGTTGTCGTGTACTTCTCCAAATGATGCCGACCAGATTCTAATTTGTGGCAGTGTTCAAGTACACTCGTGTAATCCTCCTAAGGAATGCACCTTCTCTAAATAAAATCCATACCCTCACGAAATAGGTACGGATCCTCCCATTGGTAAAAATGTATCTCAAATAGAAATCGGTCTACCTTGTGCTTTGGCCTATCTTGTAAAACTTTCTTGGAGAAAGGTTAGTTCACAATATTAGCATACCATGAGAAAGAGTCCATAGACAAAATGGTCTCATCTGAAAAGGTCTCAGAAATAGGGATCGTGTTATTTTCAGAAGTATATGCATCTGTAATGCTGGAAAGGTGACATGCCACAATATTTTTCACTCAAGGTTTATCTGGAATCTCTAAATAAAATTCCTAAAGAAGAAGGATCCATCTGATTAGGCGTGGTTTGGCACCCTTCTTTGCTTGCAAGTATCGTATGGTAGTGTGATCTATGTATACAATAACATGGGAATCGAGGAGTAGAGTCTTAACATCTCTAATCCAAAAACAACTGCTAACATCTCCTTCTCATAACTGTGTAATTCCATTGTGCCTCATCCAGAGTCTAGCTAGCATAGTGTATACCAAATGGTATCCCATCCCTTCTCTGCCCTAAAACAACTCCAACGGCTAAATCTGATGCATACGTCATGATGTCAAAGAGGAGAGACCAATCTGGTGGCTATAGGACAAGAGCACTAGTAACCATGTCTTTCATATGATGGAATTCAAGGAGGACTTTCTCATCAACAACGAATTCACTCTCCTTGCATAGAAGCTCGGTCAAAGATCTGGAAATGTTGTTGAAGTCCTTAATGAATTGCCTATAGAATCCTACGTGTCCCAGAAATTACCTCAACTACTTCAAATTTTACGGTAGCTCAAGCTTCGATATCACATCAATCTTAGACAGAACAACTTCCATACCATGTTTGGAGATGACGCGGTCCAATACAATCCCATTAGTCACCATAAAGTTACTCTTTTCCCATTATAACACTAGGTTTACCTAAAACAACATTGAAGAACTCGGTCTAAATGAGCAAAACATGTGTCAAAACTATCCCCATAGACAGAGAAATCGTCCATAAAGACCTCAAGGAAACTACCCACCATGTCAGCCAAAAACGATCAATACACATTTGGAATGTAGCGGGGGCATTACATAATCCAAATAGCATTCGTCTAAAGGCATAGGTACTAAACAGACAAGTGAAAGTAGTTTTCTCCTGATTCTCAAGAGTGATAGAAACATAGTTAAACATTGAGTACCCATCCAAGAAACAAAAGAACTCTTTCCCTACCAACCTCTTAATAATCTGATCAATAAAGGGTATCGAAAAGTGGTCCTTCTTGGTAGTTGAGTTCAGGCGTCGATAATCTACACAGACATGCCATTAAGTAGATACATGAATTGGAATTTCCTCACTACAATTATTCTTCATGATAGTAATCCTGGATTTCTTTGGGAACACATGCAAATGACTAACCTACTTGGAATCCGAAATAGGACAAATAGAGCCAACATTACACCATTTCCTAATCTCTTTCACGACAACCTCCCTCAGATTCTAATTGAGATGGCACTGACACTCACGGGAGGGTTTACAATCATCCTCTAAGTAGATATGATGCAAGCACAAAGCAGGACTAATCCCACAGAGATCCGAAATATTCCATCCAATGGCCTTGTGGTTTATCTCAAGAACCTCTAGCACACGAGATTATTGTTCATCGGTCAATCGCGAGATGAGGATGATCAGAAACATCTGGGGGGGGGCACAAGGAAGGCATACTTTAAAGTTGATGGTAAAGCCTTGACCTCATGTGGGATCTGAATTGGCTTTGTAATGACCTTTGTAACTACACTGGTAGAAGGTATATGATCCTCTGTGTACTATTCACCATGGCTACTGTCAGCTCAAAAAGTAGAATGTCAGAAAGATCTGCAATGAATGATCTCTACTCACTCATCAGGATGTTCAGAATCCTCAGTACTCCCAATATGAAAGGATCAGATATCTCAGCAATAACCTCTGAAAGATATCTCTCATCAGTGCATATCTCAGTAAAGTCAACATGTGGATTAGATATTTGTACTCAGAACTCTCAAAATGAGGTATATCATCAGTATTCTCGAGATGATGTGTGATGAATCCGCGATTCATCATCGCGATATCTTGATCTTAGCAAAATCCCTGAGTAAAGTCTCAAATAAATGTACATAAAATCATTAAATTAACAAAATGACTCTTGTAAATAAAACACACTAATTATTGTATATTAGATTGTATAAAATAAATTAACAATAGAAAGTTGCAAAATCAAAGGAGTTTCTCATATGTAAATAGCCCAAAACTTCATGTATTTTTAATAATCTCATTTCAACTCCTTTTTTGCTAATTCTTTCCAACTTGTTCATAACAATCTATATAAAAATACAAAAATACGAAACAAATTTTACCTCAAATAAATGCTCCTAGATCCCAAAGGGAAAAAGCTGTAAAGACCAACTTCCAAGCCAAATTCCCGCTCCATATAAACTCCAAATTCATCAAATCACTTTTAAAGTTCAAGTTAGAAAATTATCTATCTAACGGAAGTGATTTCATTAAAATCGGAGCTCATTTGCAAAAGTTGGGTTTTGGGAGCTAGATGTACATTGTATATTATGTATATTCATTCTTTCTTCATTTTTTATTTTATCTTTACTAATTACTAAAAATATTGTATTTTGATTGTAGTATTTTATTGTATTTTTTCGTTGTAAATATTTCTTAATAAAAAGACAAAAAATATATATTAGAAAAGCAAACAAAAAAAATGTACATGTATGTATTCACTTGTAAATTCACCACTATTTTCCTCTTTTATTTTAGTTTTATTTAAAGTAGCCTACTTTATATCATTATTTTATTTTATTTATTTATTTCACATTCCCTACAATAACCAGCATTCAGCTCTATTCTACCACCAACCTCCATTCAACCCTACCATTTTTTAAACCTCCCATTCAACTCCATTAATAATATAACATCCCACCACTCTAATAACCTCTCATTCCATTCTCTTTATATACATCTCATCCTCCTCAATTTGTATTTGATCCATCTTTATGTGAGGAGAGCCTAGTTCTCAGAGTTGAATCGATGAAAGCGACGCAACTGCGGTCGAGAGACGACAACCCTCTCTCCGGTGAGATCCGTTGGTTTTTTGGGCCAACATCGCATCCACATCCGTGCGTTGCTCGAGTTCATCGCTCGCCGGTGATTTGAGCGAAGACCGTGCTCTCGTGAGCACTTCATATGGGATCATATCCATTGTAGATAATTTTCTTATCGTTCTCTCATTTTGTTACTTTTGCAAATTTTTTTAGTCCATCACATCATCATCCATATACCCATATTTGTTTCACATCATCTTCACCATTCCCTTTACTTTTTTTTACATACATATCTGCATTCCTGTTTAAGAAAACAAAAAAATAGAAATTAAAATATAAAAGAATAATTAATTAACAGCAACAAAAATTCAAAAAATATAAAAAACACACATGGAAGGAGGCAGCGGCTGCAGCCTGCTGTCACCTCCTTCTGCAGCCGTCCCAGCCACGGAAGGCAGCGCCGCCTCCACAGCCGCCCACCGGCCCCCAAACGCACCGCTACGCGCCAACGGCTCCGCCTCCTCAGCCCTGCTCCGCGTGCCGGCGTGCGACCGCGCCACCGACGCCTCCGACCTCCACCGTCGTGCCACCTCTCCGCCATGCGAGTCCTCCACCCTCACCCCCCTGCGGCCACCCCAGCGAGCACGTCGCCTCCGCCGACCTCCGCGCGGCGCCGCCTCCTCCTCACGGCCGCACGCGGCCGCGGCGACCACGCCCCCTGTTGGGTTTCTTTACCATCGTGCCTAGCCAGAGGAAGACGAAGGTCCATTTCTTTTTTATTTTTTTGTGAAATTTGCATATTATATTTCTCATATTTCTGTAATTACAAAAACATCCATGTACATAAGTTGCACTGTATTTTTAGTTTCTGTATTTGCATGGATACCCCTATGTTTGGCTATTAATTTGAACACCTGTTTTGCATCTTTTTATTCAATGAAAAATGTGTTGATGTTGAGCAACTAATTCTATACCTCACGGATATTTATTTATATTTTTGTCGTCTTTGGGTAATTAATTAAAAATGCTTAACTGAAATATTACATATTTTACTCAAATTGAGCTATTAAATTTATATCTCACACACGGTTGCACTAAAAATTCCACAAAAATTAGGAATGATGCCTTGATATGCGATTGATCTACTGTCCAAATTTCCCAAAGTGGAGTTATCTTGTTCCTGAAATAAATTGTAGAGTGATTTCAATATTTGATTTTTAATTAAATCCATATACATTATTTTTTGGAAATTTCAAGTCTCTTGTATGCCACATGACCATATCTATTTGGGATAATTTTCTCTCTATCTAATTTGATAATGTGGATTTATGAGGAATTAATTACTCACTGTCACTCTGCTTTCATTAAAAAATCCATAAAAAATTCATATTTTGGCAAAAAATTCCAAAAATATTACTTAGCTTTCTTGCATCATGTTTATATTCCGGTAAAATTTTCATCATTTTTGCTTACTGTTTGAGTGAAAAATTGCGAAAATACCTATAAAAAGTGTGCATTTTTTATTATTGCTTTTTAATCCTAAAAAATTCAAAAAATGTGTTTTGTGTTCATCTCTGGATTAGACTCTAGGAAAAATATAATTTGGCTGAATTAAACTGATTTGACATTAAAATTAATTTGGTTAACTTGTGTGATTTCTTAGTGGCGTAATTCACTTGCATTTGCATTCTTTTTGCATAAAAATTCTAAAAAAATTACCGCTTGAAAATCTAGATCTATGTTTTCAAATTAAACCCAAGTTGTTCCTTTGCCTCCCTGAGTTCGACCCCGGACTTGCCCGGGATATAAATTAAGCCGAGACACTCTTCACGGAGATCATTCTCTCGGTTCCAACTGAATCGCTAAGTACACGTGCTACAACGTGCCCGAATTAATTATCGTATTTAGCGACTCATCAGATGGCGCCGTTACCGAGGAGGCAAACGACTTAGGGACTAACTTAAAAATTTGGATTTAGATTTCACTTACTCGGGTAGTCTGACCCCTGAGCCACGTTATATTTAGTCCATTTTTCTTTCCATTATTTCTCTTCATATTTTTTATATATTTTGTTTTTATCCCTCTAACATAAATTTTATCTTCCTTGCAAGGGCTCGGTGGACTTGGAGTGCATCGGAGGTCGACGGACGCGACGCACGCCGACTGCTGAAGAGAAAGAGAATCAATTTATTTTCAAGAGATTTTTGTAATTTTTTGTAATTATTGTTGTAATTATTTATTTAGCTTGCTCCTTTATAGCGGCTCTTGTTTGAGAGTTCGCGTGTGTAAAGAGACTTGGACATTATTTGTGGTGTGTTGAGACCTGTTTCACTCTCCGGTGAGGGTGGGGCTCGACTTGAGTGGCGAACTTAAGGATTAGGCACATAGTAGTTTAGCAATCAAATTTGTTTGTGTCCACCATAAATTAGGCCACACATATCTTAGAAGATTCACTTATCTGATAAGATTCATAATGAGACGCACATAGACACGTACTACTTAGCTCAAAATTAAATCAATTCTTCCCCACTAATAGTATACTGTTTAGGTACGGTTTTCTCGATCTGCATGCATTTAGTGTAATATTTACAAATTCAGTTTTGCATAACGCGTGGAGAGTGCTGGGATTCACTGTAAGTATACCTTCTTCTGAGCATGCATCATAGTTTCTCGGTTGCATTCTGATTTCCGATTCCCATCTTGTTTTATAACTTCAGGTCAAAAGGAAATTAGGATTGAATGGTAGATGTGCGTGTGTGTTCATATAAATTTCAAGTGATAACCTAACTCTAAAATTGGGACTGAATTGAGCAGGTCGATTTAAAAATTTGGAATAAAAAGAACCCCTGTTCCCGAATGCAAAAAGCCCTCATTGTTTGTTTTACTTGCAAGTGAGAGAGAGACGACCCTAGGATAGATCCAAGTCTGGATTTCTTACTTACTACTGGTTCTTTATTTTCAGGCGATCAGCTACTTTTCTGTGAGGAATACGGGTAGCCGTATTTGTATGGTCCGAACTTCCTTAGCAGAGTGGGAGGTTTAGAGGGCACTTTAGTCTTCAAGGAACGGGCTTCGGCTTGTACTTACTCCTATACTGGCTGAAAGTAGCCAAACTAGTCGTAAGAACCGGGTCAGTCTGTAGGAAAATACGGGCACCTAACAGCTCGTTAGTCTTTCCAAGATTGTATTTCTCACCAACTAAAATTGACAAGATAATTCGGCCGAACTCTTACGGCCATCACGTGTTGAGTTGGTGAAACTAAGGGTTTGGATTGTGTTTGTATTGTGTGAGTTTACTCTGCACATTTACGTACACCGTAGAACTAGCGCCTCATTGAATATCGTGTTCTAATCGGTTCTTTTGACATCGAAGATGACTAATTGGGGGGATATTTTTTTCGGACTTTGTGAATCTCCTGTTGAACCCTCCAAGAAGTATGTCTTCACAGGTCCATGCGCAACTTGGACCAACCTGGACTCATGACCCTCTTGAGCCCAGGATCACTCACTCTCAGGATGGTTACTCTCAAACCATTCCCTTTCTCTCTTCCCACCTCACCGAGGAAGACCTTCGCCTCGATGAGAATACCTTGATTCATAAAACCTCTTCTAATCAAGAACACTTTGCTGATTCAGTACCTAAAGAAGACACATGAAAAATGCCTCCAAAGAAGAGAGACGATGAAGAAGAGAACCATGAAGACCCAATGAGAATGATACTTGCCAGATTAGCTGCATCTGAGCAGCAACACGCATTACTGAGAGCTCAGTTAGGATAGTTAAATGTTGGGGTCAAACCACCAATGGATGCGGCATACAACCCCGGACAATATCAATTTCGGAATTACTTGAGTCCGACCAAACCCACTGTTGATTTTGAATTGAAGCCACATTTTCTGAACCTGCTGCCACACTTTGATGGGAATGCTTCTGAGGAACCATATGCATTCCTAAGGGACTTTTAGCTCATCTGTACTAACCTCAAACATAATAATGTTAGCCAGGATTATATTAGGCTCAAAGCCCTTCCATTTGCCTTGGGTGGAAAATCCGACTACTTGGTGAAGAATCTTGGGATTACCGTTACCACTTATGCCCAGTTCAAGGACCTGTTCCTGAAGAAGTTCTACCCTTTGAGTAGAACCAACATGATGAGGACACGAATTACAAGTTTTTACCAATTACCCCATGAAGCCTTTTATGATGCTTGGGAAAGATTCAAGGACATCCTACAGAAGTGTCCCTGTCATGGATTAGATGACAACATCTTGGTCCAGTCGTTCTTTACTGGTCTCAACCCTGAGATGCAGGGTTTAGTGAGCGTTGCATGTGGAGGTAGCTATACATCACGAGGAGCGGATACCGTCTGGAGGTTATTCAAGCAGATGGATGAAACTAGCCGCTCATAGATGGCCAGCAATGCCTATACACCATCCCCCAGTTCACTCTCATTTGGAGGGGGAAAATCAGCTGTAGTCGATCTCTCTTAGGATGTGATCCCTAGCATGGGACTCCTTGCGGATAAACTTACAGTAGTTGAGAAGATCGACAGGAGGATTGATGAGTTAGACCGGAGCGTCTCCAAACTTCCAAAAGAGATGGAGGAGTTGACTGAGAAGGTATCTAAGATAAAGATACCTGCCGTGACTGCACCCTCTGCTCCCGTATACCGAGTTCACCATATTCAGGAGCAGTTGGTGTCAGGGCATCCCCAGCTGTGGGAGCAGGACCAATCTTACATCCACTCTTTCCAGCAGCCACCTCCATTAGTAGAAACAGTTCAGGAGGAGCCTCCATCGGTTTGGGAGGTGAATGGAGTATTGTATACTCAGGACCCTGCCAGGCAGGGAAGTTCGGGAGACCGACAGACCTACCAGCGTCCCCCGACCTTTCATAACACCGCATTCACCTCCGCACCACCTCCTTCACCGTAGAGCCCTGGATTACAGCCACCCCGGCAACAGCAGCAACAGTACCAGCAGTATGGCCGATAGGGCCATTACCAGACGGGCCAGCAGGGCCCGCAACCCCAGCAGCAGCAGAGGCAGTACTCTGGCCATCAGGGCCAGTCTTCCCGTTCTTCTTCCCAGTCATATCCACTTCCTTCTTTGTCTAGTCCCGTGAATATACAACAGCAGATACTCGATGAGCTACGTTCCTACAGGAATGAGATTCATGACTTACGGGTGGATGTCAACCGCCTGTCCAGATGGCGAGACGAGCAGACTGCACCCTCTACCTCTATCCCAGACCAAGTTCAAGCTAACCCCAATAGCCTGAACCGTTCTAGTTCTCAGCAGCACTTTGGTCAGATATACTATTCTGCATCTCCTAGATCTAAACATGAGATTCTTTCGTGTGACGAGGCTAACCACATGTCACTCAGGAGCAGGAGGACCGTGACCGTACCTGACTGGGCGAGGGACACGAGGAGGGGCATCTCTGGAGCTCTACCTGAGGAGTCTTCAGAGGACGAGGAGGAGAGGCATCATATTTCGGAGCCCCATCAGCACCACTCGAGGATACCTACTCAGGGAGCCGAGAGGAGGAGGAGAGTACATATGCAGCATCGGCAGCATGGATACACTTCTGATTCTATGGAGGACCATGCATCTCCGGTTATGGCAGATACTACTCCAGCTTCTATTCCACAACCTTTAGTAGATAGTCTAGATTTCGATCCCATGTTGCATCGAAAAGATTCATGTATGAAGAACTCTATTTCAGTTAATGGAAAGAATGATCTTTCAGTTCATGATTCCGATTCTTCATCATCTGTTTCCCTAGATTCAATCCCTTTCCCCCGTGCTCTTACGGCATGAAAGCACATTAAAAAGATTCAGAAAGATGATCCAGATATGACACGGTTTTGTAAAGAAAATATCACTGTAAAGGTGCCATTTGATGATATGTGGCTAACCATCCTGCATTCCAAAAATATCTTAAGGTGAGATGCACACCTACAAGGGTTAGCAGGAAGAAAGATAACAGAAATATAAAGACACATGTCTTATCAGTAGCCACAACCTAATGTCTCAAGAATCAGACTTTGCCAAGGAAAAAGAGAGACATGGGTACTCACTATGTGGAGAGTCGTATTGACGGCATTGCATTTGCACGCACATTCTTGGATAACAGTTCTTTGATTAACTTACTTCCCTTAGCACTATATCAGAAATTGGAGTTGGGACCACTTCGCAAATCTAGAGCTTTACTCCAATTCGCAGATCGTTCAGTGAAGAGACCTAAGGGAGAAGTGAAGAACGTAGTTATCTCGATTGAGGTGCAGAACTATCAGGTTGACTTCACAGTCTTGGACATGGAGACCCCCAATCATAGGAGAGAATCTCAGATCATTCTCGGGCGACCCTTCCTTAGGACCGCAGGCGCAGCTTTCGACTATGGTATGGGAATGATGAGTTTCGTTCTCTAGGCGGAAAAGTGAACCTTGAGATGAAGCAAACCAAGTGTCAGCGACCCGATTCAGAGAGTAGCATAGAGTACTCATCATCAGAGGCAGATTGCAGAATGATTAGCACCGTTGGGATTTGGGGACAGATCTCTTTAGGACAGAGAGAGTCCCTTTCATCTGGAAAGGGTATAGTGGATGATGCAGTTTGCCAGGTGTTTTCTGATCTTGCGAGAGAGGCATCTACCTATTCCCATGATGACACAGAGATCCATCTGGATCTGTCAGTTCCATCCTATTTGGAATGATCATGGGACATAGACGATGAGTCGGACGTGGCTTTGGCTGAACTACCGCGTTACTTTGGCGATCCGACTCCCCTTACTTATGAGTTGGTCGCAAGTATTACTCGGCTTAGCCCACCTTCATGCAACACAAAAGCAGATTCAGTTCAACTAGATCTGCTTGATGATACCACATTGCCAGAACTGAAATCACTACCTCTTACACTCAAGTATGCCTTTCTTGTGGGACCAAAAGAGAGATATCCCGTCATCATTAGCTCAAACTTGACTTTAGAACTTGAGTCTAGGTTGGTATAGGTCTTAGAGAGGAACCGCAAAGCAATAGGCTGGACAATGTCGGATCTCGTGGGGATCAACCCCGCTCTTTGCTCACACCACATTTTTACTGAGGATAATATGATACCTTCCCGTGAGTTCCAAAGGAGACTTAACCCCAATCTACGGTAAGTGGTGAAGAAAGAAATTGAGAAATGGTGCAAAGCATGGTTTATATACCCTATTTCTGACTCCAAGTGGGTAGCCCCGCTTCATGTTGTCCCGAAGAAGTCGGGAATTCAGATGGTCACCAACGAGGAGGGGGTAGAGATCGCGACACGAGTACCTACGTCGTTGCGTGTCTGTGTTGACTACATGCACCTGAATGTTGCGACCAAGAAAGATCACTTTCCCTTGCCTTTTATTGATCAGATCTTGGAGAGTCTCGCAGGGAAAGAGTTCTTCTATTTTCTTGATGGGTACTTAGGCTACAACCAGGTGGCCATATCCCCTGAGGACCAGGAAAAGACCACATTCACATGTGCATTCGATACTTATGATTTCAGGCGCATTCCATTCGGGTTCTGCAATGCCCCGGGCACATTTCGGCGGTGCATGATAACCATATTTGCCGAGATGGTTGGAGATTTCCTGTAAGTGTTCATGGATGACTTCTCGGTCCAATGGTGATTCTTTTGATACATGTTTAGCGTACTTGGACCGAGTCCTCACGAGGTGTAGAGAGGTGAATCTGGTACTCTCCTGGGAGAAGAGTCACTTTATGGTGACGGAGGGTATCGTGTTGGGGCATGTCATATCCAAAAGGGGAAGGAGGTTGACCCTGCCAAGGTGGAGGTGACCAAGAAACTCGATCCACCTACCAACGTGAAGTCAGTGCGATCATTCTTAGGGCATGTCGGATTCTATAGCAGATTCATTCAGGATTTTTCAAAGATCGCCTGCCCACTGACTGAGCTCTTAGGGAAAGACACAAAGTTCGTTGTAGATCACAGGTGTCTGGAGGCCTTTGAGCTCTTGAAGAGGAAGATTTGTTCCTCGCCTATCTTACAAGCTCCTGACTGGTCTCTCCCCTTTGAGATCATGACTGATGCCTCAGATTTTGCTATAGGAGATGTGTTAGGACAACGGCGAGAGGGGATCCCGTTTGCGATCCATTACACAAGCAAAGTATTAGATCCTACATAGAAGAATTATACAGTGACTGAAAAGGAAATGCTTGTGGTTGTATGGGCCCTCGAGAAGTTCAGATCATATATTTTGGGCTCTAACGTGACAATTTATACTGATCACACGGCTATTCGATACTTAATGGAAAAGAAGGATGCGAATATGCGTCTTCTTAGGTGGATTTTACTCCTTCAGGAATTTGATTTGGAGATAAAAGATAAACCTGGAGTGAAGAATGTTGTGGCTGATCACCTTTCTCGGATTGAACTTAAGGATTCTCCTGATTATGAGAAGATTAGAGAGACCTTCCCAAATGAGTCAATTTGTGTTATTGACTTACTCCCGTGGTATACCAACATGGTGAACTATCTTGTCTCCAAGCAGGTTCCTCATGGTTGGACTAGGAGCAGCATTGATCGACTGAAGTCGGATTCAAGGAGATACCACTGGGACGATCCTTTCCTTTTCTTCGAAGGATCGGATTGTGTTTGGAGAAGGTGTATTCCTCAGGAGGAATACGAGAGTGTCCTCACATATTGTCATTTACTTGAGGCTGGAGGACACCATTCAGGAAAGAGAACCGCTCACAAAGTACTTCAATGTGGATTGTATTGGCCAACCTTGTTTAGAGATGCTAGTGATTTTGTACGGTCGTGCCCGATCTGTCAAATTGGACAGAGAGATGAGATGCCCATGCAACCGATGATTATTTGTTATGTTTTTAATGCATGGGGCATAGATTTTATGGGTCCCTTTCCCAACAACCAAGGACATGAGTACATATTGTTGGCGGTTGATTATCTATCTAGGTGGGTGGAGGCTATCCCAACTCGAACCGCAGACAATAAGACTGTCTGTAAGTTTGTGAGAGACCATATTATTGCTAAGTTCGGGGTGCCAAAAGTTTTGATATCTGATGGGGGTAGCCACTTTGTGAACCGATATATGAGATCTTTAGCTTAGGACTATAGTTTTGAGCATAGAGTTACTATTCCTTACCACCCACAGTCCAACGACATGGCTGAGGTTTCGAACAGAGAGGTGAAGAGTATTTTGCAGAAATTGGTTCGTCCCGATAGGAAGAACTGGTCTCAGCTCTTGGACCAAGTTCTGTGGGCCTATAGGACAGCCTACAAGACACCATTGGGTACTTCACCATTTAGAATTATCTATGGCAAGCCATGCCATTTGCCCGCAGAAATGATTCATAAATCCGAATGGGCAATTAAGAAGATTAATTGGAGTTGTCACCTAGGGAAGCTTTGTCGAGACTTGAACGAGCTCGTGGAAATCCGAAACAGGGCATATGACAACAGTTTGATTTATAAGGACAAACTAAAGAGATGACATGATCAACACATTAGGAGCAAAGACTTTGTCCCTGGACAAAAGGTGTGGTTGTTCAATGCCAGGTTGAAAATGTTCCATGGGAAGCTCAAATCTAAATGGACGGGTCCCTTTGTTGTTAAGAAAGTGCACGAGAATGGAAGTGTAGAGATAGCTAATCTCACAAATGGTGCACAATCTCATGTGGTAAATGGACAACTGTTGAAGCATTTTGTAGATTCGAAAGAGCAGTTAGTCCAAGTTGAGGTCATCAACTTCATGCAGAGTGAGTACAGAGTATGTGCAACATATTACTCTTCATGAAGATGCAACATCAAGATTCAACATCTTAGAAGATTCATTCCTCTTGTACATTCACCCTTCTTTGTATATTCTCCAAATCACATCGGTTCTCACACTTACTCATTTCCTATACTTAGGCTGACCAGAGCCTAAGTATAGGGGGAACCGATGCCCGCCTTGTGTATATACTCATCTATTTCTCCTTTTGACCTCGTCCGCCCCATTTTTGCTCTTCTTCTACACTTAGGCTGACCAGAGCCTAAGTATAGGGGGGGGGGCAGATCGACTTCTATACTATTTATTATTTTAGCCAACCTACGCTTAGAACGTGCTATGTCTTTTTTCTCGCTTCTTGTGCTCTGAGGACATAGCACATGCTAAGTATAGGGGGGCGTGTATATATTACATATATACTTTACCCATAGCTCGTACTTTCACGTATTTTTTATATATTATACAATAATTATGGGTTGCGTAAAAAAAGAATAAAATATTTTTCAAAAAAATCTCTCTAAAAAACTTTTCAAAAAAATGTTTTTTGTTCTCTTTCCTTATTTGCTCTAAAAAAATATTTTGTCAAAAAAATATCCTTTCTTATCTACCAATCTTTTTCAAAAAAAACTTTTTGAAAAAAAAACTTTTTTAAAAACTTAAAGAAAATTCTTCTTTTCCTTTGTTTGTCAAATTTTTTCTTCTTTCCTTTGTAAAACAAAACTCCTAAAAAGACTAACTAATAAGTTGGTTTAATCCCTGACACAATTCACTTTCACACAAGACTAGTGATGTTCAACAACACTTGGTTTATCAGGTCTTTAGATTTTGAGTTAACCAGCCTTAGTCATTAGGGTCTTTGACTTAATTATTCACGTTTCCCTAGTTTGAAAGATTTGTGTGCTATATTGCATGCTTAGTCTCTACCTTAAGAATATGATCAACACCTCACAAACACGACTGCAGTTATGATGAGATGAGTTGAAATTTCACTTGAGGAGCTGGGATGGGGGATTTGAGTTTGGACTTGATTTGATGATGCTCGAGGATGGGATAAAATTAATGAAGGCTTCAATAAACCTGAGTATCAGCATCTTCAGCCAGTATGAGAACATGGTTCTTGTACTATCTTTTGACATTTACCTATGTGCCAGGGTGTGATAAAATAAAAAATGGTGATTAGTGTGTGCCAACTCTTGGTAAAAGCAATGGAGCTAGCCAAAAATACTACAAAGCAATGAAATGATAAATAAAAGCTCTCATTCCACAAAGTCAATTATCAAAAGAGCTTCCACCAAAGGCGAGCGCTCCCAACCATTTCAAAGTGTCCACTTGGACCACCGCTATTAAGACCAGGAGTCGGGATTGCACCAAAAAAGGGCTCTGCATCGTAAATACTACAAGTCTGGGTGTAGAAGGTATGATAGGTACTCAAAAAAGGCACACCCCGGTGTACTCCCAGGAAAACAAGTGCAGACGACTCCAACTTCTCTTGACGAACGCACTGATCAACACCAAAAATATGCGTTGCGTAATAAGGCACTTGAGAGGATCCTTGTTCCAATGAGAGGGAGAGAAGAAATGACACAATCCTATGCCCTCCATCAACTGGCATTCCATCTACACTTTTAAGTCTGACAACTAAAGAGACGGTGGATTGGATGCAAGAAATGGTTTATTCCCTAGTGTTAAGGATCGAGATCGGTCGCTCAATATCTTTGGTCTCCACTCGGACCCGATGAGAGAAATGGGAGAACTTCTTATGGATTCGTTGAGAATGGGCCGGACGGCAGGCGACTAGCGTCAGAAGCTACTTCCCCGTCTCCTCTCGATACTCGCTCAATCTTTTCGGTACCCAGCAGCTCGTTCCCTATATCGAGACCATCCCTTTCTACCCTGGGTCAAAGTCGGCCAGTGAGAGGGGGAGAGTCTCTTGGATTGGAACCTTGGGTGACGTTGCGACTCTACTCTTGTAACAGCAGTCAACACTTAATATCATATCCCTACTATATATGTATACATAGAGAGTCTGATGATTAGGGGAGTTGGATACCTTTTGATTAGAGCTTGGTTTAGCTTAGAATTTTTGGATCTCTAAAACCGAGAGTTCTTAAACGAATCAAGTCTTGTATTCACATGCATAGTCATGGGATAATCCAACTTATTCATTCTTTATTTGCTCGAGGACTAGCAAAGTTTAAGTATAGGGGGGTGATAAATCCACGATTCATCATCGCAATATCTTGATCTTAGCAAAATCCCTGAGTAAAGTCTCAAATAAACGTACATAAATTAACAAAATGACTCTTGTAAGTAAAATACACTAATTATTGTATATTAGATTGTATAAAAAAATTAACAATAAAAAGCCGTAAAATCAAAGGAGTTCTCACATGTAAATAGCCCAAAACTTCATGTATTTTTAATAATTTCATCTGAACTCCTTTTTGGCTAATTCTTTCTCCAACTTGTTCATAACAATGTATATAAAAATACAAAAATACAAAACAAATTTTACCTCAAATAAATGCTCTTAGATCCCAAAGGGAAAAAGCTGTAAAGACCAACTTCCAAGCCAAATTCCCGCTCTATATGAACTCCAAATTCATCAAACTCACTTTTAAAGTTCAAGTTAGAAAATTATCTATCCAACGGAAGTGATTCATTAAAATCGAAGCTCATTTGCAAAAGTTGGGTTTTGGGACCTAAATGTACATTGTATATTATGTATATATTCATTCTTTCTTCATTTTTTATTTTATCTAACTAATTACTAAAAATACAAAAAAAATCATGCTTGTATTGTATTTTTATTGTAGTATTTTATTGTATTTTTCCGTTGTAAATATCTCTTATTAAAAGACAAAAAAATATATATTAGAAAAGCAAACAAAAAAATGTACATGTTGTATGTATTCACTTGTAAATTCACCACTATTTTTCCTTCTTTATTTTTGTTGTATTTAAAGTAGCCTACTTTATATCATTATTTTATTTATTTATTTATTTTACATTCTCTATAATAACCACCATTCAACTCTATTCTACCACCAACCTCCATTCAACCCCACCATTTTTTAAACCTCCCATTCAACTCCGATAATAATATAACCTCCCACCACTCTAATAACCTCTCATTCCATTCTCTTTATATACATCCCATCCTTCTCAATTTGCATTTGATCCATCTTTATGTGAGGAGAGTCTAGTTTCCAAAGTTGAATCAGTGACAGTGACGCAACCGCGGTCGAGCGATGACAGCCCTCTCTCCGGTGAGATCCATTGGTTTTTTGGTGAACATCGCAACCACATCCATGCGTTGCTCGAGCTCATCGCTCGCCGACGGTTTGAGCGAAGACCGTGCTCCCGTGAGCACTTCATAAGCGATCGTATCCATTGTAGGTAATTTTCTTATCATTCTCTCATTTTGTTACTTTTGCAATTTTTTTAGTCCATCACATCATCATCCATATACCCATATTTGTTCCACATCATCTTCACCATTCCCTTTACTTTTCTTTTACATACATACATGCATTCCTGTTTAAGAAAACAAAAAAATAGAAAATCAAAATCTAAAAAAATAATTAATTAGAACAACAAAAAAATTCAAAAAAATTAAAAAAACACACATGGAAGGAGGCAGTGGCTGCAGCCCGCCGCCACCTCCCTCTGCAGCCGTCCCAGCCAAGGAAGGCGGCGCCGCCTCCACAGCCGCCCACCGGCCCCCAAACGCACCGCCGCGCGCCAGCGACTCCACCTCCCCAGCCTTCCTCCGCGCGTCGGCGCGCGACTGCGCGACCGCACCACCGACTCCTCCGACCTCCACCGTTGCGCCACCTCTCCGGCGTGCGTCTGCCGCCCTCATCCCCCTGCGGTCGCCCCAACGAGCACGCCGCCTCCGCCGACCTCCACGCGGCACCGACTCCTCCTCGCGGCCGCGCGCGGCCGCGCCGACCACGCTCCCCGTTGGGTTTCTTCACCATCGTGCCTAGCCAAAGGAAGAAGAAGGTCCATTTCTTTTTAATTTTTTATTGTGAAATTTGCGTATTATATTTCTCATGTTTCTGTAATTACAAAAACATCCCTGTACATAAGTTGCATTGTATTTTTAATTTCTGTATTTGCACGGATACCCCTATGTTTGGCTATTAATTTGACATCTGTTTTGCATCTTTTTATTCAATGAAAAATGTATTGATGTTGAGCAACTAATTCTATACCTCATGGATATTTATTTATATTTTTGTTGACTTTGGGTAATTAATTAAAAATGCTTAACTGAAATATTACATATTTTACTCGAATTGAGCTCGTAAATTTATATCTCACATACGTTGCTCTAAAAATTCCACAAAAATTAGGAATGATGCCTTGATATGTGATTGATCTAATTTCCAAATTTCATCCAATGTGGAGTTGTCTTGTGCCTGAAATAAATTGTAGAGTGATTTTAGTTTTTGATTTTTAATTAAATCCATGTACATAATTTTTGCGAAATTTTAAATCTCCTGTATGCCGCATGACAATATCTATTTGAGATAATTTTCTCTCTGTCTAATTTGATAATGTGGATTTATGAGGAATTAATTACTCTCTGTCACTCTGCTTTCATTAAAAAATCCATGAAAAAAATTATATTTTGTCAAAAAATTCCAAAAATATTACTGTAGCTTCCTTGCATCATGTTTATATTCCAGTGAAATTTTCATCATTTTTTCTTACTGTTTGTGTGAAAAATTGTGAAAATACCCATAAAAGTGTGCATTGTTCATTGTTGCTTTTTAATCCTAAAAAATAAAAAAAATGTGTTTTGTATTCATCTCTAGGTTAAGACTCTAGGAAAAATATAATTTGGCTGAATTGAACTGATTTGATATTAAAATTAATTTGGTTAAGTTGTGTGATTTCTTAGTGTCGTAATTCACTTGCATTTGCATTCTTTTTGCATAAAAAATTCTAAAAAAATTACCGCTTGAAAATCTAGATCTAAGTTTTCAAATTAAACCCAAGTTATTCCTTTTCCTCCCTGAGTTCGACCCCGGGCTTACCTGGGATATAAATTAAGCTGAGACACTCTTCACGGAGATCCTTCTCTCGATTCTAACTGAATCGCTAAGTACACGTGCTACAACGTGCCCGAATTAATTATCGTATTTAGCGACTTGTCAATGTATCAAAGGAATATCATAGGGTATCTCCAAAAACTCAGACTGATCCTCAAAAATAAGCTCAAACTGCCCATCATCAAACACATCATTAGGATCAACAAGGGAACTCATGTCGACTGTGCTTTCTAGAGATTCCTTCTGAGAAAGGAACTCCTGGGTATAAATGAAATCAGTACAAAGATCTGTCTAAATTCAGCAAGAAAATCAGTCTTTAGGATATGGTGTAATTGTCTATCTCTCATCTACTGCTACTGGTGGCAGTGACAGTCTAGGATCGGGGATCGTTTTAATTTTTACCTTATCACACCGAGAGTGAAAGATGATCTCTCTAATACCGTAATCCACTATTGCTTCGATCGTTTGGAGGAACGATCATCCTAGTATGATTGGGATATGGAGTAACGCTGCAGGTGTTTCCATATCCATGATAACAAAATCAACAATGAATTTCATTCCCTGCACCGTTACAATAACATCCTATAAAATGCTCCTTAGCCTCTTAATCGATCTATCAGTAAACTAAAGGATCATCCTAGTCGATTTAAGACATCTTAACCCAAACTCAACGAGTATAGAGGATGCCATAATATTTATGGAGGAACCTCTATCGAGAAGAGTGCAATCAAATTCTTGATAAAAAATATGGCAACGGATGCGAGGTGCTCCCTTATCTTTATTTTTGGTTTGGAGGTTGTTGATGGCATGAACTATGGCCATGGTAAAGATATGTTTTTCTGTTTTCTTTTGTCTGTTTTGCTTGGTCTGGCGCTTTTTCTGTACATATTTTTCTCATTCCCTTTTTCACTTTAGGCATATAATCCATGGCCTTAAGGAGTGGCATATGTAAAAAGATGTTTTGTGAGATCTCTACCAATCCAAGATCAGATAGGGTTGTTTTTAATTTTTGGATTTTTTGATTTTATTTAGAGAAGAAGAAAATGGCATAGAATAAGAAGAAATATTCAAATATGCATTTCGATTATTCAGAAGAGAATCCTCATGTACAATGGGATAACTAAAATCAGTATGCACATTGTTGTCCAAAATAGATGAAGGAATGAAAGAATTTAAAACAGGAGAAAATGTTGTTGTTGGTGAAGAGGAAGAATCCACAACTGGCGCATTCTCTGTTATTAATGGTGATCTGCATCTACCTGATGAAGGTGAAGATGATGACGGTGAGGAAGAATATGGTGGAACTGCATACTCATGTGCTACTACACTAGTTCTCGGCAATGATGGTGAAGAAGATGATGTAGAAAGTGAAGCTCTCTCACTGGCTTGATATCTAAATCCCAACTGATGTGAAAGTGGTTGCAATCTCCTACCATTCTTGAGATGAATGGCTTCTAAACAAGTAAAATCAAGGACCATACCTGTCTCGGGTGAGGATGGATCATAGGATACCGGCTCCTTGCATCTGAAATTGTTGGGATTGGCTTCAACCTATGCTGGGATCAATGTCTTTGTGGTGTTCATGTCATCAGGAATCTAAGTAAGATTGTTCATGTTCTTCATCAGCAATGGCAATTGATCAAGTACTAGATTCACCTAAGGTGCCTGAGGATGCTCAATGATGGGTTGTCATGGAGACTGGAAATAATGAGGCTAATGGTATCCATACTGCTGATATTAAGGAGGAGGAGGAGTAAAATAAGAAGATTGTTGATGTTGTCTGTGTCTCTAGTTCTGGAAGTGATGTGGAGACTGATACTGAGGTTGGAACTGTTGGTGCTGGTACTGTTGCGGTCTGCCTCCATGAAATTAGTGGGCGAGTGTTTGACCCTACTAGGAACACAACTAGCCTTTCCCTAATGAATGGGGCTAGTTGCACTCTCAATAGAACCATATATCGTTCACCTCCTGAAAGGTAGGTGGAGGTGGAGCATGCTGCTCAGAAGACCTTCTTGTTTGAACGAGACAATTTGTTGTGAATGCTACGGGACCTGGTCAGGGGTTTGCACGTAATAAATGTGCTGAACTGTGGATGGTCCTCTGGTACTCCACCGGGTGGGAGTGGAAGATGTCTGCTCCCGAGCAAAATTGTCGGCTGCTACAGTCACTCTCTGACATGAGCTGACAAGAATCTCCAGATGCTTCATTATTTTATCCAGCTTGTCCATGTTCTTCATCCTCTGTCCTATCACTTGGGCTTCTCAAGCTCCTTGGATTTTTTTTCAATAATATCTTCTTTGGACATGTGATTTCCTATAATGTTCATATCAGAACTATGTACCCTATCCATTTCATGTGATGCCATCATATTAACAACCTTTTGAGGTGCTGCAGTAGTATAAGAAGGTATGAGATGTTTCTGGAATGCACGTGAAGAAGAAAGAGCTATGGAGCTCTATACATTCTCCTCAAAAATATGATATAGGACAATGATGAATCTGTGATTCATCACTCTTAAAGTTGAAAATAGATCTTTGTCCCTGGGTATTTAGCAGCATATTTCCCTTTATCTTGCATAAATAGCATTCATGCATCAATCCACAATATATGCATTTTAGCATTCATATTTGCATTAAACAAGAAGCCAATTCATTTGTAAAATCCACTTGTAAAATGTCCACCAATAACTTACCTATTATTTGTATTTTATATCCCCTCCAAAATGGAATAACACCTTCCTTATAATGTGTACATTATTAGTTAATAATAAAGGAAGAAGACAAAATCCTATCTTGTAAAATACCCAATCAAACCTTAAACCCCATGGACCTTAGAATGCCAATATCCCTCTCTTACAAACTCCGAATTAGGTCTACTCACTTTCAGATTAATACACATCCAGAGACCTTTAAATGAGACTAATTTCATTCAATTTGGAGCTCGTATACTAAACTTGGGTTTTTGGGCCTCCTTGTATACTACATATATGCATATTTGTACTCGTGTATTTTTGTATCATATTTGACCTCATCTTCATTTTTTGTCAACATGAAACTTGTAGATCCCATCGAGATCTACAACTTTCATGTTTTGAGTTTTTCCAAATTCGGCCTCCTTCTCTCTATAAATTTGCTTTCTTTCTCACCCACTCAGAGCTGGCCACGTGGCACCCTCTGATTGAGTCACATGGCCCGCCCCCTTTGACCTGTCCGCAAGCACCCCTGACCGTTGGATCTCAATCTAGATCCAACGGCCCAATGATTTCCACGCACACCCTTGGTTCCCCACCGTCTGATCATACCTAGCTCACATCTGCACCGTCCACTAGCGCCTCACCTATAGCCCACCACGTGGCACTTTGTGCGCCATCCGATCTCGCTGTTGGCACCTTGATCTTCACCGTTCATAACCACAATGATTTCCAACCGCCCGATCACACCTCTGACCTCATCACAGCCGCACGCTACCACCTTTCTCTCCTTGCGCCACGTGGTGTATGCTGCACCTCACGATCACCCCCAAGATGCTCCATATCAGTCGTTCTTTGACGCACTCGACAACCACCGTCCGGTTATCCCCCATCTCAGATCTGGGCCGTTCACTAGTGCTACATTCTTAGCCCGCCACGTAGCACGCCTTGTGCCCTTCGATTTTGCTCCCTAGATCTAATCCAAGGTGTTGAACCGCGCCTCCATCTGGCCGTTGGATCGCCTGATCCAACGGTCGAGTCATCGTCTTCCACCTCCCGAAGACCACGCGCCCCACATCTTCCACCATGCGCAAGGGGCCGTCCCCTTTCTATTTTGGGTGCCACGCCGATCACCTTCTCCGCCCCCTGACACCACCACTACACAACCCACTCTTCCCTCACCCTCGCCAATCCCCTCGTTCGCCACGAACGGCCTCCTCTTCGCTCCACGATGCCCGCCAACTCCACCTCTTTGTCATCCACGCCGTCACCTTCATCCTATAAATAAGTCACCTGCGGCCACCTTCACCCCCATCCGCCATCACGGGAGAGTACCTCCGAGCTCCCACCTTCGAGTTGGTGACAAAAATTTGACGTGAGGATGAGCGACAACCGAGATCCACCTCCGGCGAGATCCACAGCCCAACCCCGCCGTGCCGCAGCTTTCCTCGTGAGCTGTACGAGCTCAGGTCTCCTACCAGCCTTCGAGCGATGACCAGGAGCTCAGATCCGAGCTTCATTCCCCAAGTAGATACCTCCACCTTCTCTCAGATCTTCTTCTTAATTTTTCTTCTTTTCTCTGATTTTATCCACCATCATCTCTTCACTCCCCTCTCCGTCAACCCTCCTCCGAGCTCCACAAGGGAGCTCCGATCTTCGTGCTACCCTCCATCTTCTCAGACGATGCACTTTACTTGTCACCGACGCCAGCTCCGCCACCTTGGCGGAGCTCGATCACAGGACAATCTTCATCGCATCTCAGGCCTCGCACCTCACTCCCGATAACTCCACGAACATTTTGCATGCCTCGGCTATACCTATAAACCCCTACAGGTACTCTCTCCTTGATTGGCCGGAGCTTCACCAGCGCATCCTCAAGCTTCATCGTTGTTGGCCTCCAGCCGTCCCAGCCTCAACCAACATCACCGGACGTCCGCCACGCCTCCACGACCCATCTGAACCACACAAGACCCTTCAGCACCCTTCACCCGATGATGGGAGGAGGAGGCGGAGCTAGGTCCGCCTCGCTGGAGCACATTCCTCTCCGCCGCTGGAGGCGGAGGATCGTTGGGGGACTGAAAGCTAGAAGCCGTCCGATCCCCTTGATGGAATGATCAGGAGCCATCTACGTCGCCATCAGCTGCAACCGTAGGATCAGGCGGATCCTACGCATCAAGATCGAGCCACGTCATCACTTCTCCGCGCTCCAGGTGCCGTTGGATCAATCTAGATCCAACGATCACTGATCGACCATGCCTTCACCTCAGGAGCGAACCATCGCCGTTGGATCACTTGCGATCTAACGGATCCAGACATGCCACGCGGCACCACCAGCTGCTGTTGGATTCTCGTTGATCCCACAGCCTAGATCGAGCTACGTTGCCTGATCCGAGCCTCTTCCCCGACCATTAGGCTCGGATTCCCCAAAGCTACCCCGAGCCAGCCCCGAGCCACCGGGGCCAACCGAGCCTCGATCTGAGCCTTCGAAGATCACCGAGCCTGGGACCCCTCACGTGATTAGATCTGTGCGTCCTGGGTAAATTGCAGCGAGGCCCCTGGAGGTTTCCATAATTGCAATTTAGTCCCTGCCAGGAACCCCCACATGAGGAGCACGTGTTCTGTGGAGAATTTGCATCCAACCCCTCCATATTATAGGTAATTGCATATTAGTCCCTGTCAGCATGTTTTATCAATTTTATTTCTTGTAGTTGCATTTATACCCCTGTCTTTGCACACATATTTAGGCACTCATTTTAAATCATTTTTTAAAATTAAAAATTGCATTGTGTAGCTTACTTTGTCGTCTTTCATGTGCGAAACTGGGCAATTTTTGTAATATCAGTGGATTTTTCTATTAATTAATTGGTTGAATTTTGCTATATTTTGCCCATTTATGCCTTTTAATACTTAGTAATTTCTCTGTAACTAATAATCACCAAAAATTCATATTAGACTGAGGATACTTAGGTTTACATTGTGCCCAAAAATCATCTCATTTGCACTCATCTCGAGGCCTGAATAAATAATTTTGTGATTTGCTTGATTGATTTTTTAAGACGTGCATTTCACATTGAAAATTAGGTTGATTAATTTTCCTGGATTCTTCACACTTAGATCTATCTAGGATAATTTTGATATCTAAAAATATTGTGATTTGATATTTATTAAAATTAATCTAGTAGAAATCACTTTGCATCTATTTTAAATTCATATTAAGTTCATCCAGTGTCAGAAAATTCTAAAGGAATTAGTATAGCTTAATTTCATCATATTTCATCATTTGGCCAAGTTTCATAATTTTTGGACTTGATTTGATCACTTATCTGAATTAACTTGTAAACTGGCTTGAATGTGCATGTGTCTTTCCTTTCTTGCATAAAATATACTGAAAAAGATTAAAAATTATCCCCTGAAAATCAAACCTTGGAATTTTCTTAAAATCTACCTAAGGAGACAATTGCCTCCCTGAGTCCGACCTTGGGCTTGCCCAAGTAAAAAAAATATTACCGCTTGCAATTAAATTATCTTAAATTGAAAGTGGTTTTTGATTAGCTCTTATTATCCGACTACAACGAACGACAATTCATTAATTTAACCGTTAATTTGATTAAATTAACAAGGGTAGTGAGATGCCAATCAAATGGCGTCGTTGCCGGGGAGGCACGGCTTAGGTTAATTTATAGCTAATTTTTGAGTGTTTGATTTTTTTTATCCCCGAGTAGTCTGACACCCGGTTCTCTTGTGAATATTTTTCTGTCTTTTAATTCTTGTATTTTTGTGTCATTCTCTATCTGACCTCAACTTTTTTATGTGCGAGGAATGCGAGGAGTGGAAGACGCTTCGAGGAACCTGCATTTTAATTTGTTTGAGTGATTTGAGAGGACTCGTATTTTTCATTTTCTTTAATTTTGCATTATTTCCAGCGGTTCCCGTTTGGGTTCTCGTGAGTGTAAACATAGTGGAACCGTGTCTCCGTCTGTTGTGTGGTTTGAATTTTTAGAATAGGCTTGCACTAGCGGCTCCTCGAGCCACTATAGGGTTTGCTTGTGCTCGTAATTTTTAGGACCACACAACCACTTAAAAGACGCACTCAGACCGCAGATCTAGTCAAATCAACTTGTGCTTTACTCTCTAATAGAACTGCCTGTCTAGGAGCCAATTTTGTCGTCAGCATCTGCATGTAGTGTAAAAAGATTTCAATTCTGTTTTGCATCCTGCATAAAAGCGAAGGGATCACTGTAAGTATTCTTCACTTAGCATAAGCATCATTGTTTTTCGTGCATCGACTTTTCTCGATTTCTCTCTCTTGGTTTTCCAACTTAAGTTAAAGAAAACTGGGTCTGGACGATAGGCGTGCTGTGTGGATTGGACTAAACCAGTGAAAACTTAACTTAAAATCGGTACTGCTAACATTATTGACCAAAAAATTCAATAAAATTGGAAATTCTGCTTGCGGGAGATCAACCCTGACCTTATTTTCAAGCTGAGTGAGGGTACTTGAGTGTGTGTGAACACCTTAAGGCATAGCTCAAATCCTCACCTTCCATATCACATTCCAACTGATCCTAGCAAATACCACGAGTTGAATATTTTCAGGTTCATCAACTGGTACCAAGTAGCCTCTGCCTGTTTACAGGTAGTCAGGGGTGAACCTGCGGTACTCCGCGACAAGCTGCTAGTAACCCTTCGGGGCGAAGTTCCAGCCTTGTCAGCCTCCGCCTGCTTGCACGTAGATAGGGGCATGGTCTTTGAATCCATCAACTTGGGATAGGAGCGAAGAAAGGAAGGGCGCAGGTATCTTAGGTGACATGTTAAATAGGGAAGATGCATCTGGCTTTGAGCCGAGTTCCCTCTAAGATACGTAACCTTTGTTATTTTCTTGAAAATCACACTTAAAATCAACCAGATTAATTGGACTCGGTTTCGGGTCCTTCACCGAGTTGAGTGTGAAAATACAGGGTTTGGATTATATTGCTTGCTTCAGGTAGGAGTAAAATCCTATCTTTACTTAGAACTTCTGCTTCTTGTCGCCAATTCAAGATGACTGACTGGGGGAATATCGACACATTATTCGTCGATCTCTCTTTGAGTCCCCCATGAAACTCATCTTCACCGGACCAAGCGCAACTTGGACCACCCAGAGCTCATGACCCTCTTGAGTTCTGGATCCCTCACACCCAGGGTGGTTACTATCAAACCAACCCTTTCCTCTCCTCTGAGCTTACCGAGGAAGACCATCGCCTCGGTAAGAATCCCTTCCTTGATTTATCCTCTAACCAAGATCATTTCCATTCCGCAGGGACTAGAGGACAAGATGCCACCAAAGCGACCCCCAGATGAGGAAGAACACCAAGATGACCCACTCTAGCAAGTCTTGGCTCGCCTCACCACAACCGAACAACAGAATGCGGATCTTACAGCAAGAATGGGACAAATCATTGCGGCAGGAGGAATCGACCGACCAGTGGTTGATGCCTATAACCCAACAGAGAACGAGATGCACAACTGGTTGGCACCAGCTGTCTCGCCGAAGCATTCGAGATCAAGCCCCACTTCCTTAGCCTGCTACTGAAGTTTAGTGGACATGTAAATGAAGAACCATATGCCTTCCTCAGAGACTTCGAGCTGGTTTGCAACAACCTTAATCATCCTAGGGTTGGGCAGGATTACATTCAATTGAAGGCCACCCCATTTGCCTTAGGAGATAAGGCCACACATTGGTTGAAAAATCTTGGGGTGATATGTACAAACTAGATGCAGTTCAAGGACCTTCTTCTGAAAAAGTTCTACCCCCTCAGTAGGACTAATCAAATGAGAACGAAGATCGCTAGTTTCTCCCAGGGAACCAGTGAACCATTCCATGAGGCCCGGGATAGGTTTAATGACCTAATCCAGAAATGTCCCTGCCATGGTATTTCTAAGGCGATCTTAGTCCAGACCTTGTTCTGTGGTTTGACCCCGAAGATGTAGGGGTTACTAAGTGCCGCCTTTGGAGGAAGCTATCTGAATAAGAATGAGGATGCTCTATGGAAGATACTAGAGCAGATGGCGGAAACCGGTAGGTCGCAGGCCACCAGGGCCTATCAGTCGTCTCCCTCAATACTATCCAGCGAGACAACTAGGAGGACTGTAACAGATCTGACAGAGGACCTCATTCCCAGCATGGGGATGATTGCTGACAAGTTAACCATGGTCGAGCAGTTCCACAAGTGGGTCACTGACCTTGAGTCTCTCTCGCGTTTGCCAAAGCAAGTGGAGGAACTTACTGAAAAGGGTAGCTAAGATAAAGCTACCTGCCCCTTCTGCACCACCTGTGCCTGTACACCGAGTCCATCTTGTACAGGAACATGCACCGGGGTCTCAGAATGGCTGGGTAGAGGAGCAGACTTACACCCAACAGAACCAGCATGCACCCCCACAGGTGGAAACCGGATACGAGGAGCCTTCGCAGGTGTTCGAGATCAACGGGTTGTGGTACAACCATGACCCCATCGGTAGACAATCGGGGATGGGGAACGGTCAGCCTCACCGACCTTCCCCAGCTTACCAGGAAACCAGCTCCGTCCCCGTACCACGCTTTGTTCAGTCCAGGCCCGAACGAGGGTACCAGCCTCAGCAGCACCAGCAACAGCGCACATTCTACTCGGGCTAGCAGGGCCCGCCACCGTCCCATCACCAACAACATCATCGACATGGCCAGCAGGGCCAGTACAGAAACTCATCTGCAAGTCAGCATCAGCCAGCCCAGCCCACCGAATTGGAGTCCCTCACCTTAGCGATCCAGACCTTGTCTGATAGGGTCCAACAGATCCAGAATGACTATCTGGATATGAGAACCGATCTGAATCGTGTTTCTTGTACCCAGGATCAACAAATGGCGCCAAAGACCCCAATTCCTGCCCTGGTTCAGGCCAACCCAAACATCTTAACTCAAGGCCAGAACCAACCTCGTGATCAGGTATACTATTCAGATAATTCTTTATCTGAACATGAGATCCTTTCGTATGATAATATAAATCATATGTCCCTTAGGAGAAGAAGGACCGTGATCGTACATGATCCGGCACGGGCACCGGAGGAAGAAGCCGCCAAGTCTATACCTGAGGAGAACTTGGAGGCAAAAGAGGAGCAGCACCACCATCACCACCACTGGCAAAAGAAGAGGACTTCTGGGTCCTCAAAGAAGCAACGAATCCGCACCAGCAAAGAGTCCACCAAAACCGATGAAGAGCCTGCACCTCCATTTGAGGAGGACCATCCCGAAGTCGCGGAAAATGCATCACCGGTTTCGCAACAGCAGTTTCGTTTTCGTCATAGTCAGAGTCCGAGTCAGTTTTAGAGTCCGAATCCTGTACCGAACTCAGTTCCCGTTTTGAATGAAAACATTTCAGTTTCAGAATCTGAGTTGGAGTCAGTAATCCCTTTCCCCCGAGCTCTCAAGGGTAGAAAGAAGAAAACTAAAAAAATCCAAAAAGATGACCCTGAGATGGCAGAGTTTTGTAACAAACATATCATGGTCACAATCCCCTTTGACAAGTATGTGGAAAGACTCTTGTGTTTCAGAAATACCTTAAGGTGAGATGCACACCTACTAGGGTTAACAGGAAGACCAAAAGCCGTATCCAGAAACACGTTTTGTCAGTAGCCACGACTTGTGCAATAAAAGAACTTGTTTCCAAGGAAACGAAGAGACATGGGTGCACATTATGTAGTGAGTCATGTTGATAACATTGTGTTTGCACGCACTCTCCTAGACAACGGCTCCTCAATCAACTTAATGCCTACAACCCTCTATGAGCGGCTTAATCTCGGACCTCTTCGGAAATCTAGAGCCCTCCTGCAGTCCGCTCATAAATCAACCAAGAGGTCCCAAGGAGAATTGAGGAATGTTGTCATCAAAGTCGAGGGTCAAGAGTACATGGTGGACTTTACTGTCCTAGATATGGAAACCCCTCATAATTGAAGAGATTCCCAGATCATCCTAGGCATGCTCTTCCTCAGGACAACAAGGGCCTTGTTTGATTATAAGATCGGGAAGATCCAGTTCCAAACTCCATGAGGAGACGAGGAACTTGAAATGAACCAAACCAGCTGACAGAGACCGGATTCAGAATCCAGCACCGAGTAATCTTCAACCGAAGCAGACTGCGACCATGTAGACACAGTTGGGCCATGGAGACAGAACCCAACCATCACCGATGAGTCCCTCCCCTACGGAGATGATCTTGTGCATGAGTCAGTTTGCGAGGTCCTCAGAGATGAGTACAGCTCAGAACCTGCATTCCCCTACATCTTCGATGACTTAGAGGTACAGTTGGGCCTGTCATTCCTTCCTCTTAAGGACAATCAGAAGATGAGGATTACGAGTCGGATGTGGCCTTTGCCGATTACATGAAAACCTTTGACGATCCGACTCCAGAGCTGAATAAGTTGGTGGCAGCCATTTCAGAGACAGATCTAGCCACTTTCAACACTGAACCAGATTCGATTGAGCCAGACTTACTAGACGATCACACCTTACCTGAGCTCAAGCCTTTACCCACAACACTAAAATACGCCTTCCTTGCGAGTCAAGAGAAGAAATATCCGATCATCATCAGTTCGCGATTGACCGAGGAGTAGGAATCTCGCTTGCTAGAGATCCTGGAAAAAAAACCGCAAGGCAATAGGTTGGAGCATTTCCGATCTCCACAGGATAAATTCCGCTCTGTGTTCGCACCATATCTACTTGGAGAATGAAGCCAAACCCTCTCGTGAATTCCAACGACGTTTGAATTCAAATTTACGAGAGGTAGTGAAGAAGGAGATAGAGAAATGGTCCAATGCGGGTTTCATTTATCCCATCTCCGACTCTAAATGGGTGGCCCCGATCCATGTTGTCCCGAAAAAGTCGGGAATTCAGATGACCACCAACGAGGACGGAGAGGAGATCGTGATGCGAGTACCCACATCGTGGCACATCTGTATGGATTACAGACGCCTTAATGCTGCAACGAAGAAGGATCATTTCCCCCTACTGTTCATTGATCAGATCCTAGAGAGACTAGCGGGGAAAGAATTCTTCTGTTTCTTGGATGGGTTCTCGGGCTACAATCAAGTATCCATAGCTCTAGAGGACCAGGAAAAGACCACATTCACATGCCCCTTTGGTTCCTATGCTTTCTGGCGCATGCCCTTTGGGTTATGCAATGCTCCAGGTACTTTTCAAAGGTGCATGATTGCTGTATTTGCCGAAATGGTTGGCGAATTGCTGGAAGTCTTCATGGATGACTTCTCAGTCCACGACGATTGCTTCGATTCATGTCTTAGGAATCTGGACTGACTCCTCAAACGTTGTTGTGAGGTTAATCTGGTGCTCTCCTGGGAGAAAAGTCACTTCATGGTGACAGAGGGCATTGTGTTGGGGCGCGTCATCTCCAAGAGAGGAATGGAGGTTGACCCTGCCAAGGTGGATGTGATCCGACGATTCCAGCCACCAACCAACGTTAAGCAGTTGCGGTTGTTCCTCAGGCATGTTGGATTCTATCGGAGATTCATCAAGGATTTTTCTAAGATTACCTGACCGCTAACTGAGCTTTTAGGCAAAGACATGAAGTTTATTGTTGATCACAAATGTCTTGAGGCTTTAAGCTATTGCAAGGGATGATCATGGACGCCCCGATCCTACAAGCCCCAGATTGGTCTCTACCTTTCGAGATCATGACAGATACCTCAGACTTTGTTGTTGGGGCTGTGTTAGGACAAAGAAGGGATGGTGTTCCGTTTGCAATTCACTACACAAGCAAAGTGCTTGATACCGCTCAGCATAACTATACAGTTACGGAAAAGGAGATGCTTGTGGTAGTATTTGCCTTGGACAAGTTCAGATCTCATTTAATTGGATCCAAGGTTATCGTGTTCACTGACCACACGGTGCTACGATACTTGATGGAAAAGAAGGACGTGAAGGCGCGTCTTCTTCGGTGGATTTTGCTTATCCAGGAGTTTGATTTGGATATTCGTGATAAACCTGGAAAGAAGAACATAGTAGCTGATCATCTCTCTCGTCTCGAATATCTTAATACTTCCGAGGATTCACCTATTCGAGACTCCTTCCCTGACGAGTCGATTTTTGTTGTCGACTCACTCCCATGGTATGCCAACATCGTGAACTATCTTGTCTCCAAGAAGGTTCTCGAGGATTGGTCCAAGAGCCACATTGACCGACTCAAGTCGGATGCTAGACACTACCATTGGGAGGATCCGATCCTTTTCTTTGAAGGATCGGATTGTGTCTGGAGACGGTGTATTCCTCAGGGGAATACCAGAGTGTCCTTTCTTTATGCTACAGCTTGGAGGCAGGAGGACACCACTCCGGGAAGAGGACCGCATGGAAGGTACTTTAGTGTGGCTTTTACTGGCCGACCCTATTTCGCGATGCCATCACCTTTGCGAAGTCGTGCCCAGTATGCCAGAGAATGGGAGGAATTGTTGGTTCCAAGGATGAGATGTCGATGCAGCTTGTCATCATTTGTGATGTCTTTGACGCCTGGGGCATCGATTTCACGGGCCCATTCCCTATCAGCCACGAATTCGAGTACATCCTTCTTGCGGTAGACTACCTATCTAGATTGGTGGAGTCTATCCCGACCCGAGCCGCAGACAACAAGACTGTCTGTAAATTCATCAGAGAGCATATTATCTCTAGGTTCGGGACCCCCAAAGTGTTGATATCACATGGGGGTAGCCACTTTGTAAATCGAGAGGTGAAGAAATTCTTGAAGGACTACGACATCGAACACCGTGTCACTAGCTCTTACCACCCACAGACTAATGGTATGGCTGAGGTGTCAAATCAGGAGGTGAAAACTATATTGCAGAAGCTTGTCTGCCTAGACAGGAAGGACTGGTCCCAGATCTTGGATCAAGTCCTATGGGCTTATAGGACACCTTACAAGTCACCATTAGGAACCTCCCCATTCTGAATGGTATTTTGAAAGCCGTGTCATTTTCCCGTAGTGTTAGTGCATAAATCAGAATGGGCAATCAAGAAGGTCAACTGGAACACGCACCTTGGGCAGAAGCAGAGAGAAATGGATCTGAATGAGCTTGTGGAAGTCAGAAACCGTGCATACGACAATAGTTTGGTGTACAAGGACAAGGTTAAGCGTTGGCACGATAGATATATCAGACGAAAGACCTTTGTTCCTGGAAAAAAGGTATGGTTGTTTAATGCTAGGATGGAGATCTTCAAAGGCAAGTTAAAGTCCAAGTGGACATGCCCCTTCGTCGTCCGTACGGTGCACGATAGTGGATGTGTCGAGATCTCAGATCTCGCAGATGATGCACCAACATTCCTAGTGAATGGACAATTGTTGAAGCACTTCGTCGAATCCAATGAGCAGTTAGTCCATGTTGAGGAGATTGTACTCATGCGCGAGACAGATTCAGCAGATACAAATCAAGCCGCGCATAAGACCTTGCAGCAGTGGTCTCTAGCCATCAGCAACATCTTGAAAATTCAGACCGACGCCCTTGTATATACCCATCATTCCTGTACATACTGTCCTTTTTCCCCCGTGACTCTAGTAACTCATCCCCGCTTCATTGATCACCATCTTGGACTATACTTAGAATGACCAGATCCTAAGTATGGTGGGGGGGATGAGCCACCTGAGTCTGTTCTTTGTACATCCTCCAGATCACATTGCTCCTCATACTCACTCCAGTCCTATACTTAGGCTGACCGGAGCCTAAGTATGGGGGGGGGACCGATGCCCACCTTGTATATATTTTTCCACTTCTCTTCTTGACCTCGTCTGCCCCATTTTTTGACCTTCTTCTACACTTAGGCTGCCTGAGCCTAAGTATAGGGGGGGGGGGGCAGGACAACTTCTTTACATTTTCTCTCTTTTTGGCTCTCTTATGCTTAGCACGAGCTATGTCTTTTTCCTCGCTTTTCGTGCTCTGAGGACATAGCACACACTAAGTATAGGGGGGCGTGTATATATATTACATATATACTTTACCCATAGCTCGTACTTTCACATATTTTTGTATATATTACGCAATAATTTCGGATTAGGTAAAATTGGGAAGATTTTTCTTGTAAAATACACTTGCATAATCTATATAATACTCATAAAACACTTGTAACATAGGAGGTATACCAGAGTTTTGAAAAAAAATAGGCTTCTTATTTACTCTTGCATATCATCTCTACATCAGAAAAGAAAGAAAAAAGAGTCTTGCATTTCATCTACATAGCATGCCATCTGCATCTCATCCGCATATCTTGCATATGCAAGGTGAAAAGCTAGTGGGTTCTGAACCAAGTTATGAGTAGATGTTGAGGAGGGACTTGATTTGACCTTAATCCACCTAATTTCAGAGGAACCTTATAGGAGCTGGAGTTAAGATTTCTCAGGTCAAGGGACTTAATTTTGAGTCCGCAAGTCTATGTTCACATGTCATCTTAATCACTCTAAGTAGAATATCTCGTGCACACGCATGATTATTTTAGATAATGACCTAACTTGGACAAGCACCATGCACGTAGCTCTTCATTGATGAGGTGGTGAGGAGGTAGAATCCTTTAGCTTGGAGTAGCACACGGTTGGAAACATCCGTCCTCCTCTAGGGAGGGTAGTGCATCTCAACCCAGTCTAGTGGTGTTGACATCTAAGGACGGGATGCTGTGGGTTGCAATAATGCTTCAAAAGAGGGATAGTCTACTAGTTCAAGAGGAAAAAAACTCCTGATGTACATGCTGCACTATATATAGTTCGAAAAAAAAATCAGACAGGTCCAAGTGAAAATAAAATACCCGTCGGAGTATGTATCTTAGCAAAGAAATGCAGCTGGATGACTTGGCTACACTGGTCAGGCATCCCGAGATAGGTAGCTACACTGGCTACCGTCCATTCTTTTCTCCACCCCCTCTTGAGCTGGTCGTACTTGAACTTAGAAGGGAATACCCCGCTCTTCGAGAAAAGAGTTACTGGACCGGGTAATTAGAGTTACCTTGTTAGAGGAGGCTAGTTCTGAGCCATTTCTGATGGAGAGTTACATTTCACTTACACAATACAAGTAAGAATCATAGTCATCAGAAATTTGCGTTTGAGGATTTGTTCTGACCTGACTGTTGAGGCATCTTGAATAGAAGACTTGTGGAACTTGAAGTCTGTAAGGTCTTAAGTTCAGATCCCAATAAGGTTCTGTCACACAATTAATCCAAAGGTTGAGTCAAGCTCCATTTTCAACTTTTGTTCATGACCTTGGCATGGAACCCAATCTCATTTCACTCTTGCATTTCATTTTAGTTGCTCGGGGACGAGCAAGGTTTAAGTATAGGGGGTTGATGAATCTGTGATTCATCACTCTTAAAGTTGAAAATAGAGCTTTGTCCCCGGGTATTTAGCAGCATATTTCCCTTTGTCTTGCATAAATAGCATTCATGCATCAATCCACAATATATGCATTAAATAAGAAGCCAATTCATTTGTAAAATCCACTTGTAAAATATCCACCAATAACTTACCTATTATTTGTATTTTATATCCCCTCCAAGATGAAATAACACATTCCTTATAATGTGTACATTATTAGTTAATAATATAAGTAAGAAGGCCAAAATCCCTATCTTGTAAAATACTCAATCAAGCCCAAAACCCCCTGGACCTTAGAATGCCAATATCCCTCTCTTACAAACTCCGAATTAGGTCTACTCACCTTTACATTAATACACAGGTAGAGACCTTTAAAATGAGACTAATTTCATTCAATTCAGAGCTCGTATGCAAAACTTGGGTTTTTGGGCCCCCTTGTATACTACATATATGTATATTTTGTACTCATATATTTTTGTATCATATTTGACCTCATCTTCGTTTTTGGTCAACATGAAACTTGTAGATCTCATCGAGATCTACAACTTTCATGTTTTGAGTTTTTCCGAATTCGGCCTCCTTCTCTCTATAAATTCGTTTTCTTTCTCAGCCACTCAGAGTTGGCCACGTGGCACCTTCTGATTGAGCCACGTGGCCCGCCCCCTTTGACCTGTCCGCCAGCACCCCTAACCGTCGGATCTCAATCTAGATCCAACGGCCCAATGATTTCCATGCATGCCCTTGGTTCCCCACCGTCTGATCATACCCAACTCACATATGCACCGTCCGCTAGCACCTCGCCTATAGCCCACCACGTGGTACTTTGTGCGCCATCCGATCTCGCTGTTGGCACCTTGATCTTCACCGTTCATCACCGCAATGATTTCCAGCCGCCCGATCACACCTATGACCTCATCACAGCCGCACGCTACCGCCTTTCTCTCCTTGCACCACGTGGCGTGTGCTGCACCTCATGATCACCCCCAGGATGCTCCGTCTCAGCCGTTCTTTGACGCACTCGACAACGACAGTCCGATTATCCCCCATCTCAGATCTGGGCCGCTCGCTAGCGCTGCATTCTTAGCCTGCCACGTAGCATGCCCTGTGCCCTTCGATTTAACTCCCTAGATCTAATCCAAGGCGTTAAACTGCGCCTCCATCTGGGCCGTTGGATCGCCTGATCCAACGGTCGAGGCATCATCTTCCACCTTCCGAATACCCCACACCCCACGTCTTCTACCGTGCACAAGGGGCCGCCCCCTTTCTATTTTGGGCGCCACACCGATCACCTTCTCTGCTCCCACCTTCGAGTTGGTGACAGCAATTTGACGTGGACGAGCGATGACCGAGATCCACCTCCGACGAGATCCACGGCCCAATCCCACCGTGCCGCAGCTTCCCTCGTGAGCTGCACGAGGTTATGTCTCTTACCGGCCTTCGAGCGACGACCAGGAGCTCAGATCCGAGATCCATTCCCCAGGTAGACACCTCCACCTTCTCTCCGATCTTCTTCTTAATTTTTCTTCTTTTCTCCAATTTTCTCCGCCGTCATCTCTTCACTCCCCGCTCCGTCAACCCTCCTCCGATCTCCGCAAGGGAGCTCTGATCTTCGCGCAACCCTCCATCTTCTCAGACGACACACTTCACTTCTCACCGACACCAGCTCCACCACCTTGGTGGAGCTCGATTACCAGACAATCTTCATCGCATCTCAGGTCTCACACCTCACTCCCGATCACTCCACGAACATTTTGCATGCCTCGGCTATACCGCTAACCCCGGCATGTACTCTCTCCTTGAATGGCCGGAAGCTTCACCGGTGCATCCTCGAGCTTCATTGCCGTTGGACTCCAGGTCGCCCCAGCCTCAGGAAACATCACTGGACGTTCCGCCACGCCTCCACGACACTTCTGAACCACACAAGACCCTCCAGCACCCTTCACTGACGATGGGAGGAGGAGGCGAAGCTAGGTCCGCGTCGCCGGAGCACAGTCCTCTCCGCCGCTGGAGGCGGAGGACCGTTGGGGACGAAAGCTAGAAGCCGTCCGATCCCCTTGATCGAACGGTCAGGAGCCATCCATGTCACCATCAACCACAGTCGTAGGATCAGGAGGATCCTACGCATCCAGATCGAGCCACATCATCACTTCTCCGCGCTCCTGGTGCCGTTGGATCAATCTAGATTCAACGGTCACTGATCGACCACGCCTTCACCTTATGAGAGAACCATCACTGTTGGATCACTTGCGATCTAACGGATCCATACACGCCATGCTCCATCAGCCAGTTACCGTTGGATCCTCCTTGATCCCACGACCTAGATCAAGCCACGTCGCCTGATCCGAGCCTCTTCCCTGACCACTAGGCTCGGATTCCCCGAAGCTACCCCAAGCCAGTCCCGAGCCTCCAGGGCCAACCGAGCCTCAATCCGAGCCTTCGAAAAACTACCGAGCCTGGGACCCCCCACGTGATCTGCACGTGCGTCCTGGGTAAATTAGAATGAGGCCCCTGGAGGTTTCCATAACTGCAATTCAGTCCCTACCAGGAACCCCACATGAGGAGCACGTGTTCTGTGGAGAATTTGCATCCACCCCCTCCATATTATAGGTAATTGCATATTAGTCCCTGTCAACACGTTTTATTTTTATCAATTTTATTTCTTGTAATTGCATTTATACCCTTGTCTTTGCACGTATATTTAGGCACTCCTTTTAAATCATTTTTCAAATTTAAAAATTGCATTGTGTAGCTTACTTTGTCCTCTTTCATATATGACACTTGGCACATTTTTGTAATATCAGTGGATTTTTCTATTAATTAATTGGTTGAATTTTGCTATATTTTGCCCATTTATATCTTTTAATTCTTAGTAATTTCTCTGTAACTCCAAAAAATCACCAAAACATCACATTAGACTGAGGATACTTACGTTTACATTGTGCCCAAAAATCATCTTATTTGCATGCATCTCGAGGCCTGAATAAATCATTTAGTGATTTGCTTAGTTGATTTTTTAATTAGGTGCATTTCACATCGAAATTTAGGTTGATTAATTTCCTAGATTCTTCACACTTAGATCTATCTTGGATAATTTTGATATCTGAAAATATTGTGATTGGTATTTATTAAAATTAATCGAGTAAAAATCACTTTGCATCCATTTTAAATTCATAGTAAGTTCATCCAGTATCAGAAAATTCTAAAAAAATTATTGTAGCTTAATTTCATCATATTTCATCATCTGGCCAAGTTTCATAATTTTTGGACTTGATTTGATCACTTATCCGAATTAACTTGTAAACTGGCTTGATTGTTCATGTGTCTTTCCCTTCTTGCATAAAATATACTGAAAAGAATAAAAATTATCCCTTGAAAATCAAACATTGGAATGTGCTTAAAATCTACCTAAGGAGACAACTGCCTCCCTGAGTTCGACCTTGGGCTTGCTCAAGTAAAAAAATATTGCCGCTTGCGATTAAATTATCTTAAATTGATAGTGGTTTTTGATTAGCTCTTATTATCCGACTACAACGAACGTCAATTCATTAATTTAATTGTTAATTTGATTAAATTAACAAGGATAGTGAGATGCCAATCAAATCCTCATCCTTATTGAAGTATCCACACCCACAAGCGACATCTACCAACTTTTGATTCTCATGACTCAAACCCCCAAGAAATTTTGCCATAGGCTCATCTTCAGTATATAATGATGGGGGAGCTTCTTCGTTAAATCTTTAATTCTTTCCCATGCCTCGTGAATAGGTTCATGGGACATCTGGGAGAAGTTTGCTACCAACAATCACATTTTGTTGAGGCGTCCAAGTGGGTAGTATTTGCATAGAAAAGTAGACCTCAACTCTTCCCATGTAGTGATAACTTTCCTAGATTATTTACCCAATAAAGGGCCTTCTCCATCTAGTTGAAGGGAACAACCGTCACCTTCACTACCTCTAATGGGATGTTTGGGTAATGGATTGTGATGCAAATGCGATCGAATTGTTGGAAGTGTACATAAGGTTCTTCATTTATATTCTCGTAGAATATGGAGAGTAGTGGTAAAATAGTGGGCTTAAGTTCGAAATTCCAATGATTCACAAGAATTTGAATCCATGTATTTGTTTGTCTTGCTCCTAGATTATAAGATTCCCTTAATGCGATCTTAGCCAGTAGCTCTATGTTGTTTGAAAGTCAGTTTGTTCCGTTAACTATGCTTGAAGATACTGAATGGAGTCTAACATGGTAGTGTTGATCTTGGGCTATTCAACCATGGAACCTTTTCCCCTAGGTGGCATCAAGTGCACTGTTTCGATTTTTGCAAGTGTAAACTGCACTGAATTAGTCCTTGTGAATGATGGAGTCTTAAATGATAGTTCAAGGATTAGATTCAATATTGAATAATAGACTGATGGATGAGGTGAAGGGTGAAGTGGAGAAAGAGGAATACTCGAGAAATGAGTCTTCTCGAGTAGAAGACAAATGGTTTGGAGTGTGAAATGAGTCCGCCAAATCCGAATGAGAAATTCTCCAATTCAACATCTTTGATTTGAAGAAGCGAGATGCGAGAACATGGAAGTCAAACAAAAAAAGAATGAGTAGAAGGTGCTAAGTGCGCGGAAGGATCTCTTGCACCAGTAATCTAACACAAATCGAGCCCCATGTTCACCAACTCAACAAAAAGAGAAGATCATAAGAGTTAGGTCTGTTATCTTTTCAATTTTATTTGGTAAAAAATACAATCTTTGAAAGAGTTAATGAGATGCTAGGTGCTTGTATTTCCCCACAGACTGGCATGATTCTTAAGACTAGTTGCACTGACTTTCAGCCAGTAGGATGTAAGTACGGATCGTAAAATGACTTTCCATTACTTAAGGACCGAGGCTTACACAATGTCCTTTAAACCATCCACTCTGCTAAGGAAATTCATATCATTTACCGGCTACCCGCATTACCTCACTTAGAAGTAGCTAATCATATTTTATAGAATCAATGGTCTATATGAAAATATGGGCTTGGCTCTATCCTAATGTTCGTCTCTCTCTCATTGCAAAAAATCAAACAATGAGGGGGTTACTCTCCCCAAAACAATTAATTTTGTTTTAAGTTTAGTTTTATGGTCGAGTTTTCTTTGGCAGCCTTAGTTTTACAAAGTAATCACTCATATTGAATATTTTGCAATGAATTGCCTACCGAGTGTCCAAATTCCTTTTTATTATGTGAGTGAAAATAAGGAAGGAAGTCAGAAATGCCAATGCATGATTAAATGCAATGATGCATGCATGAGTTAAGAGATGCGTACCATGTCGCTAACACTCTACATGCAGGGTGATCCGTGCAGAATTTAAATATAGAAAAATAAACTACCTAAATGATGCACGTGAACCGTCCTAGCAATAACTTCTAATAGCAGGCAAGAACCAGTTAAATTTAACTAAGTCCAATTACACTCTACTCTATAGGTATAGAAATTCTTGTTTAGGGATTTGGACCTAATTAATTACCTAGATCAAGCAAGTTAATTAAAGCAATCACTAAGGTCTCAAGCACATAAACCACATGAAAACAAAGAAAAAGAAGGCGATTAAACAAAATTGAAGAGGTCCCCCAAGTGGAACGACACTTGGTGAAACAAACCCCACACACAAGGTATGTAGTGTCCTTTATACAAGAGTTTTTAAGTGACTAAAATGCGAAAAATCAAAACTAGCTATGATCCAAATGATGGTCTCAACTAAATCTTCTTCTCCTCCTCCTATGCTCTCCTGCGGCTTGGTGGAGAATCAAGCTGCCTCCGCTTCACTTGGGTGCGTCGGCGCCTTAGAATGCTTCCCTTGCTCATCGGGCCCTCCTAAGAAAGAGGAAACAAAGAATATGTAAGAGATACAAGTATATTAATACGAGCAAAAATAATGTAAATAAATATAGTGAAATAAACAATGAAATAAATGTAGGAAAATTTAAATAAAAATATACAACCAAGAATAATAGGTCAAAGGAAAAACCTAACTACCCTCCCCGATAATGGTTATTTTTGTTGACTTACTAAACTAAGGGTTTTTATTTAGATGAATTATTGACAAATGTCATCAAACCCAAAGAAACATCAAATAAAAAAATTATTTAATTAAGCAGAAATAATTACGGAAGAGTAGTAAGAGATTATGGTATTTAATTTACAAGTATAGCTAGCAAGATCAAACTCATGGAGGCTACGAAAATCCCAAGGGTTATTCTATGCAATGAAAAATCAATGAAAGAATGAAGGTATTTCCATGCACACTATGCTTGGTTTTTGTGTTTCTTTAAGGTTTGCATTTTTATGAATTTTAATTTATAATTTTTATTTGTTTCTTGATTTTTATTTTTTTGTATTTTTCAAAGGATATTTTTTTAAAATTTTTAAGAAAACTAAGAAAAATTAAAAAGAATCTAGAACACACATAATCAACTCTTTTTGTATTTTTCAATTATGTCAAAACTATCCAGAAAATTGAACAAAAATTAATTTTAAGTTTTAGATAAATATTTAATGTTTTTCTTGTTTTTTAATATTTTTTCCAAAAAATAAAACCTTTAACTGAATAAAAAATAGTAAAGTATATAAATAAAAAATAAAATTAATGTTTTTGGTATTTTAAAATAACAAGGAATGTTTAAAAATATAGAATAAATACAACGTGAAAGATATTTTTAATATTTTACAGAAATCAATTTGATGTTTTTTTTATATTTCTAAAAGGTTTTTTTATGAATCTTTAATCTTTTGAAGATTTTTATACTATTTATGGGTTTTGTGAGGAATAAAAATGGAAAATGGGTAGAAGTTAAAATAAAAAAGAAGCATACAATAATTTTTTTTAGAATTTTCGGAAGGATTTTTATAATTTTATTGATTTTTTAATGCATACAAGACATGTTTATGAGGTTTTTAAATATTAATAAATAATAATAATAAATAAATAATGAAATGCAAAATGGAGATGCAAGATAAATATGACAGAAACATATGTGATTTTTTTGGATGTCTTAGAGACGTTTTGATTTTTTTATTTGATTTTAAAGATGTAAAATAAATGCAGGTTCACTAGGACCTATATGCAATTAATTTTGAGGCCTAAATGATAATAGTGTTATAAAATGCAAGGCTAGATATGTAAAATTACCAAAAATTCATACGTACAGGCACATGTGCCCGTTAGATTGGTCTTTTCTGTAAATAAAATAAAATTTGAAGGCTAATTAATAATTGAGAAATTTAGACCTCGTATCACAATTTATCCAAACAAACATGTGCTAGGCACATACTGCAGTACAAATTGGACTAACATGCAAATAATTTAAATCTCAGGATGTAAAATATAAATGTTCCAATAATGAGAAAATGGCACATGTCCTCGCAAGGACATTCGCAAATAAACTAAAAAACACAGGTAAGGGGGAAAAGTTACCCTTTATTAATGCGGCAGAAAGAATAGTTGGATGGCAACGTAGCTTGGATCTGATGGCTGGAGATAGATCTTGCGTAAAAGGCCACAATCAGATCTTGATCTTCAATTAACGACAGGTAATTGGGGCTTTTTGGACGACCACAATCAATCATGGGTACCTTGTTCTTGATCGGAAGGGATGCAAAGTGGTCAAGATGAACTGGGAAACAATGACTCTTCCTTGAACTTGGATCGCGTCGATCTCCCTTGATTTAACTCTATTCCTCGTTCAATCACACCTATATAAAGGATATAAGTTTTCCGCGTCGGATGATCACCTTAGATCTGTATGAAGTAACCGGATCAACGCTCTGGAAGGTGATAACCAATGGTGCTCTAGGAACCTACTTCAAGTATTTATTTCTGCTCTTTCCTTTGTTTATGGAGCTCCTTTTACCTGCAAGTGATTGTCAAGGCCCGAAGCTATACTCCGACAAAGAATTATGTCAAAATAGTATGAAATGAGGGGCGAATGGAGGTCTCTAGTGAAGGTGGTCAGGATGGAGACCGAACCTCAGATATGGAAGAATCCAAGGGTGATCAGATAGTGGTGGAGCTGAAGAAAAGTAGAGCGTAAGTGTCAGCGAAGTCAGGGTGGTTGACAATGATTAGAGCTTCTTCGATCGTACATATCAGAGGTGAATGGAATGGCTCTGATCTATGTGATTAAGATAAAAATTAAGCGAAAAGGAAAGATTTAATCAAAAATAACTACCTATGTTACCAATGGATAAGAAAGAAGGTGGAATCACCTCGATCTGCCATATTGTGAAGAGGCATAGACGCGCGATAAAGGTCACTGGTGATGTAGTTGGATCTCAAACTTTAGGCACTCACTCCACTCCCGATCGTGGGGAACGGTAGCTTTCACCTACATCTCACTCCATGAATAAATCTTGAGGATGAAACCGACCGAAGGACGGATCGATTTCTCGCCGGAGGTGGAGAGGTACCATTTATAGATGTGGCTATGATGAATTTTAAAACTCAAAATAGGCATAGTTCATGGAATAATCAGTGGAACTAACACGTAGGCATGGGAGGAGAATGAATGAGCAAAAAATTAGAGAAGGAAGCGTAGGCAGTTACTGATCGAGGTGCATAGGGAAATTGGGTGAAGTAACGGTGGAGGGCAGAGTTAGCGGCGACAGGTTTAGACCAACTAGTTGACCCGAGTCAACAAACTCGAGTCGACCGATTAAGTAACGCCTAAGATGAGGACAAAACATGTTAAACGATAAAATTGTAAATAAAGTTAAAAAATCCAATGAAAAAAAGAAAATGAACATATTTGATTACATAATGTTAATAAAAATTTTTAGGAATAATTTAAAGTTAATTTCAATGATTTTTAATTATTTAAATAATCTATTTATAAGGGTTAAAATAAATACAAGGTGTTATTTACAGGTATGTATACCTATATATATAGTATTTGGATTTTTAGTTAATTATTTACATAAATATATACATAATTTAATATTTTATTATTTACAACATTTTGTAAGTGTCTTAATGGTATTTTTAGTTTATTTTTAAGAATTAATTTATTGAGTTCAGTAAATAGGTATAGACACACTATATACATTGTGATACATATACATTATATACTAGATTTTATTTTGTTGTTTTTTATTTTGTAATTTTTATTTTTATTGTATATGAGTTAAATAAAATATTTAGAAGCAATTGAAAATACAATATTCACAAATGTACACAAGGAAATAATTAATCAAATAATATACATAGTGTACATAGGTATAATATACAATAATACCCCAATTGGCCATATTTCATACCTTAACATAGAATTTTATGAAATAACCTTCATTTTAAAGATAATTTAATTTGGAGTACAATGAAAGTGTGTTTGATGAATTTAGAGTTCAGGTGGGGAAAATATTGATCTTGGCATTTTATATTTTTATGGATTTTGGAAAGTGATGTTATTTATATAATATATACAATTTTTTACAGAAATTATGTATATTATTTTCAAAAGAATATTATTCACGAATCTCAAGAAGAAATAATTGTATTTACAGATTATTTGGTAATGAATAAAATAATGAAAGAATTGTGTGTTATAGACAATAATATAAAAGTGTTGAATATACATGTGAGAAGTGTATTTTTTGGGATTTTTGGTGTTTTTGGCCTTATCTCCCCCTACTTTATTCCTAGTTGTTCAGGTCAAGTCTTACCTTCTCTCGGGGTTGATTCGACATATATATTAAATATATACAATCTTGTATTTTCTTTATTTTTCCTTTATATCTTTATTTATTTAAGGTTAAAATAGTAATAAATATACAATATTTATACAAGGATGGTGGTTAGTAAGAAGATGGATTAATTGATATATACATGTGTTTTATAAGGGATTTTGAGCTAAAATAAATGAATAAATATGATGAAAAGTAGATTCATTAGTGACGTTATTCTGACCTTTGCGCCTGGCTAGGGGTGTAAAACCTAGCGCTCGTTGAGAGGCACCTCAACATTTCCTACCCTTGTATATACGTGTTTTGTCTTTTCACTCCTTCTTTCTTCCGTTTGACTTCATCCTAGATCTTTCATTATATGCTTAGTATATACTTTATCCTAAGTATAGGGGGATGTAAACTCCGAGTTGTTCTTTCCTCGTTTCGTTTCATCACTCCTATCATTACCTACACTTAGGGATATTTTACCCCAAGTATACGGGGAGTGATGTGTTCATTCTTTACATTTATTTTTCATTTATTCTAATCCCTCACTTGTCTCCTCACTTGTTGATATTATATTCTATACTCAGAGATCCCTTACCCTAAGTATAGGGGAGACTTACCGAGCTACAGATTTGTTCACCCTCATCCTCGTTTATCCCTATTTTGTGTACAATCTGCTATACTTAGGATTAATAGATCCTAAGTATTGGAGGTATTCAACTTCTTATTCTTTCATTCGTTCATTATAGTTTAGACTCTTGTATACTCAATATGAGTTATGTCTTCCTTTCTTCTCTTTGATTACTATGAGGACATAGTACGCACTAAGTATATATGGGTCCTATATATGTTGTATATAATTTAGACATAACTCATATTTTCCTAGTTTTAATAATATTGCTTATAAAAATAATGGGTAAGGATATAGAATTAACATACACGGGAATTCTTTATAAATATATATTAAATAATTTGGTTAAAAAATATTTTACAAAATGATTTGAAAAATGGTTGTAAAATTTCTTGAAAAATATTTTAGAAAATTTTTGTAAAATATTTTTAACCTCTGTAAAGGACTTTAGAAAACTCTTTGTCAAAATTTGTTTCATTTGTTTGAATAAAATATTATGAAAATTCAGTTTGCAAATAATTTGGAAAATGGTTGCAAAAAATATTTGAAAATATATTTATACCGAGAAAAATATTTACAAAATTATTTCAAACTTTGTAAAGTGTTGTGAAAGTGTTTGATAAAATTAATTGCAAAATAATGTTTCAAACTGATCGTAAAAATGTTTTGAAAATTATTTTGAGAATAGTGTATATAACTCAAGAAAATAAAATTCTGTATAAACCAAAAAACCAGTGAATACTAACTAACACTCTTGTATAAACTCTCGGTATATCCAAACTCATGTGTAATTATTTGTATATACTTCACTCACTAACCTTTATTAAAAAATCCTTAAAATTTTTTAAAACCCATAAAAATTTGAAGAACTTTTCAAGTTATAATTTTGTGTTTAAAAACATTTAAACAAGGTGAAAAATCACATAACACAGGGAAAAGAAAAGAAAAAGAAATGAAGTATTGAAAATACTGAATGACCTTAGACCCTGAGATCAAGTTAATCTTGACTTAGTCAACCAGGAATAAAGTAGGAAAAGATAGGGCCAATAACCGCACAAAAATACACATAAATATACTCAAACTTCAAACATTTGTAAGTATTTTGTACAACTCAGATTCAAATGATTTATTTTGCATTAACTCAATAAAAATGTATAGAAAAATATAAGAATACTACAAAATTATCACTGTGAATAATTGACATATGGAACAGCTTCAATTTCCCCATATGTGTGCACTCATATTTTATATCTAGAGCATATGAACTCCATTTAACCCAAACTCACATTTAAAATTCATCATTTCAAAACCTTTGAATTCTAAGAATACTTTAAAAGCAATCGTGGCTCATTTGTGAAAAGTCGATTTTGGGTTCCATTTGTACAATAGTTTTTAACTTTTCTTTCTTTTGTATTGATTTAATTTTAACTCCTTTCCTTTTGATTTTAATTGATTTTGTTAGTTGTATATTCTACTTTCTGTTAAAAATAAAATCAACAAAAAATTCAAAATCAAAAAGTGACAAAAATTGGTCGTTTCTATACAAGTCAACTTGACTTGTATTTTATATTCAGAACCTTTTATTATTTCATATAATTAAAAAACTAATAAAAACATTTCCAAGTGTCTTATATTATATACTATTATTGAAAAATATAATATAGTAGTACTTTTGATAAGAAAATAAAATTAAAAATCATAAAACTCTGAAATGTGTGTTTTATTTCTAAAACTATATGTTTTAATTTATATCTTTTTATTCCAAACATATATTGGAATAAACATTCTTCTATAATATTTTAGACAAAATTATTTTGAGAAAGTTTTATGTTTTGAGTTTTTTTTACTTCTGAGATCTCCTACTATTTATTTCAAGCATAATTTTAATGGGGAAAACCTCTCTTTTTGTGATTGGTCCACATGGACATGAGGACACCCAACAGAGTACACAGATTTAGAAATTTCTCACTCCTATTTGTGGAGAGCTCCTCCAATCACCATCATCTCTTCCGTCTTCTCTACCAAAATAAAAAGAGCTTTGAGCTCCATTTTTGAATCCATTCACCATTAGTATCCTCATTCTAGCCGTTCTGCCTCCATTATGATAGAGTGAAGGTTGGAGACAAAGCCACGACGAAGAGAGGAGTTCTTAGCGTGATCCCTTAGCATCTCGACACCATTATATCACAAGCTCTTATCTTGTTTAGTCTCTTCCCCGCCAGAATCGAGGGCCACATCTGGTCATTCTCATGGGAGAATCGACCACCACATGCGACATCCTTCACTCCCCTGCAATTTTTGTTATAGGTAACAATAGATTAGAGTTTAATATAGCTTGTTTCTTCTCATTTCTAGTGTAAAAACATCACAATTTGAACCCATTCCATCACCTCGCCACAACTCGTACTCTTATTGCCGCCACTCTTCGCTTCTCCGCACATTCCCTCATAACCTCCACAACCGACAACCACATACGTGGTCGGAGGAGAGACTCCTATCTCCCACACACGTAGGAGGAACCCATTCATGATCACTATTTTTTAAACATAATGTGTAGGTTAATTTCCCCAAACTCGATCCCTTTCCAACTTGCAGATCTCGATGGACCTATATGCCCACAACACCACCACCACCCTCGTCGTACATGCATCGTCATCATTGAATTTCAACCTCCACATCACTCTACCTGAGGAAGAAGGTAGGAGAAAGAGGAGGAATAACAAACACCATTGGATGCTATTCCTCTCCTTTAATCTCAACCATCCATTGGTGATTGGAGTTTTTGCAAAAGAAAACCCCAAAGTTACCATTTTGTACAACTAACTTCACATCTTGAGATGACACATGGATAAGTTGTGTATTTGCAAGAAAACCCTAGCATTTTTGGTATATTTCAGGGGTTTTTAGAACTTCATTTTGAACTGCATTTCCGTTCTTTACTTTTCATCTATACCCATGTACTTAAACGCTCATTAATCATTCATCTGAACTCTGTTTTTTTGTGAATTTTATTTTGTTAGAAAGTTGCTTTAAATATCTACATTGTAACCAAATTTTAAAATATTATGATATATGAATATTAGTGGTTAATTTTTGAATTCAAGCTATCTGATTAGCTTATTTTGTTAATAACTCATTAACTAACTCATATCACTTGCTCATTTTTGGATATGTTATAGGAATTAGTTAGACTAAATTTGTATATAAGTTTCATCTAAAGAAAGTTGATTTGTGGCCTATAGAATTTCTACAATATTTTGAGTGATTGATTTATTCCAAGAGACTCTTTCGTCTATTTGAAACTCTAAAAATATGTTAATGTCCCTCTTTTTTTGATCTATAACTAAGGGTTTTTGTTTTATTTTATCTTTTTGTTTGTATAGTCAAATCATAAAACTTTCTCAAAATAATTTTGACCAAAACATTGCAGAAGAAAGTGGTTTCCCAAATTTTGTTTCGAATAAAAGACACAAATTAAAAACATATATTTTTTAGTTATAAAATACCTATTTTAGAGTTTTATGTATTTTATTTCTAATTTATTGTTAATAATACTACTATATTATATTTTATAATAATATTATATAATATAAGATAGTTGGAAATATTTTGTTAGTTTGTAATTTCATGAAATAAAAATGGGTAAAGATAAAATACAAGTCAAGTTGACTTGTATAGAAACAACCAATTTTGTGTCTTTTTTATTTTATATCTTTAATAGAAAGTAGAATTAAAACTAACAAAATAAAATTGAAATCAAAAGAAAAGGAGTTAAAATGAAATCTATCCAAAAGAAAGAAAAGCTGTAAACTATTGTACTAATGAACCCCAAAATCGACTTTTCACAAATGATCCTCGATCGGTTTCAAAGTATTTTTAGAATTTAAAGTTTTTAAAATGATGAACTTTAAAAGTGAGTTGGGTTAATTGGAGTTCATTGGCTCCAGATATAGAATTGTTCCATTTATCAATTATTCACGGTGATATTTTATATTTTTCTATACATTTTTCCAATTAATGCCATTGAAATCACATGAATCAGATTTGCATAAAAATACTTACAAACGTTTGATGTTTGAATATATTTGTGTGTATTTTGTGCAATTATTGATTCTATCTCTCTCAACTTTATTCTTTGTTGACCAAGTTAAGATTGACTTGGCCTCGGGGTCTAGGGTAATTCAGTATTTTCAATACTTAATTTTTCATTATTTTTCTTTTTTTTTATTTTGGGTTTAAATACATATATTTACAAAGTATTTATAGTATTATGTGAATGCTATATTTTATGTAAATTAGTGATATACATGTATTTAAATAGGGATTTAAGGCCAAAATAAAAGAATAAAGGTGATGAAATGGAGATTCATCAATGGTCAGTGCAGACTTACTTTTGAACCAAGAATATATGATTTGAAGTTCTCAAGGGTGAATACAACTTCCAGTAGCTCTTACTCCAGTATTGTTTAAATCCTTTTGGTAACCATGATGTGACTTTTTTCCCATGATAAAACTATATTGACTTCGTGGCATCTCGTAGATAGTCGGTCTAGGTACGCGAGATTAGCATAAAAATTATCACCATAGACTGAGAAATCATCCATCAAAACCTCAAGAAAGTACCCACCATGTCGGTAAAAACAACCAAGATGCACCTCTGGAATGTAGCGGGCACACTACATAATCCAAAGGGCATCCACTTGAAAGCATATGTGTTGAACGGACAGGTGAAAGTCATTTTCTTTTGATCTTGAGGAGTGATTCCCACTTGATTGTATCCAGAGTAACCGTCCAAGAAGCAAAAAAACTCTTTCCCCACCAACCTTTCAAGAACTTGATCAATAAACGGCAGAGGAAAGTGATCCTTATTGGTTGCTAAATTCAAGCACCTGTAATCAACACATACACACCATGAAGTAGGTACTCAGGTAGAAATATCCTCTCCTTGATCACTTGTGATCACCGTAATTCTGGATTTCTTCCGAACTACGTGCAATGGGATAACCCATTTCGAGTTGGAGATAGGATAAATAAATCCAACCTTGCACCACTTCATGATCTCTTTCATGATGACGTCTCGAAGATTAGGGTTTAACCTTCTATGGAATTCATGTAATGATTTATTGTCATCCTCTAACTAGATATGGTGTGAACACAAGGCCAGATTTATCCCTAAGGAGACTCAAAACATTCCAACCAAGTTCCTTGCAGTTTTTATATAGAATATCAAGCAAATGAGATTCTTGTTCTATGGTCAATCAACAATGTATGATGACCGGATACATATTCTGCTCACCCTCAAGGAAAGCATACTTAAGATCTGCAGGAAGCATCTTTAAATCAAGCAGTTTTTGAGTCGGCTTCTCGATTGCTTCTGAATCTAAAATGTTAGGTGGACACTCTGCTGATAATGTGATGTTGTGTACCTTTGTCACTCACGGCTCTGACAATAATGTACTGAACATATCTGCAATGATTTCATCTTGTTCAGTTTGGCATGAATCTTCTTCGAATAACTCGACCAATGCTTCATCTTTAGTCTCCATGTCAGCAAAGGAGAAAGTATATACTATGCTATCCAGGTCCTCCTTTGGAAATAGGATTTCTTATGTCTCAATATAATCTAGTGATAAGCTTGGTTCTCTAACATGTTCAACAATATCACGATCTTCTACATGTAGTGTTGGCTCTCTTTTCTCAGGTGTGCTCTTTACGGCTTTTAGTTATGTGATTATGTCCACGGTGACCTTTTCACTACAGGAGTGGAACGTGATCTTCCCAGACCCATAATCAACTACCGCTTTAGCTATTTGGAGGAACGACTAACCAAGAATAATCAGGGTATGGAGTAACGGTGCAAGATTATCCATGTCTAGGACAACAAAGTCCACTGGGAATCTCATGTCCTGCATTATTATGATAACATCCTCTAATAAACCTCTAGCCTACTTAATGGATCGGCAATAAACTGAAGGATCATGTGTATGGGTTTAAGTGGACCCAGCATGAATTCCCCAAGTATTGATGGGGGCATGAGGTTAATAGAGCAACCGCTATCAAGAAAAATATGCTAAAAAATTTGATCAAAAGTTCCACATCTGATAAAAGGAGCTCCTTTTTCTTTCTTCTTGGTTGGGAGATTACTGATCGCGTTCACTATAGACATGGTTAGAATGTGCTTCTTTGATTTGTTGTGTCAGTTTTTGTGGGCTTGATGATTTGATGTAGATGCCTCTTTCAATCATTTCTTTATAGAAGGCATGTATTCCATGGATTTTAACAATGGCATTTAAAAAAAGATGTTATGAAGAATCTCAACAATGAAAGGATCAGATAATGCAGTTTTCAATTTTCTATTTTTGGGGAATCTTTCATCGTGTCTGGAAAAAGGAATATTTACATAATGAAAATATTGTTCTTATTTACATCAGAACATCATGTACAAATGACTAACTAGGAGGTGTATAGACATTCAAAACATGCAAAGAAGTATGTGCAATAGCTTTGTCTTCTTCAACTAGCTCGAGACCGACTGCGGTTGCAGCTTTCTCCTAGGCTGAAAGGGCTCTGCCTTGGCTCTTATGCTCTTTTGGAATTTTCTTTTTCTCCATTTTTTTGTATTTTTTAATTATCTAGTATGGCTCGTCCTCCTTCATCTTCTTTGTTACCCAACCCAGCTACTGGATCGATTGACACAAAAGATGAAGATTTGCCAAATAATCTTCCCCTTTGTTGTGGCAGATGGTTTCAAGGTCCTACCGTTCCTGAGATTCACAATATTAGATAACATAAAATCATGGATACTTGACTCTGCAGGTTTGGTGTATACATTGTTGACTACCTTCTCTTTATGATTGATGTTATTGGGGTTGTTCTCGACCTGTGCCAGAATGATCATATTGGTAGCGGTGAGGTCATTGAGTTTTAATCTCATCTTTGCTAGTCTCTTCACCAACTAATCCAAACAATCAAGAGCCTCCTGAGCAGAACTCCATTCCGATTACTGAGACCTTTTCCAAATGAGGCAATCATGTATATATCCTCTTTCCCCTAGTACGGAGATATCGTGAATTGCCTTGTCTCCAAGAAGACTCCTACATGCTAGCCAAAGACCAAAGTTGATAAATTCTTCGCAAACATCAACTTATACCAGTGGGAGGATTCACATCTATTCAAAGAGGGCACATATTGTATCTGTAGGAGGTGCATACCTCAGGAAGAGATCATGGGTGTCTTAGACCACTATCACAAACTTGAAGCATGTAGACATCATTATAGAAAAAGGACATCATCCAAAGTGCTTTAATGTGGCCTTTGTTGGCCTTCTCTATTCAAGGATGCAACAAATTATGTGAAGAAACATACTGACTATTAGTGAATAGTTGGAAACGTCAATAAGAGAGACATAATGCCTCTGAAAATACATTCAGATATTTGACATGTTCGACACCTGTGGAAATGTCTTCATGGGTCCAATTCCTAATAGCCATGGATTGAATACATCCTACTCGATGTCGATTATGTTAGCATATGGGTGGAGGTAACCCCCACTCGAAGCACAGATAGACACATAGTTTGTCATTTTCTCAAAGACAACATCATATCAGATTCATGGTTCCCAAAATTCTCATATAAGATAGGGGGAGCCACTTTATCAACAAAGAGGTCAAAAAGTTGACTAAAGAATACGACACAGAAAATCATGTTGTAGTGTCGTACCACCCTCAATCAAATGGCTTGGCAGAATGCTCAAATAGGGAGATCAAAATCATATTGCATAAACTTATACGTCCAGATAGGAAGAATTGGTCATAGCGACTTGATTGAGTTCTTTGGGCATGTCAAACAACTTACAAGTCTCCCCTAAGCATGTCTTCGTATCGCCTCATTAATGGCAAGTCTTGCCACCTGCCCGTGAAACTAATTCACAAATCCCTATGGGCATTCAACATGTGCAACCTTGATTCCGAGCGAGTTGGAAAAAATCGCAAAGTTGATATGAACATATTGCTTGAATTTCGAGACTACGCATATGATAACAACCTTATGTACAAAGAGTAAGTCAAGAGATGAAACGACAAATACATCCGTAGTAAGACTTTCAAATCTGGGTAGAAGGTGTGGTTATTTAATGTGAAGTTGAAGATTTTCCCAAGAAAACTGAAAAGCAAATGGACTAGGCCATTCATTGTGAAAGTTGTACGTGATAATGGGAATCATTCATAGTCAACATGCAGTTGCTGAATTCATATTTAGCGTATGATGCATTCATATCCGTTGTCAATTCAATTGAAGTAGTGTTTCAAGATGAGTTCTCAGACATCGAAGGACAAAACACACATAAGCAATAAAAACACAAAAAAATATATTTTTTTCTTTTCTTATTTTCTTCTTTTCCTTTTCATTTTTCTAATTCTTCTGAAAAGGTGTTCACCCCTTTCATCACTACTACACATAGGATGTACTTTGTCCTAAGTATAAGGGGGGCGACTACCCCGAGTTGTTCATTCATTGCTCCCTCACCTATCCCCTCAACTCTTGATATTCTAACTATGTTTATATTTTACCCTAAGTATATGGGGGACAGGTAGAACCGATGAGTTTTACATTTCCACCTTTGACCCTCCCTATCTTGTGTATAGTCTGTTATACTTAGGATTATTTTATCCTAAGTATGGGGGGACGGTTAACTTCTCATTCTTTGATTCCTTAGTCGTTGTAGTATAGATTGTTCTATACATAGTACGTGTTATGTCTTTCTTTTCTCTCTCTCTGATCTATGAGGACATAACTCAAGCAAAGTATAGGGGGTCGTATATACTCTATATATACTTTATGCATAACTCGTACTTTGGTATTTTTAATAGTATGGCTAATTAATAAAACACAATAATTCTTTGAAACACTTGCAATAAATTGGTTTAAATATTTTTCAAAATGATTAGAAAAATGGTTGAAAAATTATTTGAAAAATCTTTCGAAAGCTGTTTGGAAAACTTTCGCAAAATGTTTTCAAACCTTTGTAAATCTTTTGTTTGCAAAAATTCCTTTTATTCGTGTAAATAAATTCTTTTGGAAATATGTTTGCAAATGATTTGAAAAATGGTTGCAAAAACCTTTTGAAATAAAAATTTGTATAGATTGTTTAGAAAATATTTGCAAAATGATTTTCAAGGCTTGTGAATGTTTGTAAAAATGTTTGTCAGACTTATTTGCAAAAATAAGTTTTCAAAATGTTTGCGAAAATTTTTCTAAAATATTTTGAAAATCTTAAGTAAATAACAACTCAAGAAAAAGGATTACAACAATGTATAAAACCTGTATATAAATCTTATAAATACTCATTAACAATCAATTTAAAAAATCATTTTATAAAACAAACCTTCACCACCATCCTTGTAAATAGACCTGGCCAAGTTGCGGGCCGGGCCGGCCCATGGGCCGGGCCAAACGGGCCGAGGTTAAAAAACCTTTGTCCAAGGCCCGCCCATGTCCCCCGTGGCCCATTTTGGTCATTTTCCATTGATTTTTTAATGGTATTTAATACATATAAATGATTTTATTAACACCAACTATACTTTATATAACTAATATACATAATTTACATGTTACTTGACTTGTAAACTATTGAATTTTTATTTAAAACTAGTGCCACAAATGAAAAACTTAAAGCATATCATATTAATACATGTATAATTTGGCATATATTTATATATTATTTATTTTTTGCGGGCCGGGCCGGGCCGACCCATGCTTAAAGCTCGAAGCCCAAGCCCGACCCATGAGCGGGCTGGGCGGGCGGGCCCCCAGCCCGTTGGCCAAGTCTACTTGTAAATAAAGACGCACTCCCATGTAAATATATGTGCATAATTATTTTCTAAAAATTTTTATTTTCATAAATTTAAAACATGCAAAACCGTTTCAAAAATCCATAAAAAGTTCAAAACTAGATCATCACAAAAAAATTTTCCTTACATTGTACATAGCATTTGCATTTTTCGGATTGATATTGATAATTGAACTAGTCTAAGTAAAATCCGAAGATTGGATCTTGGTTGGACCTTAATTCACTTAATCCCAAGAACCTTTAAGGAGCTGGAATTAGATACTTCATGTCTACTAGACTTAATTCTTTGAAACCATGAGAATCAGTTCAGTGGTCTTGACTGCCTAAGTATAATATTTCAGAACACACACATGACTCTTGTCGAGAGTAACCTAACTTGCACAACTACACCTTGCACTTTGCTCAACTCAGTTGAATTGGTAGAGAGTTGTATTTATCAACATGATACACAAGCCAATGGAAACAACTGGAGCCACAATTTTTTTGCCATTGTACCCAACTTGATCCAGTAGTGAAGAAGTCTAAAGGTAGAATGTCATGGTTTGCAATAATGCTTCAAAAGAGGGATGGTGTACTGGCTCAAGAGTAAAAAGTCCTTATGTAAATGATGTTGTATATAGTATTAAAAAATTCAAAATCAAAAACCCAAAAAATATAGACGGGCAAAAATCAAAGAAAAATCAATTTCCATCAGAGGTTGTATGTACATATAGTTAATAAGCAAGCTTGAGCTTCAAAGTCAAAGTATCCATGTGAGCTTGCATCCAGATGACTTGGCTACACTGGTCAACCATCTTAGGATAGGTAGCTACACTAGCTATCGTTCATTCTCTTCTCCACCTCCTCTTCTTGAGCCAATTGTACTTGAACTTATAAAGGAATACCTCACTTCTCGAGGAGAGAGTTGTTGGATTGGGGAATTAGGGTCACTATGCTGGAGAAGGTTGTCTTTTACCGCTTCCTCCGAGAGGATCTACATACCACTGACATTGTACAAGATAGGCTCATAGTCATAAGGGACTGTGTATGACATCCACTAATGACCTGTCTTTTGAGGAGAGTTGAGCAGAGTTTTATGGGTCTTAAAAGTTGTTGTGTTTCAAGTCCAATTCCCAATGAGGTTCTGACCAAACCTAAAAGTCCAAAGGTACGATTGAACTTCAAACTTAGATTTTATGAGGATGTGTTTGAAAGTTAAAATCAACCAAGGCCTTCCTTTTCTTTTCTTTATTTCTTTTCTACACTTATAGGCATAAGTGTTTGCTAGAGTCTAGCAAAGGCAAATATAGGAGGGTGATGATCTCCATTTCGTCATATTTATTCTTTCATTTTGGCATTTAAACCCTAACTAAATGCATGTATATATCATCATTTTGCTAAAATAACCTCCATGATTTCCATTGTAAATATTGTACAAAATACTAAATTTAAGGCTAAAATAAAAGACTAAAGAAAAGAAAAGAAAAATAATTGAAATACCATAGGTATTAAATGACCCTAAACCCCTAGACCTAGGCACCATGATGACCGGGTTGACAAGGAATAAAGTAGGGGAGACAAGGGCCAATAAATACAATAAATCGTAATTTTCAATTCATCGATAAGTCCATTTAGGGACCTATTTCATTCTGTATTATTTATAACTCGAATCAATAAACTTTAGATATGAAAGTTTTAGATAAAAGTAAATAGAAAAATACAAATTTTATTTCACATAAAAATACTACACATTGTGTCTTCTACATTCAAAAAAAATCTGAAATCCCAACTTCACAAACCTTTATCTTCTCTATATAGATTCAAAATTCACCAAAATCACCTTTAACCGCATATAACTTTTAAATAGCTTTTTAAGTACGGTGGTTTCATATAATTTGGACTTAAGATGCAAAAGTTAGGTTTTGGACCCTGATGAACCTCAGTTTCATCATCTTTATTTTCTATAATTAACCCCCTTGCTTAAAAGTTTGTCAATAAATCCCTGTTAATGTCTTATAATTAACAGAGTCCTAAATAAATTAAAAACCACAAAAAATGACAAAGCAAAAATTCGTGGTATTTTTAGACTTAAAAATACCCTCAAAAATATTTCGGGACCTTGTTTGATCTCTTTTCCAGTTTTGGTCAACATGAAACTTGTAGATCTCGTCAAGATCTACAACTTTCACGTTTTGAGTTTTCTCAAATTCAGCCAATATGGCCCTCAAAAATCAAAATTACCTACGGAATAATCTGATTGGGCCACGTGGCCCATTCTGGGAGCGCCACGTGGCCCGGCCTCCCTTGTATATTCCGCATCGATTGCCAGCCGTCGGATCACCCTCTTGATCCAACGGCTGGCTGCCTTCCACGTATCTGCCTTCTCCCAGCCATCAGATCTGCCCCGCACTTCATCTTCACCATCCCTTAGCACCGCGCCCACTGCTTGACACGTGGCACGCTGAGCGCCCTTTGATTGCGACCCGGATCTCTCATCTAAGCCGCTGCTTCCGCTTCATTCCTCTGCCGCTTGATCATCCCCCACAACTCATCTCTACCGTCCGCTGGCGCGTGAACTGCAAGGCGACACGTGGCAGCTTCATGGCCCGCCGATCACAACGCCTTGGATCTGATCTACACCGTCCCTCCGTACCCAATTCCCCACCGTTGGATATCCAGATCCAACGGCGGGGCTTCGTCGTCAACCTCCAGCCGTCTTCTCTCTCCCACGTTCCACCTCGCGCGACCCGCTCCCCCTTTCATTTCTCTCGCATTCACCAGCCTCCATCTCCCATCGCCAGTTACCCCACGACGTTCCCCAGTCAACCGTGACCCTCACGAGCACCACCTCCACCCTCGGAGCTCTCTCCACTCGCTCCATTTCCTCCTCGAAACCACGCTCTCCACCACCACCGTCGCCTTCAAATACACCGCCACCTCTCACCCTCGCTGGTGTCCACCTTTACGCGAGGGCTCGCCCAGCCCTCCTCCGTCTCCCGGTGACATGGGGAGGTGGAGGATCGAGCGACGACGACGCAGTCCCTCCGGTGAGACCCTCCGCCATGAACGGCGGAGCTGCGGCGCTATCGCGACCGCCCGAGCTGCGTCGACCGGCTGCCGACGTCCAGCGAAGACCCGGGCATCCTCTGTGATGCTCAGCCCAAGCCCTCGCTCCATCTCCGATCAGGTAAACCCTTCTTTCTCTCTTTGCATTTTTCTTCGTCTTTTACATAGTTAATTAGGCTTCGTCAGTCATTTCCACCTTCCATTAATACCTCCACAAGCTTCGCAACACTTCCCCCTTCCGCGCGCTCATTTCCGACGTCCTCTTTCTCTTCCAGAACCCCTTCATCCTCCGACCATCTCCTCCGCCCTCGCGGCGGAGGAGCTCCGAGCTCACACCTCCTGCGCCCCTACGAGCTCTCATCCCACTCACATACACAGTCCACTCTTGCTTCGGCTATGTGTCATTAACCTGCAGGTTAACTTTCTTCAATGAACGGAGCTCTCGCCGGAGCAGACTTCATCGACTCCGCATCTCCCATCTGAGCTCCGACGAGCGACGCCAGAGGATCCTGTGACTTCCCCGAGCTACCCGCTTCATCGACAACTGGTCCTTACGCTCGGGGGGAGTTCACCGTAGCCTGGAGCGGGCGGCGGAGGAGGAGCTCCTTCGCCGGAGCTCCAAACTCGCCGCCAGCTATGGACGGAGGAGAAGGAACAGCGGTCGTTGGATGATCCTTTCTCGGCGATCATCCAACGGCCCAGAGGAGGCCATGCCATCGAGTTCATCGACCGTTGGATCCAAAAGATCCAACGAGTACTATGCCGCCACGTCGACACTCCAGGATCTCACTGCAGCCATCCGATCGTCACAATCGGATGGTCCTTCGTCATCCACGTGTCTTCATCCAGAGCTCTCTCGAGCCTAGCGACCGAGCCCCAGGTTTTGACGCTCCCGAGCCTCCACCGAGCCTGCTAGAGCTTCGGACCACCCGAGCCTAGCCGAAGCAGCAACCAAGCCTCTGCCGAGCCTCCTTCCGAGCCTAGATAGCACGTGCATCGCACGTGCTAATCTGGGTAAATTGCAGAGCTGCCCACAAACTTCTCCAAATTTGCAAAAAGGTCCCCGCGCGTTTGGTATATTTACAGGGAAGGCCTCAGAACTTATTTTATTTCCATTTTAGTCCTTCCCAGGGATCTTTTTGTAGTTATCATTTCATGTTTTCTTGCATTTATGCCCCTGTCTTCTTTTATGCATATCTTGAGCTATATAGCTCCAATCGAGTTGATTTCAGTTTCATTTTGAAGCTCTTCTCATTGTCTTTATTATGGCATGTTTTAATCCTAGATTTGACACTATGAACCGTGGTGTATAATTTTAGCATCTAAGTGTCTTGTTTTATTTGTTTGCCCTGCCTACTTGCTTAACGAGTGTAGAATGCTTCTTAATGTTAACTCAGTTTAACTCGCAAATTTTTTTCTATGGCTCAAGTGACTATAATTTTGGGGCATATCATTCTCTTTGCATGTTCATCTATTTGCATTATAAAAATTGATAAAAAAAAATGCATGTTTATTTTAATGCATTATCTTGTCATGTGTTGTGTCTCTGCATGATTTTGACCTATAATTGCTTCAACTCTACGCTTAGTTAAACAAATAGAAGTCCAGATAATTAAAGAAAGGCTCGTGTCCCTGAGTTCGACCTTGGTTTCTTGCCAAGTAAAAAAAATAAATTACGATCATCTCATTTCGATCTATTATTGCATATCTCTAAATGAGGTGATCTTTTGATGACCAAAATCTGCCCGACTGCTACGACATTTCCAAGTGCTAATTTAGCATTCTTAAAGGGCCGATTTTGCGACTCGTCAGACCCCCTATTGTACATTATGTCTGAATAAAATATTCATTTTGTTTATTCTTTATATTTCTAAAATTTTTAAATGTTATTTATAACATATGTACATAAACAAACTAAAATAAAACCATTAAAAATACCATAAAATAAGTATGCAACATATAATACATAGATGAAATGTACTTACTAATACCAATATAATTAATACCTATAATTAATTAAGGGTACACTTGAACTCATAAAAACACAATAAAAATATATTTATGTGTCTTTAAATAAGTAAGAAATATGCATACTACAATACATAGATGAAATATACATACCTATACCCATATACTTAATACATATAATTAATTAAGGGTACACTTTAACTCAAAAAAATACAATAAAAATATATTTAAGTGTATTTAAATGGTAAGAAATATACCTATAATTATACTTGTACAAAATAACCTATAATAAATTAAGTTCTAAAAATAAAAAATCATATTAAAATACTACAAAAATGAATAAATAATTTTCATGTTTTAACCAAAAATGAGATAAATCACCTACTATTATTGATTTATTTTTTATTTTTATTACAGTTTTGTCCTTTTGCGGCTGACGTGGTCCAATAGGAGAGGGTCCTCAGTTGACCCACCGATCAACTAAGCCCCCTACTCCCTTAGGTTGTTAGAACTGTCGTCCGCTCGATTTCCTCGACTTTTCCCCGGTTTCCCTTTCATCCTTTAGAATTGATTACTTCTCAACTTTTGATCCTCGATCTTTCATCTTTCATACCCCTTTCATTTCTCAATCGATAGATAATTGTTGCGACTGGGATCCATGGTCAAAGGCATGCTTATACATATATCGTCCAACCTCTTCAATTTAGTTTTGATCCCACTTCAGCTTCGAAATCCTCGATCTTTTTTGCCACTGATGTCGCTGGTAACAGTAGATGCTTCACCTAAGCGTTTGGTATGAGGAAGAAGCTCATAGGAGGACCAAGCATTGCCAAAGTAGCCTGGTGGAACTCCATCGTGGCTCCCTTATTCGTAGGTTGATCCCAAGCTTCTTTAGTTATTTTTATTCCTATCATGATAGATAGTCTAATTTAGGATTTAATTTTGCTTGCTTTTGTATTTTATTCCACTAAATTCACGAATCGAACTTCTCCAGAGCTTCTACGATGACCATTGTCCACTATTGTCTGATTGTTCCTTGACCCACTTGACATCCTCATTTATTTCCCCTCTGCATTCTGAACACCCCAGGTTCCATCATTCAACCTGATTGTCTATGTATTACGTAATCGGCTCTCCTCCTCCACTTACGATGGAGAGCCTCTACCAGCCTCCATCTTCACTTATCTCCACTTAATAAATCCTCCTATGCCTTGCTTTTTATTTACTTGAGCTAACTTTGCATGCATTGAAGGTCAAAGACCCCCTTTTGGGTCGAGTTTTGTATGAAGTTTAAGCACCTGGAATTCGAAGCTTCTTCGACCTTCAAGAACCCCTATGGTGGTTATTGGATCCATATGACACCTCCAGTAGCCAAGGGACCCTTCCAGGAAGCTTCCATGCCTTTTTTTCATGGTCAAGAACATCGGAGTCACTCTGGAGAATAGATTGAAGCTCGCATCCTCTTACGTTCTTCCTTGTTCTTCCTCCTAGCTTCTCTGTTGTCTGATCGAGCATCCCCTCTAGGCATAGAAGCAACCATCAGATCTAGAAGCCATCAACCATCAGATCATGTGGAAGATTCTAATCATGACCCTCCATCTGCGAAGGGAATCCACCATCGTGAAGCCACCAAGTGTCCAAATGAGGAGATCTGGACCATTGATGCGGCTCAGATCCGTTTGCGGTTTTAAGCGGTTGGGATGTCCGTTGTAGAGAACCGCGAAGAGATCCGAGCTTTTACATCAAACAAAGATCGATTTTAAAAAAACCTTACACTATTTATATAGCTAGGTAAGTATGCCCGGGACGAACACAAGGAGGCAGAATAGGGTACTTTGATTTTTTATGTGAAAATATATTTTTGTGATTATTTTGTCTCTTCTTACAGTGATCGAAGAAAAGCGATATTTTTTATGGAATTTTGAATTTTTATTTGATTTTTATATTTTTCCAATTTTTATTTATTTTAAAAATTAATATTTTTCAAACAAATTTACCTACAATATAATATGTGAATAATAGGTGAATTATAGGTGATATTATATAGTAGTAAAGCGGACGAGCAATGGGCTCGAAGAAGACTAAAAAACAAATAAAAAAACGAACTTTGACAAAATCAAAACACGATAAAAAAAAGCAACAAAAACATAGAAAAATTCCTGAAGAACCTTGCGGGGTAGTTTTGTAACTACCCTAAGAAAAACTATGAGAAATTATGTCAAAAATATGCCCAAAATCCCCCTACAGATCAGGGGTAGAAATGCAAGCAAAATTATAAAGGTTCTGCAAAATAGTCCTCTGTCAGGGGATGTTCTGTAACAAAAATATGAAAGATTACATTTAGCTCCCCGTGTGGGGACCTAAATCTAATTTCTGGAAAACTTGGAGCGGTCTGGAACTTCTGGAAGTCGATGGGGTTAATGTTGCAATTCTTCTACCGATTCGGCTTAAACGGTGGAGATCAGAAGATGCGATTCGATCTGAAGCATCCACTCGAGGACACGTGTCACGAGCCTGTAACACGGTTGTTCTTGGGCCGTTCTTCAAGTGGTTGAGCGATTGATGAAGGCGACTCCTTCTCCAATTTATCGCTGGCGATGGAAGTGTAGCTTGAGCCTCCAGCAGGGCCAGAGGGATGGCTCCTCCACCCCTCGAGCTCGCCCGCGGTGGTGCACGGCCTGGTGTGGCGGAGAGCGGCGACGAAAGATGGAAGAAGATGACGGCTCCAATGGTATGCTCCTGGAGCTATGTTTGTTACCCCTTCTTTGATGACAATTTGTGGGAAGATGAAAGCCCCAAGATGATGTGAAATTGCTCCAGACACGAGATAAACATGCAAATAAGATTTATATGCTCGATTTTCTCTCAAGAATCGGCCAACATTTATCAAGAAATGCAAGGTCAAAAGTTGTGTTTCCAGACTTAATGAAAGAGGTCGTGACTGATTAGCAATGAGTTGAGATGCGATTTGATTCGATATCTATATTTAAAATGATTTGAAGATTGGACATCTAAGATGAATGTTTAAAATCCTTAATTACGGGCTTAACCACGCTAATCATCGTGGCACAACGATCGAGGAAGAAATCGACAAAGATAGAGGAATAGAGCTGTGAGAAAGAGGTGTATTACCTCAGGTTTTCGCTTCGAAGGCCGATCTTTGTCGGAGCTTCACGCGCACGCGATGACTATGCAAGGCGGAATGAACGCCTTGGAACCTCCTCCGATTAACCTTCTTCTATACGAGCCGACAAAAGAGCAGCTGTCACCTCCTAGGATGGCCGGAATCGAGAGGTGAAGATTGGGGTTCGGCCATTGGAACTGGGTAGCTCAGGTGGTTAGGAAAGTTTTTGAAAACCGCCAACTTTGGGAGTTTTTATAGAGAGATTACTTGGGTTTCAAGTTTGATCGAAGGGTGGCCGAAGGTGTTGATTGTTAGGATACTAGAATCAAGGGATTAGATTGTCGGAAGGAGTTCTATGTCGCGTGTGAAATTCGTTGAAGATGGCCAGTTGAAACAGACTTCAGTACCAGCTTCTTGGAGAAAAAGCACCAGGTGCTGACACGTGTCAGCACCTGGTAGGTCAGATGTGTAAATAGCTTATAAATTATATAATAAATATTAAATGGCGTTATTTTAAATAGGTATAAAAACAAGAAATGTAAATAATTAAATTATCTAAATTATAGAGTAATTAATTTTTATAAATAATAAATATTAGAGATATTATTATTATTATATTAATGAATAGGTATAGATAAATAAGTTTTGGATTTTAATTTAATAAATAAATATTTAAAAAAAAATTGTACTTTCTTAATTATTAGGGTGATAAATAAAGTCTTTGTGAATTTTTAGGGATTTTAATAATTTAATTTACGTATATTAATAAATACTGGTATACATTATATAGTTCAATTTCATCTATAATTTAGTGTTTTGAGTTAATTAAAATAGTAAATAAGCTCCAAAAAAATATGAAATAAATCAATGTTAAATTACAAGATCATGACAATAATTAGACATTATAAAATTAATAAAAATATAAATAATGTGGTCTACATAAAATAAATAGCCTAGAAACCCCGTTGTCATTTGGTCCCAAAACCGACTTTTTGCAAACGGACTCTGAATTCAATGAAACCGCATCCATTAATTAAATAATATTATTTTATGAACTTTAAAGGTGAGTAGAGTGAAATTGAAGTTCGTATGAAGAAGTTATGATGTTCGGAAGTTGAGATTTTGACAATTTAAAAGCTTGATTTCTTGGCATATATACAAGGTAATATTTTCAACATATTTTTATATTTTTATATGCATTTTTAGAAATAATTAAGAAAAGAGTTTGGTGAAAAATATTTATATATGAATTAATTAAAAATCAATGAAATTTTGTATTTATTTGATAGATAATGAGACATGTGTAAGGTATGTGTTAATTTATTTTTATTGTTTTCTTTCCTTATCTCCCCCTACTTATTGGTTTGACGACCAATTCATGCAGACTTGGTCTTGGAGTTTAGGTTATATAAATATACCTTGCAGTTATATTTATATATATAAGTCATATTGTACATATATACATATTTACAATCTGCCTTCTTTTCTTTTCTTTATTTTCATTCTTTTATTTATTTACATGTTTTTGATGCTTAAAAGTGCATTTTTATTCATGAATGAGATTTTGTTAAAAGATATGAATTAATGGATATTTACATGTATTTGTTAAGGGTTTTAAGACAAAATGCGACAGATATGTAATGAATCATGGATTCATCAACCCCCTATACTTAAACTTTGCTAGTCCCTTAGCAAACACTTATTTGAAAAATAAGGAAAAAATAAGAAAATTAGAACGAATTTGTTTTCCTAAACCAATTCATGAGAACAGACAAAGGACAAATCTCGATCGGGCCTGAAACAATCATTTTGTTGGATCCTTAACTGGGATTAGGATTTTATCCCCAACAGTCTTCAAGTTCCACAAATCCTTATTCGAGATCACTTCATCGGCTAGTTCAGACTCACTTATTCATATCGCAAACTCTATCATCCTTGAAATCAATTTGTACAGTGTGTGAATTGATTTAGCTCTTCCTGCTTAAAGAAACGAAGAAACCGTCCATCCCGGCTATACACTTCTATTACTTCCTCATCCAGCTACTATTTTCTCATGGAGGGAGGTATTCCCTTCTGAGGTCAGTTTGTGCTATGTCCACAATCGAATATAGAGAGAAAGTAGAAGAATGAGAAAAGAAGTGGAGTGCGACCAGTGTAGACGCATCTCCTTGTGAAGCTCAACCGGTGTAGCTAAGTCTCCACTAAGATGTGCAGGCATTTTTTGTGGAAGCTTGGACCATTGTGGTCGTATTTGTATTTGGTGGCTTCTTCTTTGATTTGAATTTGTAATTTGCTTGCACTGCATTCATCTCTTTGTGCCTCGACAGATATAGCATCTTTTGTTCTGTCCCTTTTTTGAAGTCTTAGAAAAATTATGTTAGCAGATCCTTCCCTCATCCGAAGCGACTATCACAACCCCAATCTCTCCCATCTTTAGACGTCAATGCTGCAAAGACAAGGATAGAATCATACTACTAAGATATATTGCCCTTCGCAACTTCATGCAAGTTGAGCTAAGTGCAAAGTGCATGTGTTCAAGATTGGTTCACTGGTGCAGAGTTGTACAGATGACACCAAATGGTCTACTTAAGCACATATGAATTGATTTCCCAAATATAGTATTATGGAACCCAAAGATTTTAAGTCAAAAGACCTGAAGAGTCTAAATTCCAGATCCTAACTAGGCTCCTTACAATGGAAGTTAAAGGCCATGATCAAGCTCCATCCTTTAGACTAGACTCAATCGTTAGTTCCAGAAATCGAACTTATTCTGAAAAATGCGAATGCAAATGCAACCATGTTTTTGTGAAGTTTATTTTCTCTATTTTACTCATTTCTATGGATTTTAAGGCTTTTGTAATTTTTATGACTTTTAGGACTTTGTATGTTTTATGGATTTTCTTATTTTTATTAACAATTTATTTCTTTATACATGAATTTTACAAGATATTTATTGGAGTTAAGTATCTAATGTATTTTACAGATTATCTACAGAGAATTTTACAATGATTACATAATTTTTACACATGTTTTAATAAATGGGATTTTAAGCAATTACTATATAAATTTTAAGTACTAATTTAAAGTTATAATTTTAATTACATACAAATTTTTAAACATATTTTACTTATTTACAAAGGTTTTATAAGTAATAGATATATGTATAAATGGATTTTAAATTAACCTTCACCCACTTTTTATGGATTTTATAGATATAGAAAATACATAAAAGTACGAGTTATGGACAAAAGTATATATATAATATATACACACCCCCCTATACTTAGCTTGAGCTATGTCCTCATACCGTCTAATGAGAAAAAGGAGGACATAACTCGTGCTAAGTAAAAGTGGGTGAAAAAGAATATACGAAAACAAGTCAGTCAACCCTCCCCTTATACTTACGATCGGGTAATCCTAAGTATAATGGGAGAGCAAAAAGGGGATGACTGAGTGAAAGAATATATAACGAAAGATCAAAAGGAATAAAGAATACGAGATCATCGAAATCACTCAGTCCTCCCTATACTTAGGATAAGGCATCCTAAGTATATAGAAGAATGTATCCAAAAAAAATCAGGGACCAATGATTTGTGAAAAATGTGTGGATATACAAAAATAGATAGACCAAAATACAAAATGTGAATCAACGGGCAATCAGTCCCCCTATACTTAGGATCTGGTATCCTAAGCATAAAGACGAGCAAAAATGGGGATGATTGTGGTCTACGAAGAATATACAAGTGTTGCGGATCTCCAGAAATCGAATGGCTCAAAAGACTTTGTACAGGATGAGATGTAGTGAAAGAATGATCATGAATCCTGTACAAAATAGATCACTTCAATACGGTCTAGATGGTCAGTAGTCTCTATGAAGTGCTTCAGCATCTGTCCGTTAACCACGAACAGTTCTGCACTAGGTGACTCATCTGATATTGCTATACTTCCATTGTCGTGCACCGTTCTGACTATGTAAGGTCCTTCCCACTTGATTTTCAATTTGCCAGGAAAAATTCTCAATCTTGCATTGAACAACCAGACTTTCTGCCCAGGGACAAAGAGCTTGTGTCGAATATGTTTATCGTGCCATTTCTTCACTTTGTCCTTATAAATGAGAGTGTTCGCGTATGCTTGATTTCGAATCTCTACCAGCTCATTCAGATCTATCTTTCTCTTAGCTCCTACTTTATGTGCATCAAGTAAAATTTCTCGAATAGCCCATTCAGATTTGTGCATGATCGCTACGGGCAAATGGCATGGCTTTCCATAAACCAGTCTGAATGATGAAGTACCTAAGGGAGTTTTATATGCAGTACAATATGACCAAAGAACCTGATCTAGAAGCTGCGACCAGTTCTTCCTATCTGGTCGTACTAATTTCTAGAGAATTGATTTCACCTCCCTATTTGAAACTTCAGCCATGTCGTTCGTCTGTGGGTGGTAAGGAGAAGCTACTCTGTGATCAATGCCATATTGCTTCACTAGCTTTTTGACCTCCTTATTAATGAAATGGCTACCCCCATCTGAAATAAGAATACTTGGAATCCCGAACCGTGAAATAATGTGTTCCCTTAGGAACTTGCAAACTATCTTACTATCTGCGGTTCGAGCGGGTATAGCCTCCACCCATCTATTAACATAATCTACAACGAGAAGAATGTACTCAAAGCCACTGCTAGAAGGGAATGGTCCCATGAAATCAATGCCCCATGCATCAAAGATCTCGCAAATAATGATGGGTCGCATCGGCATTGCATCTCTAGCACTGACTGTCCCTACTGCTCTCTGACAATCCGGGCAACTCTTTCTGAATGTACAAGCATCTCTAGTAAGAGTTGGCCACCATAATCCGCTCTGAAGTAACTTCTACGCTGTCCTCTTCCCTGAGTGATGTCCCCCTGCCTATAAAGAATGACACAAAGTGAGGACACTATTATATTCCTCCTGAGGAATACAACGCTTGTAAACACAATCCGATCCTTCACGAAAAAGAATCGGATCCTCCCAGTTGTAGTATCGTGTCTCAGAAACTAATCTATCAATTCGATTCTTTGGCCAACCCTGAGGACTTTTTTGTGTAACCAGAAAATTCACTATATCTGCATATCATGGAAGTTCGGTAACTGCAAAGATGCTCTCGTCAGGAAATCTCTCTGCAATCTCTAGCGTGTACTCATCTGAAGGTTGTTCTGTCTGTAATCGGGAGAGGTGATCAGCTACCACATTCTTTACCCCATGTTTGTCTTTAATGTCCAAATCGATTTCCTGAAGTAATAGAATCCATCTAAGAAGGCATGCCTTGGCATCCTTCTTTTCCATTAAAAACCGGATAGATGAATGATCTGTGTAGATTGTGATTTTAGAGCCAAGAAGATAAGATATGAATTTATCTAAAGCAAAGACCACTGCCAACATTTTCTTTTCTGCCACTGTGTAATTACGTTGAGCATCATCTAAAGTTCTGCTGGAATAGTGGATAGCAACAGGAAGTCCATTCCTCCTCTGTCCTAATACAACCCTGACCGCAAAGTGTGAAGCATCCGTCATGATCTCGAAGGGTAGAGACCAATCAGGCGACTGTAAGACAGGAGCACTAATAATCTTTTCTTTTAGTGTAAGGAATGCATTAAGACATTTATCATTTAACAATAACTCGATGTCTTTGCCTAATAATTCAGTTAATGGTCGGGCAATCTTGGAGAAGTCTTGGATAAACCGTCGGTAAAAACCGACATGCCCGAGAAATGATCGTAATTGTTTGATGTTGGATGGTGGTTCAAGGCGCTTGATGACACCCACCTTGGCAGGGTCAACCTCCATACCTCACTGGGAGATGGCATGCCCCAACACCATCCCGTGTGTAACCATAAAATGGCTCTTTTCCCAAGACAGAACGAGATCTACCTCTCAATATTTCCGAAGAACCTGGTCTAGGTGCGTTAAACAATCGGCAAAAGACTCACCATAGATCAAAAAATCATCCATAAAAACCTCTAGAAAATCACCGACCATGTCCGCAAAAATAGCAAGCATACACCTCTGGAAAGTAGCAGGAGCGTTGCACAATCCAAAGGGCATCCGTCTAAAGGCATACGTGCCTAACGGACAAGTGAAGGTGGTTTTCTCATGGTCTTCAGGAGCAATTGTAACCTGATTGTATCAGGAGTAACCGTCAAGGAAACAGAAATACTCCTTCCATGCCAACCGTTCTGACTTGGTCTATAAAAGGCAAAGGGAAGTGGTCCTTCTTTGTCACGACGTTCAATTTCCTGTAATCAACACACACCCGCCACGGCGTGGTTACTCTTTTTGGAATCTCCTCTCCACTCTCATTTTTAATCATCTGAATTCCCGACTTCTTCGGGACAACATGTAATGGGCTGACCCAATCAGAGTTGGAGATGGGATAAATGAAGCCTGTGTCGCACCATTTTGTAATCTCTTTCTTGACAACTTCTTGTAAAATCGGATTCAGCCTACGCTGAAACTCTCTGGATGGTTTGTTGTCATGATCGAGATATATATGATGAGAACACAAAGCAGGATTAATCCCGTGGAGCCAGGATACAGTCCACCCAATAGCCTTGCGGTTTCTTTCTAGAACCTTCATCAAACGAGATTTTTATTCGTCAGTCAAAGAAGAACTGATAATGACCAGAAACTGTCGATGTGGACCTGCAAGGAAGGCATACTTCATATTTGGTGGCAATGTCTTTAGCTCTGGTAATGTAGATTCTGGCTCTGCTGAAACCTCCTCCATATGTGAATTGGGATCTGTATCGGTTTTGAATTTGTCTGCGATTTGGTTATCCACCATCTCAATGTGCTCTAGAGTCGGACTATAGAAGATGTTCAAAACATCATCCGACTCGCTAGTATGCTCATTCTCAGAATGACCAGAGGAAAACAAATTAGTTAAATGAAATTCTATCTCTAGATCATCTGAAGTGGAGGAATTGTGTAAAGTCTCTGAATCTAAAAGGTCTGCAATAAACTCCTCGGAAGTCTGATCCCTTTGCTTCTCGTCATCCATACTAAAATATAAAGTACCTTCTGAAGAATCGCCAACTGTAGTCTCGGACCCATCCTCTGTCAAGACGGACCTCATCCACGTAATCGCAGGTGGCTAAAGAACTCAAGAAATTAGAAGATGCATCACTAGATGTGTTCGAATCTCTCGCCATCTCTATATGTACCTTCTCGCCCTCGGCGCAAAAAGATACCTTCCTTGTATCATAATCGAAGAGAGCCTTTGCGATTTCTAAGAAGGGCCTCCCGAGAATAATCGGGGTAAGGTGTAACTGTGAAGGGCAGTCCATGTCTAGGACAGTAAAGTCCACTGGGAATTGCAGTCCCTGCACGGTTACGATAACGTTCCTTAATATACCCTTAGGTCTCTTTACGGATCTATCGGCAACTGAAGGATAGCGCGGGATTTGTAAAGAGGACCTAACTCGAGCTTGTCGAGTAAGGAAGATGGCATCAAATTGATCGAGGAACCGTTATCTAAGAGAGTACAATCGAATTCGGCATTTGCGATCTCACATCTGACATAATGTGCGCCCGAGTCCCTCTTCTTCGGTAACTTATTCTGAATAGCACAAGATGTAGCCTTGGTCAAAACATGTTTCTCCATTCGGGATCTCTTTTTCCTACGCGTGATGCATCAGTTTTTCAATTGATTCTTAAGCGTAGGAAAATGATCCAAGGCATCGTGAAGCGGGATCTTCAAAAAGAAGTGATCTTTCAGTAAACGCTCGGTTTCTGGGGTGACAACATTCTTTTTGGTGTTTTTCTTTTCTTTCCCGAACAAAGCGTCCAGAAAAGGAACAATGTTAGGAGTGAGAAAATCATATTTTTTATTCAATTCAGAATCAGCATGTACATCGAGAGTTTCAGAATTACATACAAAACTCTTTAAAATAGGGGAAGACATATTTTTGCCGGGAGTATCTGCATGGTCTGGCGTGATATCATCGTCTGAATCACCTGTGTCCATGTCAACTGTTTCAGCATCGCTCCCTTCTCTTTGATCTTCGTGATGGTTCTCGTCATTGTGTTGGTTCTCCTCCTCAGCATCAGAGTCCGGCTGCTCATGGATTTGCTCCTGCTTCTCAAGTGCCCTCTCCTCTACTCCAGCAGGTGCTCGTGGTGATCTACCGCTCCTGAGATGAATGAAGTTAGATAAAAATTCAGGAAAAGAGATCGTACATGTAGTATTGTCTACCTGATCTAGATGCCTCCTCTTGTTGTTCAGATTCATCTGAGGCTGGGCTGGGAGAGTGGTCTTCGGTGCGGTTAACTCATCCAGACGACGGTTAACCTGCTCCATCTCTGTCTTGTGCGCAATTTGGAGCGTACTCAGCACATCCATGATTTGATTTAATGCCTGGGCCTATGAATTCATCTCAGATTCAGTATGGTGGCCCTGGCTTCGTCCTCTCTCTTGCCTTGGTGTGTATTGCTGAGAGGTGGAAGGCTGGGAGAATCTCTGCGGTGTGTAGGAAGATTGTTGTGGATGCTGATAAAGATATGACTGTGAATGGTTAGCACGATACTAGTATGAATGCGGTCTCTGATAAGCATGCTGGTGAGACTGCTGCTGCGTGAAATTCTGCCGGTGCTGTAAGTGTGGACGTCCATGTTGCGGTTGGCTGTATTGCTGCTGCTGATGATGCGGTATACTCGATTGCTGAATCGAAGTATACCAAATTCCGTTAATCTCGAGAGTGGCTTGCAGTTCAACATCCGTATCTGCAGCATTGGTGATCTGACCGGGATTGGAATTAGACTGATCCTCATGCCAATCAATCTGCGGAGTCTCTGGCTCGCTCTGTACGTAGTGAATCCGACGGGTGGGTGGAGCGGGTAAGATCCTCCATGTAGGTTGTGCGGTCGAAGAAGATTGGCTCTGCTGGTACTGAAGTTGAAGATCAGAAACCTTCTTCGTAAGATCACTCAGTTGCTGAGGTAGAGATGAGAGTTTCTCCAACTCTCGCAGCGGCTGTAAGTCCTGTACTTGTTTCTGAATCACATCCACCAACGTTAATTTCTCGCTAATAAATCCCATGTTGGTGTTGGATTCAGATTCTGAGTTATTAGTCACCTTGTGATGCTCTCGGTGATGTGGTGGCTGAGGGGCTTTCTGAAATGCCCGAGTAGAGTCGACGACTCTCGAGTTCTCTGTCATCCCTTCGAAGATGGCCCAGACTGACTGGACATCCTTGTTCAAATAGCTGCCGCCACATGCGGCACTTACTAGCCCCTGGATGTCCGGTGGAGTCCTCTGAAATAGTTCTGCACAAGCACCTTCATTGGTATCTCATGATGCGGGCATCTCTCCATAAGATCTTTGAATCTATCCGATGCCTCATGGAAAGACTCATGCGGATGCTATGGAAAATTGGAGATCTGACTCCTCATCATGTTCATCCTCCCTAGAGGAAAAACTTTACGTAGGAATGTGGACTTCAGATCGTCCCATGTAGAAATTTCCCTTCCTAGATGACTCAACCAGTAAAGCGCCTTATCGGCTAAGGCAAAGGGAAAGGCTTTGAGGTGGACAACCTCCTGCGTAACTCCTGGATAGCTAGCCGTACCACAGATCATCTCGAATTGCTGCAGAAAGGTAAACGGCTCCTCTGTAGCATTCCCGTAGAACTTGGGAAGCAATCAGATGAAGGACGGCCTTAATTCGTATGGCCCTTGATTCGGCGGTAGTCGAATCCAATGATGGAGCGTTCTTGCGCCCGGGTCATACTCTTCTCGTAAAGTAGCGGGAACCACTGCAGGTGGTAAATGGTTCCCGGCCCCTGCTCGCAGCGTGGCTATCTCAGCCCGCAACTCGTTTTGAGTTCTAAAATGATCTCGGATCTGGATATTCATCTGTTGTAAAGTCTCGAGAATCCCTGTCGTAACATCTGCGACTAGATCTGATCTTCCGTCATGATGTTCCTCAGCTGGTGGCCTCTCGTCTGCTGGTCCTTTGCCACGAGCCATCTGCCTCAAATCGTCTGGAAAAGAAAAGCTCTCGTAAGAACTCAACGAAAACTCGGCTGGAGATTTCGATGATGTATTGAGACAAGGGTCTGCCTCAATAGTCTGGCTGGGAGGCGAGGGAGTCTGGGTCTGACTCTCCTCAAGATCAGATGGGACCAACTTGGGAAGAGAGTCATCCCAAACTTGTGAAGATGTACGAATGACGGTGGATGGTTGAAAGCTCACAGAGTCTGAGCAGAAAAGCCGTCGAGACGTCATATTCAATATCAAGAGAATGGGAGAGCACGATTCGTGATTCAAAAGAGAGGGAAAAATGTGTAAAGCCACGGTAACTCACGCCCCGCAAACAAACACGAAGCAAACCCTGTTTTCACCAACACAACCCGATGATAACCGTAAGAGTTCAGTCTTTTATCTTGTCGGTTTTAGGGTTGTAATTAGCAAACAAGTATAATCGATTAATCGTGAGCTGATGCGAGCTGATAGGTGCCCGATTTTCCCCCACAATACTGTCTCGAGTCCTTATAGAAAATCACTTTCTCTCATCCAGTATGGTGGCAAGTACAGACCGTTTCTGGCTACCCGTGTTGCTTGAGGACGGAGCCTTACGCAGTGTCCTCTAAATCCCCCACTCTGCTAAGTAAACTCGGACCATTTCCGACTAGCCGAGCGTACCTACTGAAAAGCAGTGATCAGTTGTTAGACTAAGTAGTATTTTGAAAGAAAACGGGTTTATATTTAAGGATCGTCTCTCACTCATGTACTCTGAAAAAATGTGCGGGGATTACTCTCCCAAATCAAGTGAACCTTACATTTTTTACATCAAATACATTAGCACTCCCGATTTTATTTTGGGGTTTTATATTTTTTTGAGTTCTTTTTAATCGTAAAATCATGCACCTAGGTTGTGAATCCTAAGACGAACTACATAAGCACAATCAGATAGAATAACAGAAAACTCCTAAGCAAGCACCTATCCTCGAAAAAGCCGCGAAAAAACCGTCGATAGGAGAAAACCACGGTGGGTGCCCTGATCCCCTGAATACACGGTACTCGGCAAATCAGACCTCGAAAAAATAGGGGGGGGGGCAGGTACAAGTCGGGATGTCCTTAGTGGACCCCTTCTACTAGAATTCACTACAGCTTTCTCTCTCTTTCTCTCTCTTCTACAAATTTACACTAACCAACTTTTCCCTCTGCAACCGACTCGTAAAGAAGGAATCGACCTCTACTCTTTCAACTGACTCAACTTCCTACGAAACTGACTGATCCTGCAGGCCCTGCAACAATTGGTTAGCGGCTAAAGACGATCGATAAAAGACTCGAGAAAAAGACGTAAGAAAAACCGAGTAAAAGCTACGAAAGATAAGAAGAGATAAAATAAAATATGAAAATATGTAAAAAATCAAAATAACACTAACGCCTCGCCGACACCGGTGCCATTTTGATGCGGTTGGGATCTGTTTGCGGTTTTAAGCGGTTGGGATGTCGGTTGTAGAGAACGACGAAGAGATCCGAGCTTTTACATCAAACAAAGACCGGTTTAAAAAATCTTACACTATTTATTTAGCCAGGTAAGTGTATCTGGGTCGAACACAAGGAGGCAGAATATGGTACTTTGATTTTTTTAGGTGAAAATATATTTTTGTAATTATTTTGTCTCTTCTTAAAGTGATCGAAGAAAAGCGATATTTTTATGGAGTTTTGAATTTTTATTTGATTTTTACATTTTTCCAATTTTTATTTATTTTTCAAAGTGATATTTTTCAAACAAATTTACCTACAATATAATATGTGAATAATAGGTGAATTATAGGTGATAGTATATAGTAGGTAAAGCGGACGAGCAATGGGCTCGAAGAAGACTCAAAAACAAATCAAAATGAAAGCGAACTTTGACAAATCAAAGCACGATAAAAAAAGTGAAGAAAAACACAAAAATTCCTGAAAAACCTTGCGGGGGTAGTTGTATAACTACCCTAAGAAAAACTACGAGAAATTATGTAAAAAATATGTCCAAAATCCCCCTACAGATCAGGGGTAGAAATGCAAGCAAAAGTATAAAAGTTCAGCAAAATAGTCCTTTGTCAGGGGCTGTTCTGTAACAAAAATATGAAAGATTACATTTAGGTCCCTGCGTGGGGATCTAAATATAATTTCAGGAAAACTTGGAGCGGTCTGGAACTTCTAGAAGTCGGTGGGGTTAATGTTGCAATACTTCTACCGATTCGGCTTGAACGGTGGAGATTAGAAGATGCGGTTCGATCTGAAGCGTCCACTCGAGGACACGTGTCACCAGCCTGTAACACGACTGTTCTTGTACCGCTCTTCAAGTGGTTGAGCGGCTGATGAAGGTGACTCCTTCTCCAATTTCTCGCCGGCGATGGAAGTGTAGCTAGAGCCTCCGGCGGGGCCAGAGGGGTGACTCCTCCACCCCTCGAGCTCGCCTGCGGTGGTGCACGGCCTGGTGTGGCGGAGAGCGGCGGCGGAAGACGGAAGAAGATGATTGCTCCAATGGTCTGCTCTTGGAGCTATGTTTGTTACCCCTTCTTTGATGACGATTTGTGGGAAGATGAAAGCCCCTAGATAATGTGAAACTGCTCCAGACGCGAGATAAACCTGTAAATAAGATTTATATGCTCGATTCTCTCAAGAATCGGCCAACATTTATCAAGAAATGCACGGTCAAAAGTTGTGTTTCCAGAATTAATGAAAGAGGTCGTGACTGATTAGCAATGAGTTGAGATGCGATTTGATTCGATATCTATATTTAAAATGATTTGAAGATTGGACATCTAAGATGAATGTTTAAAATCCTTAATTACGGGCTTAACCACGCTAATCATCGTGGCACAACGATCGAGGAAGAAATCGACAAAGATAGAGGAATAGAGCTGTGAGAAAGAGGTGTATTATCTCAGGTTTTTGCTTCGATGACCGATCTTTGTCGGAGCTTCACGCACATGCGGCGGCGATGCAAGGCGGAATGTACACCTTGGAACCTCCTCCGATTAACCTTCTTCTACGCAAGCCGGCGAAGAGGAGCTATCACCTCCTAGGATGGCCAGAATCGAGAGGTGAAGATTGGGGTTCGGCCACTGGAACTGGATAGCTCAGGTAGTTAGGAAGGTTGTTGAAAACCGCCAACTTTGGGGGTTTTTATAGAGAGATTACTTGGGTTTCAAGTTTGATCGAAGGGTGGCCGAACATGTTGGTTGTTAGGAGATTAGAATCAAGGGATTATATCATCGGAAGGAGTTCTAAGTCGTGTGTGAAAATTGGTTGAAGATGGCCAGTTGAAATAGACTGCAGTACCAGCTTCTTGGAGAAGAAGCACCAGGTGCTGACACGTGTCAACACCTGGTAGGCCAGATGTGTAAATAGCTTATAAACTATATAATAAATAGTAAATAGCGTTATTTTAAATAGGTATACAAACAAGAAATGTAAATAATTAAATTATCTAAATTATAGAGTAATTACTTTTTATAAATAATAAACATTATTAGAGATATTATTACATTAATGAATAGGTATAGATAAATAGGTTTTGGATTTTTTATTTAATAAATAAATAATTTAAAAAATAATTTGTACTTTCCTAATTATTAGGGTGATAAATAAAGTTTTATGAATTTTTAGGGATTTTAATAAGTTAATTTACATATATTAATAAATACAGGTATACATTATATAGATCAATTTCATCTATAATTTAGTATTTTTTATTTAATTAAAATAGTAAATAAGCTCCAAAAAATTTTGAAATAAGTCAAGGTTAAATTACAAGATCATGAAAATAATTAGAAATTATAAAATTAATAAAAGTATAAATAATGTGGTCTACATAAAATAAATAGCCTAGAAACCCCGTTGTCATTTGGTCCCAAAACCGACTTTTTGCAAACGGACTCCGAATTCAATGAAACCACCTCCACTAATTAAATAATATTATTTTATGAACTTTAAAGGTGAGTAGATTGAAATTGAAGTTCGTATGAAGAAGTTATGATGTTCGGAAGTTGAGATTTTGACAATTTAAAAGCTGGATTTCTTAGCATATATACAAGGTAATATTTTTAACTTATTTTTATATTTCTATATACATTTTTTGAAATAATTAAGAAAAGATTTTGGTGAAAAATATATGCATATGAATTAATTAAAAATCAATGAAATTTTGTATTTATTTGATAAATAATGAGACGTGTAAAGTGTGTGTTAATTTATTTTTATGGTTTTCTTTCCTTATCTCCCCCTGCTTATTGGTTTGTCGACCAATTTATGCTGACTTGGTCTCGGGGTTTAGGTTATATAAATAAACCTTGCAGTTATATTTATATCTATAAGTCATATTGTAGATATATACATATTTACAATCTGCCTTCTTTTCTTTTCTTTATTTTTATTCTTTTATTTATTTACATGTTTTTGATGTTTAAAAGTGCATTTTTATTCATGAATAAGATTTTGTTAAAAGATAGGAATTAATGGATATTTACATGTATTTGTTAAGGGTTTTATGACAAAATACGACATATATGTTAATGAATCATGGATTCATCAACCATCGACCGACACCTTTAGGGGGGAATTTTTCCCTATACATCCTGCTCTATTATATTTTATTTTTAATCCATAAACTTTTGTCTCTACTGTAGACATTTATGGATATTTTTCAAGTAAAACCATGTACTTCATTTATTTGTATTAAGTCCTTTACCACATCACCTCTCATGCCCATACACGTGAGGCGGTGGGTGTTTTGCAAGGACCCACAATACTTTTGAGTTATTGTTTAGTCTAGTAATTTTGTATTTTAGTTCAATACTTTTTTTGGGGAAATTTGCATGATGCTCTACCATGTTTTATAAATTGCATTTATACGCTTACTAGCGTGGAATAAATTAAATATTTATGGAAAAATTATGTAGAGGGATTTAGACTTTATATTTTTATACCCAATTGCATTTTTACTTATTTTCATTTACATTTTAGTCGCTGCTAGTGTATTTTCATTTTATTTATTCTATGCATTAAAAATACCATCTTTCATTTAAAAATTATAGAAACTTTAATATAAATGCCTTATAAAATATTTCATTGCATATATTTAACATAGGGAATTTAAAATTAATTTACTATAATAAAAATCCAAAACATTACATTTATTCCCTATTTGCATTAAGAAATCAATAAAAATTATAAAAACATTTTTGAAAATTTCTAAAAAATTAGGAGTTATTTGTTATTGTATTTTACACCTACAAATCAAAAGCATTAAAAATTCAAAAGAAATATCATAAAATTTGCAAACCCTCTCTAACCCTAAAATTTTTATAAAAGATTATTGAAAAAAATACCATTTCCTGGTTCTATATTTTCTTTGTTATATTTCCTATATATTAAAATTAGTTTTTAAAATTTTGAGCTTTTTAACTATTTTTGAAGTCCAAAACAATTCGTCCTATAAATTCAAGTCACTATTTTCTTTTATTCAATTAACAATACATGAGAAAAATTTCAAAAACAGAGAAAATCCTAAAAAAATAAAATATTTTACTTCCTCATATTAAGTATTTATAGATAATTTATAAATATAAAAGGAACACATATATTAATATAGCTATATTTTCTTAAATTAATAGTAATAATAATATTTTTTTTAAATACTAAAATATCTTTTAAAACATAAAAAATAAAAAGGAATGTACCTTAGGGTATTTTCTTCATTTTCTCATTATTTTGTATTTTTATTAGTTTTATTATCTATATATTATATATACTTGTTTTATACCTATAAAAGGAAAATAAATAAAAATTCAGAAAATATTAAAAAATATTTATAAAATATATAAAATCAAAAACAAAAAAATATAATTAAAATTTTCATAAAAAATAAATATTAAAAACCCTCTAAAAATAAAAAGCCTTCGTAAAATGCCAAAAACAATTGTTGCCTTTTTGCCAATTGTTGTTGTCTATTCCCCTTGCTCCATGTTTTTTCGACCTCTACATACTTCCATTATACATATATTTTGTAGAGTTATGATAAATTCTAACTCCACATTTATTTTACATTGCTTGGTCTCTTTTGTGGGTTAATTGTTGTTTGAATTCAAAGTTATTGTGTGTCGCTTCAGCGATTGTGTTCTCGCGTTGTGTGGTACACAAGACCCATGTAATTTTTAGTTCAACACATACCTACAAATTTTTATCATTCTTCCAAAGCAAGATGGTCATGCATGGAATTTGATTGGTTCAAATACCTCATGAGTGAGCACATGTCGTCTGACTCAGTAGCGAACTGTGATCCCTTCGAGAGATCGTATTACTCATTTGCCCTTGTATGCACACCAGCTTGCTGGTGATAAACCTTGATTAGGTCATCAACCTAATGATTTGTCTAATGTACATACTTATACATATAGTAATACGTTTGTCTTCGGTCAGAGGATGTGTGCCAATATCGTGATAGCAAACGACATATGTCTTGGCTACCTCGATCTCATTAATTCAACTCTTTGACCTAATTTATCTGATACCTACAAATCTTTATTCCTGTGCAAAGGACCTGTATCAAGAGGTTGTTCAGATATCATCCTCTAGAGAAGGATTGACATCTTCTTCTCACGATGGAGATACTCTCTTAACAATCATTTGACAATAGTTGATGAGTCCTCAATCTAATTCTTTATATATCATCCAAACACCAGCCTCCGTGATTCAACCATTGAATCAAGTTGTATGATTATTAAGATGGTCGGTGGTACACAACCCTAATTATACCAAGGGATATGTTATGCAAATTAGTTTTTCTTCATTTCAGACTAAGGAGTGAATTGCAATAACATTTATTGCATAATGGCTCGTTGTGGGCTCACATGTCCAACACCATGGCCATATTGAATTCCATGCAACTGGTAGGACACAAGAAACTTCAAACATGTGATATTCAATAAAGATCTCCAGTCTGAGAAAGAGATGGCAATCTTTCTCAAAAGAATAATCTCTAACTAACTTCTTGATGTGGGTCCTCTACGTGGGAATAGACATTGAAAAAATTTGGAATAATCAAGTCAAAAAGTTGACTTGATGAGGTCGAGATAAACTAAGACCAGAATCGTAACTGTCATGATCAGGCACACGTCCTTTGACCGGAGATAGATATACGTCTATGTGCTTGAGTATGCATATTTGACAGAGCAATAGGTTGTTGACCTATACAAGATCCCTATACCTACATCTTAGTGTGTATATGAAGTCGTATTAGATGTATGGTCTCTTGAAGGAATCATAAATGTTCCTAGTTGATGAACCTAGAGACAGAGCTCACTCATGAGATATTTTAGGGTCAAAATGAATTCCATGCATGGTCATCTTGTTTATAAAATAAGACACGAATTTGAGATAGTAATATATGCTTTTGGAAAGTATATGGTGAATACTGTCACCCAATCATCGAATGAGAAATATATTGATATATTGCAAAGACAGTCAAAGAAGGGTTTGAACCTTCCAATCTATCGAAGTCTTCCAGTATTAAGGATGAATGAGTATTGGGAATACTCATGATTAAATCTATCATAATATATCATCTACCATGACACTTTCATTCCGAGGGAATGATGAAACATGATGGATTTTAGCAGCTCCATTTAGATAGATGATTTGAGAATTAATTGGACTTCATCACAATTCATTTGAATTCAATTTCCATATCTAATTCCAAATTCAATGTCCAAATGTTGGAAACATAAATGGTCATGGAAATGTAAGTATACAAGCTCCTTCGGCTCATTTGTATGCCCCAAGTATTTTGATATGATTAGAAATGATCAGGGAGGATGGATTCATATCATTGATATTTTCTTGAGCTTATAGAATGGCTTGCATTTTGTTGAGCTCACTTAGAGTCTGAAGTGTTACACTCAAGAGTTTATCAATTTAAAGCTAAAATGATAAAAAAAACCTGAAATTTGATTGATATCCAAAATTTCAAGTCACTACACATCGATAGTATGATCTCCCCGGCAATATCTCCAAGTATCTGCATTTGTATCTCATGAATCCAAATTAGATTAAGAATCATACTTGTTGATGTCAATATTGTAATTGTTATTATTATTATTATTACATATTTATACATAATGGCAATTTTGTGAATAAGATTCACAAACATAATGTGAATAGTGATTCAAAATAATTAACATTTATATGGGTATGCTTCATATAAATATTTATGTAAATATGATTTGCATAATATTCCAACGCATGCAATGATGTAAATTTGATTCACATTAATTTTGTAGATGTAAATTAGATTTATAATTTATTTTGTGTTCATGAATATGATTCATAAACTTTAAGGACTAATTCCATAATTTCTTCAACATTAATAATTTGATTATCAAGTTTATTAAAAACAGATAAAAATGCAAAAACATTAATAAATTATAGTTAAATTAGGATGAGTAATGATGTACATTGTTGCACCATGTTGTTGAGTCTTAATTGAATTAGGACTCAAAAGTTGTTGCTTGTTTTTTATTAACTAATTATTATTAATTAGAGAAAAAGGATATAATCCTTATTGAGATAGGACTTTATGTAAACCTTTGATTGAGAATCCAAGGGATAACAACATACACATTGGACATGTATTGTAAGTATAAAAGGAGAGGGAGGCTCTCTCTTTTGCATCAAAATCTTGGAGAGCAACAGTCCCTTAGAATTTCGAGCCCCTTGAGATATAGAAAGTCTTGAGAGTGTCCATCTCTCACACACCTCTTCTTGTTGGCATGGTCGACGCCCGAGTTTGTGGGAAGCAATGTGATTCATCTCCATGCCCACGAGAGAGATATCTGCATATCAGACTTGAATCGAGAGGTCTCTTTAGTAGAAAATCACGTTTCAAAGGTAACCACGATCTATCTCTTATATTCATTATGAATTTTAGACATCTCTTTGGAAAATGTTTCCTTAGAATTTATGATTTCAGAATGCACGAATTATTCTTCTACGTTTTCTTTTTATACGATGAACTTACATTGATATAGCAAAAAGTTTGCTAAATATTTTGCGTTCCATGATGCGAAGTTAATTTTTATTTATTTCATTCAATTCGTATCATAGTCTTAGGTTTGAGGATTTGTATTGCATCCATGTCCGATAAACAATCTGCTAGATTTTCCCGATTATCAGGTACATTATCTTGTGACAGTTTTAACGATTCGAATGAGTCGATGACATTCGAATTTGTTATTGTCTTATCCTATTTTAAATATATTTTTGTGATATATATGAGTCTTGATCATTAGGACTTATTCCCAAAAGATGCACCAATTGTTGGTGACATTCGGAGAAGATTCAAATGTTAAAAATGATCGTAGACTCCAATTTCAATCAAAGATTGTAGAAAGAAAATATTGAATTTTTAACTACTATTATTAGGTCATATAACATGATAAAATACGTATTAATAAGTCATAGATCAAGTCCCCAATCTGTACTAAAATGTTTTGTGTGATTCCGACCACACGGTCTAGAGAAATTAGATTTCTCCGTAGATGGAGTTGGAAGAGGACTCGATTTTTTTAACTGTCTTGTTTCGCATATTTTGGGACTCAAAATTAATGGAAATATATTTGATATATTTACATCAGGAGTTAAATCTAATATTTTGGAAATATTTGAGGTCACAACTAATTTTAAGTCCAAGTTATATAACATTTTCTAATTTAAATCGCGATGATCGCAGCTTGCAAATTCGAATCAGAAGTCATTATTTGTGTATTTTGGGTATATGCAATAAATTAGATAGTTTTTTAATGTCATATTTTCTCTGATTATTTATGAACTTGAATGCTTATAATATAATTAGAAATTGTGAAATCAATTCGATTGATTTTACGATTTGTCTAGATTACTACACTAGACGTCTCTCAAAATTAGAATTATTTTGATTCAAAGAAGTGTCTAGATTGTTGTAGACATTTTGGGAAGTTAAAGGAGTTTTAAATTTTTAAAATATCTAAGATTTACTATATAGTGTCATACAAGGTCGATCGATAAAATCTCCTAAGTACAATATGTACCTATTGTGTTGTCTCGAATTGATTCGGTGAAGGTGTCTAGGCGATATGCCGAAGGGTTACTTAATTGGCACCCTACACTGCATTTGCAGTAGAAGCATTGCTTCGGGCATTATCTCCCTGACATGAATGGATCCATTTTGAAGAAAGGTAGCATGAGGAGTCATGGCATACGTTAACAACTTAAATTAGAACATTAAATTGTACTAAGTAAGGGTGTGATACTATATGGTAACATCAAGTGCATAAAAGGATCAAACCCTAACTTGGATCTCTTATGTGTCATTGTTTTAATTAGATTAAAACTAAGATAATAAGCATGTATCCTAGCATTATCCCTTATATTAATCATGAGAGTATGATTTGAAATGATTAATCATTAATATTAACATGATACGAACTAAGTCATAGATGGCATCCATGGTCTCTCATCATTGCGAAGAACTTCGTCACCATGGGTTGTATTTTTAGAGACTCTCATGCATAGTCATGACTTCATAATACAAATAGTCATGGAATCGGGTTCTTTGTTTCTCAAAAGAGATGGGTTGTATGTGTAGTGACCCTAATGTTATTCCATATATTATTAAGGCGGCATTGATTATGCATAGAATAATTTGATATTCGCTCATTCATGGTTGGTTTAATCGATAACTTGCTAACCTTATATATGGGGGGTGTTGAAGACCAAATTGAGAATACAAGTTGGACTTGTAAGGTGGAAAGAGTTACTTCTTCTTTCATAGTAGTTGCATTTTCTCATATTATTGCGGTGCGATGAAAATGGAAAGGAGACTCAGATCTAGTAATGAGGACTTTGGTTAGCCTGCCTCATGCTTTGAAAGCTTATAACGGAAAGCATTCAAAGTATGAAAAATACGAGAACTCTTGATTTAAAATATTAAATTATTTAATCTCATTAATCAAGATAATAAAGTGTATTCTATTTTCTCTTTATTTCACATGAAATATATTAGTCCACTTAACACTATGCTTAAGGTCAATCTTAACCGGTCCAAATTATTGGGATTGGATCTGTAATTTAGAACTCATACTTGATACAAAACACATACCGTATGTGCTCTCATCTATGAATTATGAGAACCTAGACAAAGGATCCTTGAGAGTTCAATAAGAAGTTGGATGAGGATCATTTGATCGCTCATTGCTACATTCTTGGATCATTCTCTAATGTGCTTCAGAAGCAACTTATAGACATTGAATCTGCTCATGACATCCTCCTGAATCTGAAGTGGATGTATAAAGATGTGAATCACACTCTTTCTACTTTATATAACTCTATCAAATAACTCATCTACTTTCATCATTGAAACCATCTTAATCGTAGGATGAGAAGGAAGTTGGGTTGTTGATTCAGATGCTTCAATACATGTATGCAATAAGTTGCATATGTTTCAAGACACTAGAAATCTTGATGAAGGGGAAATAGTCATCTAAATGGGATCCGATGCAACTGTTGTAGCAATCACCATTGGGACCTATAGACTATCATTATCTAGTAGTACAGTCCTAGATATTAGATATTGTCTCTATGTACCAAATATTAGAAGGAACTTAATTCCATATTCAAGTAGGTTGGACATGGATATACTTTTCTTTTTGTAATAAACTTATAGTAAACCATTATGGCAATTTTATAGCAGATGGTTCTCTATCACCAGGTGGGCTCTATGAATTAAAATGCACGAATGTATCGTGAAAGTTAATAACAATGTGAGTAATAAAACCCCTAAATGATCAAGGGAGAATGGATATCATTTAACTATGAACTGGCATCAAAGACTTGGGCATGTGCCTCTTGATAGGAACAATACACTGGTAAAGGAAAAACCTTTGGATTTTCTAGAAGTCCATGACTTTCCAACTTGAAAATTATTTTTTTCATGAGAAAAGGTATAGGACATCCTTCTCTCAAGCGAATAATACACATTTATCTTGTATCTAATACATACCAGTGTATGTGGTCCCTTTTGTAGTATGATTCGAAATGGACCTTAACACTATATAACATTTGTTGATGAACATCAACGATATGATTTTATCTTATTATTACATCATAAACTTGAAAACTTAGAAAAGTTCAAAGATTTCATAGCTTTGGTTGAGAACCAAACAAGAAAGAAGACAAAATGGATTCGATCTAATCGATTTTGCAAACACCTTTCAGATGAATTCAAAGAATACCTTAAATAGAGAGGGATTATTTCTAATCTCACTCCTCCAATTACTCCTCACTCAACAAAGTTGCAGAGAGATGCAACAGAACCATGTTGGACATGGTGAGATCAATGATGAGTAAAGTAAATTTTCCTCTCAGTTTCTGAGGACATGCAGTAGAGACTACAACTAATGTATTGAACAATATTGCATCTAAATATGTACCTAAAATATGGTACCAAGTCAATTGTGATACGCTTGAGGATTTAGGGTTGTTTGGTCCATGTTGAAAATGCGGATGCAAGCAAGCTCGAATCTCGCACTAGAAAGTCCTACTTCATTACGAAAGTAAATAATGGTAGTGGATACCAACTTTATGATCCTAAACAAAAGGTATTTGTTTCTATAGATATCAATATTCTGCAAGATGAGTTCCTTGGATATCAAGAAAATATTGAAGTTAAGGAACTAGTCAAATCTAGTAAGACAAACAAAGCTCCCACACAAGAAATATAGAGATAATTGAAAATGACATGACCACACCTCTGATGAATAATGCATTTCATCATCTTTATTCATTTATTTTAGCTTAAAATCCCTTATAGAACACCTATATATTGATAAATCCTTACTAACTTGCATCTGTGTGTAAATATTGTACATATATTACTATTTTAACCTAAAATAGGTAAATAAATAAAGGAAAAATAAATAAAATAAAAAAAGAGATTGTATATATGTAATAGATGTAGGATGACTCGAACCCCAAGAGAAGGTCAAGTTGACCTGATCGACAAGGAATAAAGTGGGGGAGATAGGGGTTGAATCAAAATATCCAAACAAAATGCTTTGTGAATACTTCTCATTTATTATGTGTATATTTGTATAAAACTTATACTAATTTATTTGACCATAAATTGACCTAAAATTAAATAATTTTCTTAACAAAAGTTGTAAATAAAAATGTGTCCTAAAAAGAAAAAATGTTTGCAAAATAAAATCATATGTAAAATAGAAGTAACCACATTCAAAAAAAGTCGTAAAGCTATAATTGAAATTTCAATTTTGGCTCCATACGAACTCAAATTGAATCAAACTCACTTCCTTTCTACTCTAAATTAAATTTCTTTAAAATTGTTGTTTCATAATTTTTGGAGTTACTATTGAAAAGTTGGTTTTCTGGGTGGTTTTTGCAATTTGACCATTTATTTATTGTATTTATTTTTAATATTTATTTTTTATACATATTATATTTTTAATAATTAAAAATATTGTTCACAGTAATTTAAAGTAAATATTTTTTAAAAAAATTGTATATAAAATTATTTCTTTATTTGTACATGTGTATAATGTACATTATGTATATATGATATGTATAAAATTAACCTCCATAAATAAAAAACCACAAAAAAAGTTATATCTAACATTAATTAATTAAATTAATATAATTACGAAATTTGATTTATTTATTTATTTATTTGATTTGAAAACTTACCATGTATATAAGATTTGATTGTATACCATAAATAATCACCATTAAGATGGCTAATTAGTTTTACTAACTAATTATTTTATTTATTTATTTATTTACAAATTTCTTTTTAAATTTATTTATTAATTTATTAATTTAAATTATTTATTTAAATAACCACTAAATACCTTCTTTTTTTGTACATATCTTCCTTTTTTGGATTTCTTCTTCTTTTTAATGGGTCTCCTCTCCTTCATTATTCTTAGATCAATCTTTGGTGAAATGACTCTAATCTCCAAGAGTTTCTTGTTGCAGAAAGGGGCCTAGCCTCCGAGCCTTCCGGTGATAGGGAGCTGGCCTTCGTCGAGGCCATTGCGGCATTTTCCACTCCCACAATGAGATCCACATCCCTTTATTTTCCGTCATTCTTCTAGATAAAATTAGATTCAATTTTGGTTTGATTTCATTGTTAGATTTTAGATCTTAGTTAATCAATTTTTTAATCACCCATAATGATTTCATATACCCTCGATTTCGATTTCATCTCATATTCTTGATCTGTCCACGTTCATATTCTTCCTCACATGACCTTTCAACGCCATTCATGTACGGTGGCCAGAGACATGGTTCCGATCTTCCGTTTCATCGGATCCAAAACCATTCACATTTTCCGTATTCGATTTTAGAACGAGTTGTCGTGCAGTAGTCGGATATCAATTTTTATCTATATTTTATTTTCTAGAATAAAAAATAATTTAAAAATACAGTTACAGTCTTTTCAAAAAATATTTAAAAAATACAAAAAAAATAAAAAAATTAATGTTTATATTTTTACAATAAAAAACAAAAATAAAAAATAGTAAAAGTGGCAATCACCTCCCTTCCCACCCACAGGCAGCTCCCGCCGCATCTTGCACTGACCATCGATCCTCTTCACTAGAGCCAAGGGAGTGTGTCGCCCCTCCACTCTAACTCCGCTCGCAGCTCCACCGACTTCGAAGCCTCCACGGCTGCACGATCCCAGCCGCCATCTCACCATCCAAAACCATCATCGTCGTTAAAGAACACACACTACCATCTTGATATGTCTGCCTTCCAACTGCGGCATCAGCTTCAACCACCACTGTCGAGGTGCACCGTAGCCATACATTAGCTGCTCGATGTGCCCACGCCCAGATCTGACCTCCGCTGCAGGAACTCCCCACCGATCGTCGGGGCGTGTGTCAATCCCATCTGCCTTCCAACTTGCGCGAAGGAGAAAGCATCTCGCACACCACCTTCGTAGACGCAACTCCGCTTGAAGACCGAAGTTGTCGCTGCTCCAGTGCCTTGGGAGAGAAGGAAACGAGGGGTAGCGACACCCCTTTCCTTGGCTTGAATATTAAGAAAAAATAATGAGAACAGAAGAAACCCTAGGGAGCATGTCAAAAAATTGGAAAAATTGTAATTTCACCCCTAGATCCTTCAAATATTACAAAAGCACCCCTTCCTTATAGCCAATCACATACGGACCATGTTTTATTTGGTAAATTGCATTTTCTTCCTTGCATTTTTTCTTTTTATTATTTATGTAAAAATAATAAATTATTTGCAATTCAGTCCTTCATTGCAGACTTTAAAATTGCATATTTATTTGATGAAATAAATGTTTTTATTGCTCTGAAAATACTTAAAAAACTTGTGTAGACTCTTGTTGTGTGCCTGATCATTGCTGAAAATTTTCATTGAATTTTATTTTTATTTGTTATTATTAAAAAATCAAAAACATCAAATTTTACCCTCTTTGAACTTTGAAAATCATAAAAATCACATATTGTGTTAAAATTTCCAAAAAAAATAAATTAGTTTTCTTTTTTGTATTTTAATTTCTGTCCAATTTTCACGCAATATCAATTAATAAAAATACAAAAACTTAAAAATATCACGTAAAATTTTAGAAAAATTCAAAAATAGTGTTTTCAATTCTTGTTTGTAGATAATTTCCTTTAGTTTTTAAGAACAATAATTTTTACAAATTTGCATTTATTTGGTATTTTTAAATTGAAAAATAATCCTATTTGCTCATTTTTTTGCATTATTCTCTATCTTACTTCATTTTTTAAATCCTAAAAAAATTAAAAGTCTATAAAAATTACAAAAAACATTAAAAAAGAATAAGAACAACAAAATATTTTATTTGGATATTTTTGAACATTTTATTATATTTGGATAATTAAAAAAATGCATTTCTTTCTTGTATGAATTTGCTTTGAATAATAAATTAATTGTTAAAATTTTGTAATATTAAATTTTGTAATATTAAATTTTTTTGTAAATCGGAAAATGCAATAATGTTTTGTTAAAAATTAAAAAAATGCAATACTAAAAAATTAAAAATGCAATATTAAAAATCACTAAAATTTTGTAAATCAGAAAATATGAAAAAATATATAAAAAAATTAAATAGATAAAATGCTACAAAAACCAAGAATAGTTTGCATTTGAGATTCCCTACTTTATTTAATTGATTTTTTCAATTATTTGAATAACCCTCAGGGATTATAACCTCCCTGAGTTTGATCCTGTTAGCTAAACAGATAAATTAAATAGCAAATTCTCTTGCTACACATTTTTCTGTAATTATTTCTGCTTGAGAATAAATATATAATTTTTTTGTTGACGCTTGATTGGGTTGCAACGACTTGTTCATAATTTATCTAATTAAAAACCACCAACCTAAAAGGAGTTTTAGGGTTATAAGAAAACCTACAAAATACTTATTCCATGTATTAGAAGAGTTTTATGATGATCCAACTTCATTTGATGAAATTTGGGGTGATCGTGACATGGATAGCTAGATGCTAACAATGAAGTCTGAGATAGACCCTCGAAGATCCACCTAACGGGGTCAAATCCATTAGGTGCAAATGAATCTTCAAGAGAAAGAGGGAAATTGATGGGAAGGTAGAGCCATTCAAATCGCAGCTCGTATCCAAGGGTTACACATAGAGAGAAGGCACCAATTATGATGAAACATTCTATCATGTGGCCATGCTTAAATCCATTAGGGCATTGCTTTCTATAGCTACACATGTAGACTATGACATCTGACATATGGATGTCAATACTGCATATCTGATGAATCTGTGATTCATCACTCCAAAAGTCAAAAATAGGTCCTTGTTCCCGAGTAAATAGAGGCATATTTCTTTTTAATTTGCATAAATAGCATTCATGCACACATTCATAATTCATGCATTTTAGCAGCCCATTTGCATTTAAATAAGAAGCCAAAAATCCCTTGTAAAATACCTCGTCACCAAAATAACCTCTTCTCTATAATATACATATATTCCTTAATAATATAGGGAAGAATGCCAAAAATCACCCTTGTAAAATAGCCAAAATAGCCTGAGATCCCTTGTACATTAAAACACACATAAAGCCCTCATACAAACCCCGAATTAGGTCTACTCACTCTTAGAATACTACATATTAAAAGACCTTCAAAATGAGACTAATTTCATTGAAATTGGAACTTGTATGAGAAACTTGGGTCTTTGGGCCATTTTTGTATACTACATATGTATATATATGTATATTTGTATCTATGTATCATATTTGACCTCATCTCCGTCTTTGGTCAACATGAAACTTGTAGATCTCATCAAGATCTACAACTTTCATGTTTTGAGTTTTTCCAAATTCGGCTTCATCTTCTCTCTACACGTGTTTCTTAATCCAGCCATTCACAGCAGGCCACGTGGCACCCTTTGGTTGCGCCACGCGGCCCGCTGCCCATCGCCTCATCCGCCCGCGCCTTCTGCCGTTGGATCTCGTTCCAGATCCAACGGCCCAGGCCTTTCCACGTACCTGACCATCTCCCAGCCATCAGATCCGCCCCACACTTCATCTCCACCGTTCCTTAGCGCCGCGCCTTCAGCCTTCCACGTGGAAGCATCGGAGATCTGATCAGGCGGCGCAGATGCTTCCACGTGGAAGGCTGAAGGCGCGACACTAAGGAACGGTGGAGATGAAGTGTGGGGCGGATCTGATGGCTGGGAGATGGTCAGGTACGTGGAAAGGCCTGGGCCGTTGGATCTGGAACAAGATCCAAAGGCGGAAGGCGCGGGCGGATGAGGCGATGGGCAGCGGGCCGCGTGGCGCAACCAAAGGGTGCCACGTGGCCTGCTGTGAATGGCTGGATTAAGAAACACGTGTAGAGAGAAGAGGAAGCCGAATTTGGAAAAACTCAAAACATGAAAGTTGTAGATCTTGATGAGATCTACAAGTTTCATGTTGACCAAAGACGGAGATGAGGTCAAATATGATACATAGATACAAATATACATATATATACATATGTAGTATACAAAAATGGCCCAAAGACCCAAGTTTCTCATACAAGTTCCAATTTCAATGAAATTAGTCTCATTTTGAAGGTCTTTTAATATGTAGTATTCTAAGAGTGAGTAGACCTAATTCGGGGTTTGTATGAGGGCTTTATGTGTGTTTTAATGTAAAAGGGATCTCAGGCTATTTTGGCTATTTTACAAGGGTGATTTTTGGCATTCTTCCCTATATTATTAAGGAATATATGTATATTATAGAGAAGAGGTTATTTTGGTGACGAGGTATTTTATAAGGGATTTTTGGCTTCTTATTTAAATGCAAATGGGCTGCTAAAATGCATGAATTATGAATGTGTGCATGAATGCTATTTATGCAAATTAAAAAGAAATATGCCTCTATTTACTCGGGAACAAGGATCTATTTTTGACTTTTGGAGTGATGAATCACAGATTCATCAACCCCCTATACTTAAACCTTGCTCGTCCCCGAGCAACTAAATGAAATGCAAGAGTGAAATGAGATTGGGTTCCATACCAAGGTCATGAACAAAAGTTAAAAATAGAGCTTGACTTGACCTTTGGATTAATCATGTGTCGGAACCTTATTGGGATCTGAGTCTAAGACTTAACAGACTTCAAGTTCCACAAGTCTTCTATTCAAGGCTCCTCAACTCACCTAATCAGAACAAGTCTACATACACAAACTCTAATGACCATGAATCTTTTCATGCAGTGTAAGTGATAAATGACTCCCCACCTCAGAAGTAACAAAGAAACAAAATCCCCAAACCTGGTAACTCTAATGCCTCGGTCTAGCAACTCTTTCCTCGAGAAGCGGGGTATTCCCTTCTAAGTTCAAGTTCAACCGGCTCAAGAAGAGGAGGAATAAGTATAGACTTTTGGAAGCTCAGCCAGTGTAGCTAAGTCTCCCGCTGCAAGTAACATGGTGACCATAAGCTTTTGCTTTTCTTGACTACGTATACTCCGGTGGGGTTATTAAATTTTCAATCCGACCCACCACTTTTTTGGAGTTCTTTTTGACATTTTTTTTCCAACATGCCTTTGTACAACATATATACATGGTGCAGCATAGATACAAGAAATTTCCTCTTGAGCCAGTAGACTATCCCTCTTTTGAAGCTTTATTGCAACCCACTGCTTCTGTCTTTAGCCTTCATCACCACTAGTCCAAGTTGAGACGCACTTCCTTCACTAGAAGAAGAAGAGAGGTTCCGCCTAGAAGTACTACCCTCATATGCTACCCCAGGCTAAAGGAAACTGCCTCCTCATCACCTCATCTGTAGAGAGCCATGTGTAAAGTGCTGGTGCACGTCAAGCCATTGTCTCTAGGAGTCATGTGTGTGTTGTTAAGTGCTCTACTCAGGCTTGTCAAGATGACATATGAACATAGACTTGCAGACTTAAAGAATTACGTCACCTGACCTGAAAAATCTTAACTCCAGTTCCTATAAGGTTCCTCTGAAATTAAGTGGATTAAGGTCAAATCATTTCCATCCTCAATATCTACTCACGACTTGGTCCAGAACCCACTAGCTTTTCACTTTGCATAAGTAAAGTATGCAGATGAGATGAGATGTCGTGCTATGAAGATGCAAGACTCTTTTTATTTTATTTTTTTATTATTTTTTTTCGAATTTTACCCACCCGTAATTGTAAAATATATACAAAAATACGCGAAAGTACGAGCTACGGGTAAAGTATATATGTAATATATACACGCCCCCCTATACTTTGCGTGTGCTATATCCTCAGAGCACGAAGAGCGAGGAAAAAGACATAGCTCGTGCTAAGCGTGGGAGAGCCAAAAAGTATAGAAGTCGTCTCGCCCCCCCTATACTTAGGCTCTGGCAGCCTAAGTGTAGAAGAAGATCAGAAAGGGGGCGGACGAGGAAAAGATGGGAAATGGATGAGTATATACAAGGCGGGCATCGGTCCCCCCTATACTTAGGCTCAGGTCAGCCTAAGTATCGGAAGGAAATGAGTGTGAGGACCAATGTGATCTGGAGGATGTATAGTGAATCGACTCGTGTGACCCCTCCCCCCTATACTTAGGATCTGGTCATCCTAAGTATAGTCAAAGATAATGACTCGATGATGTGGGGATGGGATGGGTTACTAGAATCGTGGTGGTAAAGGATAGGATATAGAGGAGAATGATATATACAGATGAGTCGGTCTGAATCTTTAGAAGATGCTGCTGATGGCTGGAGTTCAGTGCTGCAAGGTTTCATACGCGTCTTGAGGTGTATCTGCTGTATCTGTCTCGCGCATGAATACAATCTCCTCTACATGAACTAACTGTTCATTGGTTTCAACGACGTGCTTCAACAGCTGCCCATTTACTAGGAATGTCGGTGCGTCATCTGCGAGATCCGAGATCTCGACACATCCACTATCATGCACCGTTCGGACAACGAATGGTCCCGTCCACTTAGACTTTAATTTGCCTTGGAAAATCTTCAGCCTGGCATTGAACAACCATACCTTCTGTCCAGGAACAAAGGTCTTTCGTCTGATATATCTATCGTGCCAACGCTTCACCTTGTCCTTGTACACCACACTGTTGTCGTATGCTCAGTTTCTGACATCCACAAGCTCATTCAGATCCATGTCTCTCTGTTTCTGGCCCAGGTGTGTGTTCCAGTTGACCTTCTTTATTGCCCATTCTGATTTGTGCACTAACTCTGCGGGCAAATGGCACGGCTTTCCGAATACCATTCGGAATGGGGAGGTTCCTAACGGTGTCTTGTAAGCTATCCTATACGCCCAGAGGACTTGATCTAAGATCTGAGACCAGTCCTTTCTGTCCGGGCGGACAAGCTTTTGCAATATGGTTTTCACCTCCCTATTCGACACCTCAGCCATACCATTGGTTTGTGGGTGGTAAGGACTCGCGACACGGTGTTCGATGTCGTAGTCCTTCAGGAGTTTCTTCACCTCCCGATTCACAAAATGGCTACCCCCATCTGATATCATCATTTTGGGGATCCCGAACCTAGAGATTATGTTCTCTCTGATGAACTTACAGACAGTCCTGCTGTCTGCGGCTCGGGTAGGGATAGCTTCCACCCATCTGGACAAATAATCTACCGCCAGGAGGATATATTCAAACCCGTGGCTGACAGGGAACGGGCCCATGAAATCGATGCCCCAGGCGTCAAAGACATCACAAATGATGACCGGCTGCATTGGCATCTCATCCTTGGAACCAACGGTTCCTCCCATTCTCTGGCAAACTGGGCACGACTTCGCGAAGGCGGTGGCATCGCGAAACAGAGTCGGCCAGTAGAAGCCACACTGAAGTACCTTCCATGCGGTCCTCTTCCCGGAGTGGTGTCCTCCTGCCTCTAAGCTATGGCATAAAGAAAGGACACTCTGGTATTCCTCCTGAGGAATACAACGTCTCCAGACACAATCCGGTCCTTCAAAGAAAAGGATCGGATCCTCCCAATGGTAGTGTCTAGCGTCCGACTTTAATCAGTCGATTTGGCTCTTGGGCCAATCCTCGGGAACTTTCTTGGAGACAAGATAGTTCACGATATTGGCGTACCATGGGAGTGAGTCGATAACAAAAATCGACTCGTCAGGGAAGGAGTCTCGAATCGGGGAAACCTCGGAAGTATTAAGATCTTCGAGATGAGAAAGATGATCGGCTACTACGTTCTTCTTTCCAGGTTTATCACGGATGTCCAAATCAAACTCCTGGATAAGAAAAATCCAACGAAGAAGACGCGCCTTCGCGTCCTTCTTCTCCATCAGGTATCGTAATGCCGTATGGTCTGTGAACACAGTTACCTTGGATCCAATTAAGTGGGATCTGAATTTGTCCAAGGCAAACACTACCACAAGCATTTCCTTTTCGGTAACTGTATAGTTACGCTGAGCAGAATCAAGCACTTTGCTTGCGTAGTGAATTGCAAACGGGACGCCATCTCTTCTTTGTCCTAATACAGCCCCAACAGCATAATCTGAGGCGTCCGTCATGATCTCGAAAGGTAGAGACCAATCTGGGGCTTGTAAGATGGGTGCGTCCATGATCATTCCTTGTAGAAGCTTAAAGGCCTCAAGACATTTGTGATCTACAATAAACTCCGTGTCTTTGCCTAAAAGCTCAGTTAGCGGTCGGGCAATCTTAGAGAAATCCTTGATAAATCTTCGATAAAATCCGACATGCCCAAGGAACGACCGCAACTGTTTTACGTTGGTTGGTGGCTGGAGTCGTCTGATCACGTCCACCTTGGCAGGGTCAACCTCCATTCCTCTCTTGGAGATGACATGCCCCAACACTATGCCCTTCGTCACCATGAAGTGACTTTTCTCCCAGGAGAGCACCAGATTGACCTCACAACATCTTTTGAGGACTCGGTCCAGGTTCTTAAGGCAGGAATCAAAAGAGTCGCCGTGGACCGAGAAGTCATCCATGAAGACTTCCAGGAATTCGCCGATCATTTCGGCGAATACAGCAATCATACACCTTTGAAAAGTACCGGGAGCATTGCATAGCCCAAAGGGCATGCGCCTGAAAGCATAGGTACCAAAGGGGCATGTAAACGTGGTCTTTTCCTGGTCCTCCGGAGCTATGGCTACTTGATTGTAGCCCGAAAACCCATCAAGGAAGCAGAAGAATTCTTTTCCCGCTAATCTTTCTAAGATCTGATCAATGAATGGTAGAGGGAAATGATCCTTCTTCGTCGCGGCATTCAAGCGTCTGTAATCCACACAGACGCGCCACGACGTGGGTATTCTCGTCACGATCTCCTCTCCGTCCTCGTTGGTGGTCGTCTGAATTCCCGACTTTTTCGGGACAACATAGATTGGGGCCACCCACTTAGAGTCGGAGATTGGGTAAATGAAACCCGCGTCGCACCATTTTTCTATCTCTTTTTTCACCACTTCTCGTAAATTTGGATTCAACCGGCGTTGGAATTCACGAGAGGGTTTAGCTTCGTTCTCTAAGTAAATATGGTGCGAACACAGAGCGGGATTTATCCCATGGAGATCGGAAATGCTCCAGCCTATTGCCTTGCGGTTTTTCTCCAGGATCTCTAGCAAGCGAGATTCCTGCTCCTCGGTCAATTGCGAACTGATAATGACCGGAAATTTCTTGTCTTGGCCCGCAAGGAAGGCATATTTCAGTGTTGTGGGAAGAGGTTTGAGCTCAGGAAGAGTGTGATCATCTAAGAAGTCTGGCTCAATCTGATCTGGTTCGGTGTTGGAAGTGGCTGGATCATGTTCTGTAATAGCTGCCACCAAGCGCGGCTCTGGAGTCGGATTGTCAAAATTTTCCATACAATCGGCAAACGCCTCGTCCGACTCGTCATCCTCATCTTCCGATTGTCCTAAGGATGTAAGGACTGACAGGCCCCACTGGGCCTCTACGTCATCGAAGATGTAGGGCGATGCAGGTTCAGAGCTGTACTCGTTCCTCAGGATCTCGCAGACTGACTCATGCACTGGATCATCTTCAAAGGAGATGGACACATTGATGCTGGCTGGGTTCTGTCTCCATGGCCCAACTACGTCTACATGTTCACAGTCTGTCTCGGTAGAGGAGTACTCGGTGCTGGATTCGGAGTCCGGTCTCTGCCATCTTGTCTGCTTCATCTCCAGTTCCTCATCTCCGCCGGGAGTTTGGAACTGAATCTTCCCAGTCTTATAATCAAATAAGGCCCCCGCAGTTCTGAGGAAGGGCCTACCTAAAATGATCTGGGAATCTCTCCAATTACGAGGGGTTTCCATATCCAGGACAGTAAAGTCCACCATGTATTCTTGCCCCTCGACTCTGATGACAATGTTCCTTAACTCTCCTTGGGACCTCTTAGTGGATTTGTCAGCAAACTGCAGAATAGCTCTAGATTTCCTAAGAGGTCCGAGATTAAGCCGCTCATAGAGGGCTGTGGGCATTAAGTTGATCGAGGAACCATTGTCCAGGAGAGTGCGTGCAAACGCAATGTCATCAACATGACTTACTACATAGTGTGCACCCATGTCTCTTCGTTTCCGAGGAAACGAGTTCTTTATTGCACAAGTCGTGGCTACTGATAGAACGTGTTTCTCAACACGGCTTTTGGTCTTCCTGCTAACCCTAGTAGGTGTGCATCTCACCTTAAGGTATTTTTGGAATGCAGGGGTCATTTCCACGAACTTGTCAAAAGGGATTGTGACCTTGATGTGTTTATTGCAAAATTCAGTCATCTCAGGGTCATCTTTTTGGATTTTTTTGATTTTCTTCTTTCCACCCTTTAGAGCTTGGGGGAAAGGGATTATTAACTCAGGTTCTGGAACTGAAATATTTTCATTAGCTGCTGGAACTGAGTTCTGAACAAGACTCTGACTCAGACTTCTACACAGACTCTGACTCGGACTCTGACAAACAGGAAAATGCTTGGGTGAAACCGGTGGTGCTTCTTCCGCTTCTTCTGGATGGTCCTCCTCAGATGGAGGTGCGGGCTCATCGGTATCGTCTGACTCTAAGTGGATGCGGGAATGCTGCTTCGAGGACTCCGATGTCCTCTTCTTCTGCTGGGGATGGTGGTGGGGATGCTCCTCCTCTTCTTCCTCCGAATTCTCCTCAGGTAGATGCTCGGAGGTTCCTTCCTTTTGTGCCCGTGCCCGATCAGGTATGGTCACAGTCCTTCCGCTCCTGAGGGACATATGATTAACATTATCGTACGAAAGGATCTCATGTTCAGATAGATAATTATCTGAATAATATACCTGATCTCGAGGTCGGTTCTGGCCCTGGTGTATGCTGTTCGGATTGGCCTGAACCTGTGCGGGAATTGGGGTCCTTGGCGCCATTTGTTGGTCCTGGGCACGAGAAACCCGATTGATGTCGGTTCTCATATCCAAGTAGTCATTCTGTATCTGTTGGACCCTATCAGACAGGGTCTGGATCGCCAAGGTGAGTGACTCCAATTCGGTGGGCTGGGCTTGCTGCGGTGTTGATGCCGTCCTATATTGGCCCTGCTGGCCATGCCGATACTGCTGTTGGTGAGACGGTGCTGGCCCCTGCTGGTAGGTGCGCTGCTGCGGCTGGTACCCATGATCTGGCCTGGACTGGTATCGCGGGACTGTGACGGGCCTGGTCTCTTGGTAGGCTGGGGTGGGGCGGTGTGCCTGATCCTTCCCCATCTCGATTTGCCGGACTAGCGGGTCCCGGCTATACCAAAGCCCATTAATCTCGTATACAGGCGGGGGCTCCTCATATTCCGTTTCCACTGGTGGGGGTGCATGATGGTTCGGCTGGGTATAAGTCTGATCCCAGCTACTCTGAGACCCCGGTGCCTGTTCCTGTACAAAATGGACTCGGTGTACAGGTACAGGTGGTGCAGAAGGGGTGGGTAGCTTAATCTTAGCTACCTTTTCAGAGAGTTCCTCCACTTTCTTGGGAAGGCTTGAAAGAGACTCCATCTCCGCGACTCTCTTGTGGATCTGCTCGACCTGGTAAGCTTGTCGACGATCATCCCCATGCTGGGGATGAGGTCCTCAGTCAGATCTGCAACAGTCCTTCTAGTTGTCTCATTGGATAAGATTGAGGGAGACAACTGATAGGCCCTTGTGGCCTGTGACCTGCCGGTTTCTGCCATCTGCTCTAGGATCTTCCATACAGCATGCTCGTTCTTGTTCAGATAGCTTCCTCCACAGGCGACACTGACCAACCCCTGCATCTCTGGGGTTAAACCACAGATCAAGGTCTGGACTAAAATCGCCTTTGAAATGCCGTGGCATGGGCATTTTTGTACTAAGTCATTGAACCTGTCCCAAGCCTCATGGAACGGTTCGCTGGCTCCTTGAGCAAAGCTGGCGATCTTTGTTCTCATCTGATTAGTTCTACTGAGAGGGTAGAACTTCTTCAAGAAAAGGTCCTTGAACTGCATCCAAGTAGTACATACCACCCCCAAGTTTTTCAGCCAATGAGCAGCCTTATCACCTAAGGCAAAAGGGGTGGCCTTCAGCCGAATATAATCTTGGCCAATATTGGGATGGCTAAGATTGTTGCACACCAACTCGAAGTCACGGAGGAAAGTGTATGGTTCTTCATTAAGATTTCCGTTGAACTTCGGTAGCAGACTAAGGAAGTGGGTCTTCAGCTCAAATGCCTGGGCGGGAACTGCAGGTGCCAACCAATCCTGAATCTCGTTCTCCGCCGGGTTATAGGTATCAACCATTGGTCGGTCGATTCCTTCTGCTGCTATGATCTGTCCCATCCGCGCCGTGAGATTTGCATTCCTCTGTTCGACATCAGCGAGGCGGGCAAGAATTTGTTTAATTTGTTCCTCATCTGGTGGAGCTTTTGGCGGCATCTCGTCCTCTAGTTCTGGGATTTGGAAAATAAGATCGGTGTTAGAGGGCAAATCAAGGAAGGGATTACCGAGGCAATGATCTTCCTCGATAATCTCGGAGGAGATAAAAGGGTTGGTTTGAGAGTAACCACCCTGAGCATGTGGGAACCAGGACTCAAGAGGGTCATGAGTCCTGGGTGGTCCAAGGTGCGCTCGGACCGAGGAAGACGAGTTACTTGGGGGACTCATAGAGAGATCAGTGAATAGTGCGTCGAGATCTCCCCAATCACTCATCTTGATGAGGGAAGAAGATAGGATTTTACTCCTACCTGAAGCAAGCAACAAGAACAATCCAAGACCCTGGGTTCACACTCAACACAGTGAAGGACTCAAATTTGAGTCCAATTTATCTTGTAGTTTTTTTTAAGTGTGATATTCAAGCAAAAATAGCAAGGATTACGCGGCCTAGAGGGAAGTCGGCTTAGAGCCGGATGCGTCTTCCCTGTTTATCCTGTCGCCGAAGATACCGTCGATCCTCCCTTTCTTTGCTCCTATCCGGAGTGGGGACTCAATGACCTGCCCCTATCTACTTGCACTGAGGCGGAGGCTGACAAAGCTTTTATGCCTTGTCGCAGAGTACCGCTGGTTCGACCCTATCTACCTGTGAAGGCGGAGGCTACTTGGTACTTGTCAATGAGTTTAAAAGTATCCCACTCGTGATAATTGCTAAGATCAGTTGGCTCGTGATATGGAAGGCGGGGATTTGGGCTCTGTCTTAAGGTGTTCACACACACTCAAGTACCCTCACTCAGCCTGAATACAAGGTCGGGGATTAATCTCCCGCAAACAATTTTCAGTTTTTATTCTTTTTTTTGGTCAATACTGTTAGCAGTCCCGATTTTTAAAGTTAAGTTATCACTTTAATTAGTCCACCACAAAGCACGCCTATCGGACAGTCCCAATTTCCTATTTAATTTAAGTGAGAAAATCAGAGGGGGAAATCGAGAAAAGCCGATGCACGAAAAATCGATGATGCTATGCTGAGTAGAGAATACTTACAGTGATCCCTTCGCTTTTTTATGCAGGATGCAATACAGAATTGAAAACTTTACTCTACATGCAAATGCAAGCGATGAAAAGCCGCTCCTAGACAGGCAGTTCTATTAGCGTGAAGAACAGTTTAGATTTGACTAAGTACTGCGGTCTAGGTGCGTCTTTTAAGTGTATTGTGTGGTCCTATTGATTACGAGCACAAACAAGTCCTAGAGTGGCTCGAGGAGCCGCTAGTGCAAGCTAAGTTACAATTCACCCACACAGCACACGGGACACAGTTCCACTATTTTTACACACGCGAGATACCAAACGGGAACCGCTGGAAATGATGCGAGGAAAAAATGTGGAAATAAAATGAGATTACAGGTTCTCTCAAATCACTCAAACAAATTCGAATGCGTGTTCCTCGAAGCGTCTTCGACTCCGGTGTCCCTCGCACAAAAACAAGTTGAGGTCAGATAAAGAACGACACAAAAATACAAAAATTTAAAAGATAGAGAAATATTCACAAGAAAAACCGGGGGTCAGATTACCCGGGGAAGGAAAATCAAACACTCAAAAATTTGCTAAAAATTATCCTAAGCCGTGCCTCCCCAGCAACGGCGCCATTTTGACGAGCGATCCCGCACCCTTAGTTAATTCGGTCAAATTAATGTCCAAATTAATTAGATGTCGTTCGTTGCAGTCGGCTACGAGAGGGCTAATCAAAGACCACTTTAATTAGATTCGAGTTAATTTCAAGCGGCAAATTTTTTTACTTGGTGAAGTCCAAGGTCGAACTCAGGGAGGCAACTGTCTCCTTAGGTCAAATTTTAGCAATTATTCAAGCGTTGATTTTCAAGGAGTATTTTTTTTTCAATTTCTATGCAGACGTATGCAGACAACGCAGGCCAATTTAATGTGCAATTTAATTAATGTATCAAATTAAGTCCAAAAATGATGAAAATTGGCCAGATAGTTATTTATGATGAAAATGACCTACACTAATTTTTTTGGAATTTTTCGACTCAAAATGAATTTACTGTGAATTAAATAAACAGACAGAGCGATTTTCAGAATTTAATTTTTAATAAATATCGAATCACAATTTTTCCAAGCACTAATATTATCCTAGGTAGCTCTAATAATCAGGGACCTAGGAAAATTGACAGAACTTAATTCCACTGTGAAATGAATTTATTAAAAATAATTTAAGAAAATCACTAAACAATTTATTTAAGCCTCGATATGCGTGCAAATGCTATGAAATTTTTATGGTGTGTTAAAAATGTTAAGCTACTGTGAATTTGTGATAATTTTTGAAGGCACAGATAATTAATTAAAAATCAAAAGGCATCACTGGGCAAAATATGTCAACAATGCACCAATTAATTCATTGATAATTCAAATAAGCCTACAAAAATCAGACACGTGTACTAATAGACAGAGGACAAAATTTCCAACAACATGCAATTTTTAGAATTTCAAAATGATGAAAAATGCACTCTAGGGACACGTGCAAACACAGGGGTGTAAATGCAATACTGGAAATTAAAATTTCAATAAACAAATATGCTGACAGGGACTAAAATGCAATTACCGACAATATGGTGGACTCTGATGCAAATTCTCCACAGGGCACGTGCTCCTCATGTGGGGTCTGCTTCACAGGGACCTCTTTGTAATTTCAGAAAGCTTCAGGGGCGTCTGTGCAATTAACCCAGGCCGCACGTGCTCCTCACATGGGCGGCCTAGGCTAGGATGGCTGCGGAGGCTCGGAGAAGGCTCGGACGCTCTGGAGGTTCGGACTGCGGCTCGATGTAGCTTCGGGTCGCCCGAGCCTAGATTTGGAGAAGAGGTTCGGGCAACTGGGTCACGTGGCGTAATGAAGGCCCTCGGATAGAAATTGATCCGAGGGTTGTCGGTGACGACGCGTGGCGTGAACTCAGACCTTTGGATCGATGATAATCCAATGGCCTCTGGGGCTCGAAGAAGACGGAGACGTGGCTCGCTGCGGACCGCTGGATCAGAGGCACGATCGACGGTGGGAAGCTGCTGCGATGGGAGGACACGGGGCGATGTGGGGGCCGTTCGATCGATGTGATCGAACGGTGGCTGCTCGTCTGCTCCGATGTTCCTCCGCCGCCTGCGGAGGAGATGGCGGGGCTCCGGCGAAATGGCCTTTGCTCCGCCCGTCCTTCCTCGAGTCGATGAAGCTCTCCGACTTGTCGGAGCTATCCCAAAAGTCTCGTGGTGCGGCGGCGAAGGTCCTGATGGTCTCCGGAGCGGCAGAGGTGGACTGAAGCTCGCTGGAGACAAAGCTCGAAGGGAGCTCCGGTGAGGCTCCGGCCAGTGAAGGAATGTGAACCTGCAGGAGTTAGAAGCGATAGCCGAGGCGTGCAAGTGTTCGTGGAGATGTTATGGTGATCGGCGAGGACTAAGGGTGACGGAGGTCGTCTGGAGATGGGGCTCCGGCCAAATGGCGGAGCTGGAAGTCGATGGAGGTGCTGTGCGTCGTCGGAAGGTGCGGAGGGTTCAGCGGGAACGGGAACTTCGACGCGAAGCTCGGCGAGATGGAAAGGAGGCGAGAAGGTGATCGTGGATGCCGAATAAAATCGGAGAAGGAACAAGAAAATAAAGAAGCAGATCGGAGGAGGAATGGAGGGGGTTACCTGGGAATTGGAGCTCAGATTGGAGTTCCAGGGTCGTCGCTCGAGGGATCGGTAGGGTCCCGAGCTCGTGCAACTACTCGGAGGAGCGGCTGCGACACGGCGGAGCTGCCGTGGATCTCGCCGGAGAAGAAGCCCTTCGTCGCTCGATGAATCGCCAAATTGCTGTCACCAACTGGAAGATCAGAGCTCAGGGAAGCTCTCTGGAGTGGCGGATGGGGGTGAACGTCGCCGGTGGTGGCGTATTTATAAGGTGAAGTTGGTGGGTTAGCTGGTGGAGTAGCGAAGTTGGTGGTCGTCGTGGGGCGAGTATGGTGGAGGTGGTGGAGCTTGAGGGAGCTGTCGAGGGAGAGGGTTGAGTGGGGAATGTCGTGGAGGTGTCAGCGGCCGGAGGAGATGGCCGACGTGCATCCCAAAATAGGAAGGGGGCGCCCCTCCCGCAAGGCAAGGGACGTGGGGGAGAGGGGCGCCTGGAGGTAGGAGACGAGGTCTCCACCGTTGGATCTTGTGATCCAACGGTGGCGATCGAACCGTAGGGGACGAGTAGGATGAGATCCAGGCGCGCTGATGATGGGCCGAGAGCGCGCCACGTGGCGGGCTGCGGGCGAAGTGCGAGCGAGCCGTTTAGATGAGAGGGTGGAGTTGATCAGAAGGTTGAGATTTGCTGGCAGAGGGGCGGCTGTGATGGAAAGATCGGAGATCTGATCAGGCGGCGCAGATGCTTCCACGTGGAAGGCTGAAGGCGCGGCGCTAAGGAACGATGGAGATGAAGTGTGGGGCGGATCTGATGGCTGGGAGATGGTCAGGTACGTGGAAAGGCCTGGGCCGTTGGATCTGGAACGAGATCCAACGGCGGAAGGCGCGGGCGGATGAGGCGATGGGCAGCGGGCCGCGTGGCGCAACCAAAGGGTGCCACGTGGCCTGCTGTGAATGGCTGGATTAAGAAACACGTGTAGAGAGAAGAGGAAGCCGAATTTGGAAAAACTCAAAACATGAAAGTTGTAGATCTTGATGAGATCTACAAGTTTCATGTTGACCAAAGACGGAGATGAGGTCAAATATGATACATAGATACAAATATACATATATATACATATGTAGTATACAAAAATGGCCCAAAGACCCAAGTTTCTCATACAAGTTCCAATTTCAATGAAATTAGTCTCATTTTGAAGGTCTTTTAATATGTAGTATTCTAAGAGTGAGTAGACCTAATTCGGGGTTTGTATGAGGGCTTTATGTGTGTTTTAATGTACAAGGGATCTCAGGCTATTTTGGCTATTTTACAAGGGTGATTTTTGGCATTCTTCCCTATATTATTAAGGAATATATGTATATTATAGAGAAGAGGTTATTTTGGTGACGAGGTATTTTACAAGGGATTTTTGGCTTCTTATTTAAATGCAAATGGGCTGCTAAAATGCATGAATTATGAATGTGTGCATGAATGCTATTTATGCAAATTAAAAAGAAATATGCCTCTATTTACTCGGGAACAAGGATCTATTTTTTACTTTTGGAGTGATGAATCACAGATTCCCGGCAACGGCGCCATTTTGACAGATATCCTAGGTAGCTCTAATAATCAGGGACCTAGGAAAATTGACAGAACTTAATTCCACTGTGAAATGAATTTATTAAAATTAATTTAAGAAAATCACTAAACAATTTAGCCCTCTCGTAGCCGACTGCAACGAACGACATCTAATTAATTTGGACATTAATTTGACCGAATTAACTAAGGGTGCGGGATCGCTCGTCAATATCTCAATGGATACCTCAAAGAGGGCATCTATATGGAGTGGCCTTAGGGATTTATAACTAAGGAAGTAAAAGTATGAAAACTAAAGAAATCCATCTATGGGATCAAACATATTTCTCATAATTACAACATCTGATTCAATGAAATCATAAAGAGTTATGATTTCGTGAAGAATCTGGAAGATCCATGTGTGTACACGAAGCTTAATGGGAGCGTCATTATGTTTATTATGCTTATGTAGATGACATCCTTATCATTGGGAATGATACATGGATGATGGCTAGTGTTAAGATCTGGATGTCTAATACATTTGAGATGAAAGATATCGGAGAAGCATCTTATACCTTAGGTTTGAAGCTATTCAGAAATAGACAGAAGAGGATATTGGGACTGTCACAACAAGGATACATCGAAGAATCTAGGAAATATTTGGCATGGATAATTCCAAGAAAGGTTTCCTTCCCTTAAGACATGGCATTCACCTCTCTAAAGGGGTGGCTCCTCAAACTATTGAGGAAAATAAAACCAAGGCCGAATGCCCTTATGCATCGATTGTATGAAGCTTTAAGTATGTCGTGATGTGTACTAGATTATATCTTTGCCATAAAGTGGGAGTTGTAAACCGCTACCAATTTTCCTATGGAGAGAAACACTAGACCATAGCGAAGAGCATATTTAAGTACCTAAGAAGAACTTAAGACCGCATCTTGGTTTATGAAGATAATGATCATCAAGTCTTAGGGTACACTCATTTGGACTTCCAATCAGATGTAGATGATAGGAAGTCAACCTCAGTTTTATTATTCATGTTGAAAGGTGGTGCTGTGAGTTGGAGAAGCAAGAAGCAGGACACCACGCCTGATTCAACAACTGAAGCAGAATACATAGCCACATCAGATGTTGTTAAAGAATTTGTGTGGTTTCGCAAGTTCATTCAGGAACTTGGCGTAGTTTCCTCATTGAAATCTCCCATTCCATTGCTCTACAATAACATGGGTACCATAGCGTAAGAGAAGAAACCCCAACTGCATAAAAGAAGCAAGCACGTAGAGAGAAAATATCACATCCTCCGGGAGATCCAGAAGTGTGGTGATATCACAATCACCCATGTTTCCTCTACCGATAACATTGCTGACCCGCTAACCAAGTGATTGACTCAAAAGGTCTTCAACCTACATGTAATGAATATGGGGTTGAGAGTTGTATATGAATGGCTCTGAGGGCTATTGGGAGACTGGTGGATTTGTAAGCCTTTAACAACCCCATTAATGCTATAAAATTTATTATTTTAGCATGTCCATATGAAATGAAATGAATAAATGATTGTGAATAGAGTTAATATTAAGGTCCCTTTGTACAACTACGGTTATGTACCATGGTCATAATGAATACCATGCAGTTGGGAGGACATGACTAACTTCAAACATGTGATATTCAATAAAAATCTCTAGTGTGAGAAAGAGATGACAATCTATATCTAAAGACTAATCTCCAACCAATTTTTTGATGCAGGTCCTCTACATGGGAATAGAGAGTCGGAAGTATTTGAATAATCAAGTCAAAGACAGGACTTGTTGAGGTCAAGATAAACTAAGACCTAGATCGTAACTATTACGATCAGGCACATATGAGATGTATTATCTCTTGAAGGAATTATACATGTTCATAGTTGATGAAACAGGAGACAAAGCTCACTCATGAGATATTTTTGATGTCAAAATGAATTCCATGCATGATTTTCTTGTTTACATGAATTTGAGATATTCATATATGATTTCGAAAAGTATATGATTAATGTTGTCACCTAATTATCGAATGATAATTCTATTGATATTTTCCGACGAAGAAAGCCAAATCAGGGTTTAAACTTTGGATCTATAAGAGTCTTCTGTATGGAGGATTAATGAGTATTGAGATTGCTTAGCGTTAAATATATCATAATAGATCATCTACCATGACACTTTCAACCAAAGGGAGTGATGAAATAAGATGGATTTTAGTGGCTCCATTTAGCTATATGATTTGTAATTTAATTGGATTAAATCATAACGCATTTGAATCTAATTTCTCGTTCCAATTTCAATTTCGATGTCCAAATGTTGGAAATAGAAATGGTCATGGAAATGGAAGTATACAAGCTCCTTTAGCTCACTTTTAAGCCTCAAATGGTTTGGACTATGATTGGAAATGGTCAAGGAAATTGGATCCAACTCATTGATATTTTCTCGAGCTTACAAAGAGTGTCTTGTATTTCGTTGAGCTCACTTAGAATGTGAAGTGTTACACCCAAGAGTGTATCAATTTCAAGTTAAAATGGTATAAATCTTGAAATTCAATTGATATCTAAATTTTACGTCACTATACATGGATAGTATGATCTACCCAGCATTATCTCTAAACATATGCATTTGTATATCATGAGTCCTAATTAGATTAGGACAAAATACTTGTTGATGTCAATAGTATCATTATAATTATTATTACTTTTTTATACACAAGGGTAATTTTGTGAATACGATTCACAAATATAATGTTAATAGTGATTCATAATAATTAAAATTTATATGGATATGATTCATATAAATATTTATGTAAATATGATTTGCATAATATTCCATGGTATGAATTTATTTGAATTTGATCCATATTAATTGGTAGATGTAAATTGGATTTACATTTTTGTGCTCATAATTGTGATTAATAAGCTTCAAGGATTTATTTCATAATTTCTCCAATATTGATAATAGGATCATCAAGTTAATTAATTAATGGATAAATGGTAACAACCTTAATTAATTATAGTTAAGTTTGTACATGTACAATGATGTACATTGTTGCACCTATTGAGTCTTAATTGAATCTGGACTCAAAAGTTGTTGCTTATTTTGTTGTTAATTATTTTATATTAATTGGAGATAAAAAGGAGATAATACTTATTGAATTAGGACTTTCCCTAAGCCCCTGATTGAGAATACAAGGGACAACAACATACATATTGAACGTGTATTATAGGTATAAAAGGAGAGCAGGGCTCTTTCTTGTGCAACACAATTTTGGAGAGAAATAGTCCCTTAGAATTTCATGTCCATTGATATATAGAAGAGTCTTGAGAGTCTCCATCTCTGACACGCCTCTTCTTGTTGTAATGCTCGATGATTGAGTTCGTGGGAAGTAACATAATTAATCCCCGTACCCACGAGAGAGATACTTGCAGATAATACTTGATTCAGGAGGTTTCTTTAGCAGAAACTCACTCTTCGGAGGTAACCTTCATCTATCTCTTATATTTGTTAGGAATATTAGAAATCACTTTGGAAAATGTTTCCTTATAATTTATGATTTCTGAATGTACAAATATGTGTGCTGCGTTTTTTAATTCATCTGATGAACTTACATTTATTTAGCTAAAAGTTCCTAAATATTCCACATTTCCATTATTCGAAGTTAATATTTTTTATCTATTTCCTTCAAGTTCGATCCTGAAAACTATACTAGTTTAAATAAAGAACATCTCATTCTCTTAGAAAAAATTTGATTATGGAATTATTGGGTTATAATGACACACATCATTCGTATTATCTTTATCTAATTAAAACCTCATCATTCTCTCTTAATCACACACATGACCCAATTGTATCTCCCTACAACTCAATTGAGCTGAGGTGTATCAGAAGGAGTGAGATGGAAATAATATTCCTTTCTTTATAAGGTATTTCTTGAATTCATTTAACATGTACTGCCTATCTGGGTTAGATCAAATTATTTACATCTTCCTTATAAATTTGGTTCTCAACCAAAATTGTGAAATCTTTGAACATTTCAAAGGTTTTAACATGGAAGGAAGAAATCTCATACCACGAATAATTATCAATGGGTTCAACATTAATGTTCATTATGGCATTGAGGTTTCACATGCATTAATATGTATAAGGTCTTGAATAAATATGCGTCTTACACCATTCCCCAAGAAGGTTGCATCAGACATTTTACTTTGAACATACTATTCATAAGTATGTAAGCTTTGAACTTTCAGACGATCTAAAGTTCAATATCTTACTAGTCTATTGATCTAATTAGTAGACATATGTCCAGGTCTTAATGTCAGATCATTGTCAAATGATCTTTTATCCTCTTTTTGATCTTTTAAAGTTTAATTTCCAGTATTAGAAATGTTAATAAACCATTCATTAATATTCTAAATCAGTAGAGTTCTCTAGATGTTAGATTACCGTCTGAAATATATCCATCCTGACTCTTTATGATAGGTTTTTCCAAAACGTATGTTTATTTCTAACAGATTAAGAAATAAACAATTAATGTATTCTAATATATAGGAAATAGTAATATTCTCTAAGACTAAGGGTTTTCCCAATGAAAATATGTAGTCTATCTATCCAATGGAGATTGTTGAACTTCCATGTGGATGACTATTAACCTTAAGATCAAGTTTTCTAGTCTTCTAAAACATATGCAACCAATTACAAATGTTAGTAGAAGAATGAGATACAATTATTAGACTTTAACCTTATCTAATAAGTAAGTTGATTTCAATAATGATATGTAGATGTAGGATATGCCAATGCACTATTCGAGTCCTTCTCGAAGGATCCTAGATAGTCTAGATAGTCACATTATCAGTATATCGGCTTGTTGCAATATTGGCATTCATTCAACCTTTGAATATCATGTGTAAAAATCACATAAGTACAATCAGCTCCGACTATTCTTCTTACTTGGGGTGGAGACATGCATCCATCGCACTTCCTTAATCTATAAACAACCAATAAGATAAAGGATCTCTTAAATTGAACTCAAGGGACTTCAATATAAGAGTGTTTCAAAATTTATACGTGCTTCATTTCTTCCATACAATATTAATTGTGAGGTTTCATGAAAGACTTAAGTAGAGAGAAATGAAATGTTGACATCTATCATATCTACATCCACCTTAACCCTTAAAGACTTTTGGTTCATGCAACTACTTAAACATTTTAAGTACATCATCTCTTATCGATCCACTATTAAGCGTAATGTAGTGAACCATGTCATTCATGATTAAATATTGAGAGCACATATGTTTACCAAATAACTCCTTCAGTTTCTATAAGGATCCAGACAATTATTATCATCATCGATATGATACTTCTAAACCACACTCGATGAGAAATCAAGACTGTAGAGATGCACAAATTCTAAGTTGTTGTCATATTGTTTATTTAATTACCATTTCTCATTATTATGAGGAAACTTGCATATTGCAACTACATACATTGTATGTCCAACTGCAAGTAATACATCTCGATCATGGATCCAATTCATGGTATTTAACTTGTTATGATTGAGTATAGTTTTGAGCGGGTTTAATAAAGTTAATCTGGAATAAGATAATGTGCATAAATATATTTTACTTTGATTAAGGTTATTATTATTTTAGATCAAAGTTGTCTTACTTTTTATTACCTTGAAAGTTAGTTCCCTTTCCAACTTTCAAAGCGTGAGGTATGCTAACCAAAGTACCTCAATCAAGAAAATGCAACTCAGGTGTAGGAAGCGGGAACACATTCTGCCTTGTAAGTCCAACTTGCATTTCCCAAATCGATCTTTAACACCCGAGCCCACCAATCCTATGGTGATATTGATCTATTATTAATTGAACCAACCTTCAACATGATTAGATTTCACTATGCGCAATCCAATGCAACCTCAATTACATGGGGAACGACATTGGGGTCACTATGCAAGCGACCTTACTCTTTCTAGAAGCAAAGAGCTTGATCCATGTGAGCATGTATGTCAGAACTATGAGTTCACATTGGAGTCTCCAGTGTACAATCCATGGCGACGGAATCCTTCGCCTTGATGGGAGACCATGGATGTCATTTATATGATCATCCATATCCCATTCAAAATCATTATTAATCATATTCTTAAGATTAGTTCTTCCAAGGGAAGCCCAATATATATTAATTATAGATTGTGAATTTTAATTAGATCAAATTAATTTAATTATATTATATTAATTATCAATCTACAACAACCAACAAACAATTAGGGTTTGCTTGATATTACTATATAGTATTAGCTCTCACAAGTATGTATTATTCTGATTTTAGTAATTAGAGTACAAGTGACTTACTCATTACCCTTCTTTGAAATGGATCCAATCAGGGAAGGCGGATAATGTTAACAAGGAGCACTTTCTCGTAGGGTGTCAATTACTTAACCCATTAGCATATCCACAAACTAGACATTATCACCATTCAGATTCAGAAATAATACAAATTGAATCAATGTACTTGCGATTTTATTTATCACTCCTTTATTGGCCGACATGATATTATATAATATACATTAAGAAATTTAAGCATCTTAAAATATTTTTAATAACCCTAAATTTCTAGTCATATAAATAAAACAAGTTGGTTTTGCATGTTAAGTTATCCTACAACTATTGTAGGATAAACTAGGATTTTATTACGAAACATTCATTTAATGGTGATTGATTTTTTAATTAAATATTTCCAAATATATGTGTAACATAAATTAATCATGGTAAATTCATAATTTCCTTGATTAAAGTTGAATGATAAGTACATTAAGAAAGTTTTTTTGATGATCCAATCATCTACCGATACACCTCCACTAAACTTGGAATATCTAAGCAAACATATTCAGATTCGTGCAAAATAAATTCAAGCAATTTTTCTTGTTTAGGTATCTACTTTATTCAAATGTTTATAACATAGTTTATGACTAAAAACTGTAATAAAAAAATTAATTTGATATTGATCTGTGATTACATGCAAAAATAATTTCACTACAGGAACTTTTCGAATCTTAATTAATGCATATTTGGTGCTAACATTTGGCATTTTTTTGACGACATATTTGGAATTATAAATAAATTTATTACCCAAAAATTCATTCATACAACACACAAACAATAGCTTTTCAATTTTGCGAACAACGATTCGAAACAAATATCTTATGCAAAAACAACGAGTCCCTGCATAATGGATACAAAACCTTGTTCCCTTAAGTTTTGAATTAGATTCAAGACCTTTGACCAAGGCTCTGATATCACTTAAAGGCTAGGGTTTAGGACTTAGCGCATCACAAAAACTTGAAGATTGCATCATTTATGATCAAGAACAACTACTCATACTAATTGCAAGAGGCGACGAAATTTAAAAAAATGTAGTATAGTGGTGAGTATTCCCGCCTGTCACGCGGGTGACCCGGGTTCGATCCCCGACAATGGTGCCATCTGACGAGTCCGAAAATCATGGCTTTAAAAAATTATTTTTATACTGTTCGTGCTTAAAGAATAATGTGTCGTTCGTTGTAGGTGGCGATCAGAATCGGTCAAGAAATAACCACAAAAATCATCTGTCAAGTTTAATTAAGTGGTTTTTTTGTTTATTTTACTTGGGCAAGTCCCAAGGTCGATCACAAGGAGGCAAAGGAACAATCTTGAGTTGTATTTATCAAGGTTCGTACATGGTTTTTGAGGCGGTCTTTTTTTGGAATTTTCAATGCAAATAAGGGATGCAAAATGCAATTTTGGCCTATTTTAGGGACTAAAATGTCAACTATGATCAAACGATGTCAGAAAATATGAAATTTGGCCACAATGTAAATTATGATGAAATATGTGCACTGTAATTTTTTGGGAATTTTTGAATGCAATTTAAATTTTTAATGGATTTTTAAATGCAAATGAAATGAATTTCAATATTTAATTATGATAAATATTAAACCTACTTATTTTCGAGGACCAAAATTATCTAAGATTTATCACTCAGTGATTAATCTCAAAAAAATCCTAAACCTCGAAAATATGAGATCTAATACCTATTAAAAATTAAATAGTGAAATGTGCAAAATGATTTTTATATGGCAAATTATACATGCAAATGCAAATCTTTTTGGGCACAATGTCAACCATAATTAACTCTACAATATATGATTTTTCGAGGTTTTTAGAGCAACAGTTAGTCAACGACAATTTTCAAAGCATAAAATGGGCAAAGTTTGCAATTTTCCGTAAAATATTTAATCATTAATTAACCATCAATCACATAAATATCTACAATATGTCAAAATGTAGAGAATTGAGTGTAGAACAAAATATCAATTTTTGATAAATAAAATGATGGAAAACAGAGGTCTAAAATGAAGGAGAAATGCAGGGGTACAGATGCAATAAATAAATAAATAAAGATAATGCAGGGGAACCTATTTGAAATTACCTAAACCAGTGGGGGTCCCTCTACAAATTCACCAGAGGGGACACGTGCGTGGCACGTGCCCTCTGGGGGAAGACCGTTCTGCAATTCAGAGAAACCCAGGGGGGCGTATGTAATTTTCCCTCGGGGCACGTACGGGGCACGTGACCCCAGGGGATGATGCTCCTCACGTGATCCCTCCTGTTACTTGTCTCGCACGCAGGGAGGGCCTCGGGCTTGAGCACCCGGCTGCGCGGCGGAGTGACAGAGGCGGAGGGGATGTGCATCACCTGTAGCGGCCGGTGGCGAAGTATGTTGGTGGATCAGCCCAGGGCGGAGCGAGACGGCTGGCGGAGCTCCGGTTGTGCGATGAAGAGGTGGCGAGGTTGGTGGCGTTGAAGGTGATGAAGCTCTAAAGATGCGTTGGCGGAGATGGCGATGAAATCGAGGCGGAGTTGTTGGCGTGCGACCGGAGAAGATGACGATGGCGGTGCGGGTTGTCGGAGAAGAAGGCAAAGTCGTTGGCGTTGGCTCGACGCTGATGGCGGAGCTGGGCACTAGGCGTGTGCAGCAAGGCGTCGCTGCCTTGAATCTCGCCGGCGTAGGTACGGAGGTGTGGTGCTGTCACCGTCGCCCCTCCGACTTGTAGCGCTAACAGCTGATAGCTTGAAGAGGGGGTCGGCGATGTCCTTAAATAGGGCTCCGAGAGGTGGGGCCGGTGATGGGAGGTGTGAGACGAGCGGAGGAGGTTGCGGTCGCGATTGGTGGTTGCGAGATTAGGGGAGGAGGCGGTCGTTGCGGAAGTGGGGGGCGGTGATGAATACCCATTCATCACTCTTTATTCTTATATTTTAGCTACAAAAACCTATGCAAATGCATGTAGATATGTGTAAATAGGGAAAGTTAGCAAAAGCATGCATATTTGTAAATATAGATAATTAGCATGTTTTGTGCAAAAATAAAAGAATAAAGAAGAAAAAGAAAAAGAGGGAAATATTTAGAATAAATATTGAGCAACCTAACCCAAGGGAGGGCTCAGCATGGGCCTGACCGCATAAAAACCACAAGTAGAGGGAGATAGGGGCTCATGTGTAAATATTTATGTAAATAAATAAATAATATTTTCCTCATCCAAAAATACACTTGTATATATTTTGTATATATCTAGAAACTATTAAAAACAAAATAAAAAGTTTAAAAATCAAAAACCCAAAAAGAACTTTTCACCTTGTACATAGGCCACCACCCTTATTTATTTCACCTTGTAAATAAATTTATTTATTTCCAAAACTTTTTGTAACTATTCCTTTTCATGTTTTGTAAATAAAATAAATAAAAAGAATTAAAACAAAAATCAAATAAAAATTACAAAATTAAAAACACAAAAATATCTTGTATATATACCATGTATATAATTGTGCATAAATAATTATTTCCCCTATGTATATAAACAATAAAAATAAAATAAAAATAGCTTTTTATTCCTCATTTTATCCTATAAATAAATAAAATATAAAATAGGAATAAAAATGTATAAAAATAACTAATTAAAAATCAAAAATCAAAAATCAATATAGTGTATACATACCTATGTATAGCTACTATGTATATACCTTATTTTTATTTCCAAAAATTAATTAAAAATCACAAAAAATAGAAAAAATTAAAACAAACATTTTTTATGTTTTAAGTTTTTGGAAATTCGGCCATTTAAAGGCCCAAAAAAATAGAATAAAAATTCCACCCTTGGCGGGCTCTGATTGGTCCACGGGGGATTGTTGACCCCCGGTCAACACCTCCCCCAGGACCACCAGAGCCGCGGATCTGGGTTTCGACCCGACTGCTTCCCATTTCCCCCACCAGATCCGACCGCCAAATCACCAAGCCCCGGGTCCGGATTGTTCCTCTTGCATCCGGCATGCTCGCCGGAGCCACCCCCTCGGGATCCGCGCGCTCCCAAGCTCGCCCGATCCTCTTCTTCCCGGACCCCTAGCACTATAAAGCCCGAGCTCCGCCGCACTCTCACGCCATCTTTGGCTCCCCATTCTCTCTCCAGTGAGCTCCATCGCAACCAGCAAGGTGACAGCTTGCTTCCGCCGGTGTCGCAGCGAGGAGGAGGTGCTCAGACCATCGATCCGGCTGCCTAGCGCCGCCGTGCTCCGACGACCACCCGGAGCTCGAGCCTCGGGCGTTGACGACCCTTGAGGCAAGGACCAGGAGCTAGCTAAGCTCCAGCCCAGTCTCCCGCATCACCCAGGTATCCATTTAGCATAGCCATTTAGTGTAATTTCCGATTTCGCCCAAATCCATCCTCCGACGTGTTCCCCTGATTCCGGCTATCTCGTGCATTATTTCGATCATCGGAACCTCCACACACCTTCGCCGTTCCTTCACGCACGTTCTTCGCCCACTCGCTCAACCCAGCTCGCCCCGGAGCTGGGAGTCGAGCTCCACCACCTGTCGCTCGCCGGAGCTCGTTCATCCCACCGCACCGATCACCCTCACTTCGCTTATTGGGGTCGAGGCACTTTGCCCTCGACCCGCGAAGCCTTTGGCGTATTTTGCAGGTCGAGGGGAGGGCATCTGAGCCCCCCTCACATTCAGACCAGAGGTGCACCGCCGCCGAGCTCACCGGAGCCCCTCCAGGGCTCAGGTGGGCCATCGGAGGCTACCACTAGCTGCGGGGCTTCACCGCGGACCTGTTCCGATCCTTAGCAGCAGCTGAAGAGGACTGCAGCTCACGCACGAGGCCGGCGAAGTTCGCCGGCGTCGTGTTCTTCCACGATCCTCCAGCACCGTCCGATGGCTCCCAAGCTCCAGTTTTAATCCCAGCCGTCCATCTTCCGAGGAGCTACAGCCGTTGATTATCCAGAGGAGCGCATCTGGACCGTCAGAGCAGAGAGAGGGACTCCACCACACCCGAGCCGACCGATCTTCCACGTGGCCCCCTCTGCACCGTCGATCGGGCCCAGGAGCTGAAGAAGAGAAGCGCCAGCCATCTAGGACCGTCCGATCTTCCACGTGGCGCGCATCTGGCCGTCGACGAATAAAGGGGTAAATTACTTAGGCCCCCCCTCTTAGTTTGTCTTTTTCGTCCTAGTCCTGTAAATATTTTTAGAACTTTATTTACGTAGGGTAAATTGCGTGATGGACCTTGTGCTTAGTTTTATTTGCATGTATGCCCCTGTGTGTATGTGACCACGTGCTTCGTCACGTGTTTAGTTGGGCTTTTTACATCTTTTATCCTGTAGATCTGGGTTGTTATGAAATGAAGAAATATTTTATGGTATTTGCAGTTGTGCCCCTGTGAGCGTTTTTATTGGACATGTGCGGATTTTAGTGGGCTTTTTGCACCCGTACCCTCGGACTTTTTGGTACCAGTTACCAAAAGGTCCCAGGAGTGGGTTTTTATTACAAAGAGGCCCCTGAGTGCCCCAGCCACGCGCCACGCGCGTGACTTGCTGGGTATTTTGCACCTGGAGCCCCAGATCCTCGGGTATTTGCACTTACGTCCCTGTGCACTGTGCCCCCTTTTCATTTTTGAATAAAATATCAAATTACCTCCAAATTCCATGAGATTTTGACACATGGCTCCTGCCATGGTGTGGGAATTTTAGGGATTTTTGAGGACATTTTTGATTTCGTTGAGTATTTTTTAAAATTCAAAAACCTACTTTTTAGCTACTGTCTGGGTTTGAAAATACCAAAAAAATATAAAAACCCCACCAAAAATTCTAAAAAAATTAGATACTGTTGTTTGCTTGCTGTTTGATTTTCTAGCCAAGTTTGGCTATTTTCCATTGAGTAAAAACCCTAAAAATCTAAAAACACCTCAAAAACTCATAAAAATTATAATAATTAAATTAAACATCCAAAAACAATAATTAGGGTGCCTAAATTTTCCTTAGTCTATCTAGTATACAGGAAAATTACCTTCAGGGCCTTTTAAGATCCTTAAATATTTTATTTTTGGGTCTTAAGCCTTGCTGGACAGTACCTTCCCCTTTTTGCATTGTGTGATTTTTAGAAAATAATTTACCCGTCATAAAAACCCCAAAAATTCACCAAAAACACTTAAAAACCCAAAAAGCATAAAAACAATTTTTCTTGAATTTGTGCTTGATTTTTGGTGTGTTAAATAAATTGCTCAAGTGTGCTTACTCCTGTGTTTTCTTATTTTCTTTACATTTGAAAAATCCAAAAAAAAATATATAAAAACAATTAAAAACCACAAAAAATTGTCTTCCCTTGTTCGCTGATTCTGACTACTTCGTAGGCTTTCTAGCCAACCCGTGCTCCTTGTGTTCGACCCTGGGAGCTATACCAGGTTAAACTCATAGCTAGGACCGCTTGTTTTGCCTTGTTTGATTTTTGACTCGTTTCGCGGTTCGATTTTTCTTGATTGACACATTCCGAGTGGCTGAGGTCGCAACGACCTATATTTCCATACCTTTTACCTTAGTCGCTCACGGCTTTTTGTGCCATCAGAATGGCGCCGTTGCCGGGGAGCACGGCTTAGTAGTCGTTTTTAGATTTTTCCGCGGCTTTTTGATTCGCGGCTTTTTGTATAGATTTTTGTATATATATATTTTTCTTATATCTCTGCCAATAATTTTTGGACTGACCACACTTCTCTTTGTTTCTTGCGAGGGCCCGAGGAGCGAGGGCGGCATTCCTAGGAGCGCCGGTGCACCCGAGCGAGGCGGAGGCGGCTTCCTTCTTCACGAAGCCGCAGGAGAGAGCGAGAGAGAGAGAGTTGAGTGGGTGAGGATAGCTTAGGTTTATTCATTTATTATTGTAATAATACAGGTACACTCAGACTTTTGGACTTGAACACTCTCGGGTCTGTTTCGCCGAGCACCGGTGTGCTCGGGGGACCCTTTAGAACTTAGCGGTTTTTCGCGGTTTTTCGCGGCTTTCATTTTCTACTTTTTACTGCCTTTCCGGTGTTTACGCGGCTTTTTGATCGAGCCCCTTGCAGTAGGATTTTCTGGTGACTGTGCCGTAATAGTAGGATCCCCACACCTAATTGATTATCTGTTCCTATAGACCGTAATTGGACCTACTAAAAATAATTAATAAAAATAACCGACTCATTTGCCTTCGCAGCCTACGTGCCGCGAGCCTGCCCCACAAGCGCTACTCCTGAACTCGACCTGTCGAGAAGAGGAGGGGTAAGCCAAGACCGGACTCTTTGGCTTGGAGGACGGTGATCGGTTAGACGGTTCTACGCTAGCACTGCTGTTTAGGGCCTCGGTTTTTCCCGTTGCATCATTTAGGTAGTTTATTTCTTGTCTTTAAATTCTGCGCGGATCATATTGCATGTAGAGTGCTGGAGTCAGGTACGCCTTCCTTACTTTGCATGCATCATTGATTTTCTCGCGCATCGGCTTTTTCGTCTTCTCCCCCCTATTTTCGGCTTAAATAATCAGGAGAACCGAAAAATTCATTAGGCCTTTTGCTTGCTTTGAAAAATATTAAAAAGAAAAACAATAAAATCGGGACTGCTAATCATACTTGATCATTAAAAACCGCTCACCCTAAAAACTTTGTCTTGGGGAGAGCAACCCCCTCATTGTCTGGTTTGGATGCGCGAGAGAGTGACCCGCACCCTAGGTAGAGCCTCCCGGTGCTAGACCCGACTGATTACCGACTTCTTAGTGCGGGCCAGTCGGTTGGGGCTAGTATCGGATATCCTAACAGGTCACGTAAGCGCTCTGATACTTTGTGTGTTCACCAAAATAAAATAGACAAGATAATTTGACCGAACTTTCACGGTCTTCAGCTCGTGTTGCGTTGGTGAACCGGGGGTTTGTTTTGTGATCATAGTTGATTCCAGATCTCATCCGCCCTACTCGCCCAGATCAAGATGATGGGTAGACGGTCTCTTAGGCAGCCTCTGGCTGCACCGCTTTCGGGCACGTCTACCCGATCATCTAGGTTGGCTAGTGAGAGCCCAGACCAGCTCTCCGAGCCCGAGTACGATTCCGCCCTGTTCCCCCTCGACCCCCTTTCTGACCTTCCTGAGAGACACGAGCCCGAGGAGAGATTGATACATTTGACAACACCTGAGTTGGGCTCATTTGGTTTTGCAGACGTCGCTATGGCAGCCAGATCAGATGATCACTCCAGAGGTCCACAGGGAGACCAGCATGTTATACTTGACCAGGGAGCGATCAACTCCACCCTGATCGCATCGCTAGAGACGGTTCAGCAGCAGCTACGCGATCAGGGGGCGTTTATGATTGAGATGAGGCGTGAGTTGGAGAGGCTCCGAGCAGAGCGAGGTTCAGAGCAGAGCGAGCCTGAGGATATACCTGATGCAGAGGACGCAGAGGCAGCAGCCGCAGCAACAGCAGCAGCAGCCGCCGCCGCAGCAGCAGCCGCTGCTGCGAGAGGAGTACCACAGCCGATGCGGGCGTTACACAACCCCGGATCCACTCTGATGCATCACTGGGTGGTAGTGCCAGCTATCGTGGGGGACTTCAAGTTCCCCCCGAACACCTTGCAGTTACTACCCCGTTTCCACGGGCTAGCCACAGAGGAGCCCCACCTCCACCTCCAGGAGTTTCTGATGATCTGCAGCACTGTCCACGATCGTCACGTGGACCAGGACACGATCCGGATGATAGCCTTCCCTTTTTCACTGGCAGATAGAGCAGCCACCTGGCTGAAGCATCTAGGGAAGTTCGTCCACACCTGGGAGCAGCTCCGCACCGAGTACTTGAAGAAGTACTATCCACTCGGGCGGACGAATGCAGCGAGGGCCCTGATCAGCAACTTCTCCATGTTCCCCAACGAGCAGTTCCACGAGGCTTGGGAGAGGTTCAGAGAGCTCTTAGACAGATGCCCGCACCACGACATATCGAAGCCGAACCTAGTTCAGAGCTTTTTCAGCGGGTTGACGCCAGAGCTTCAGGGTCTGGTGAACGCTTCTTGCGGCGGGTCCTACTTCGCCAAGGACCACGAGCAGGTCTGGGCCATTTACGAGGAGATGTCAGAGAACTACATGGTGATGTCTCAGACCAGGCTCTATACGCAGAAGACCCAGCCACATCAGCCAGGACCCGTGCAGTACCAGAGGATAGCACGGGTAGATGCAGGTCCATCCAGTTCGTCCGCAGTAGCAGCAGCACAGGCCGAGTCGTCCGCTGCGGACATGGGCATTATCAGCGAGAAGTTGGACCGCATGGAGCTGATAGAGAAGAAGCAGTGCCAGAGTATCACGCAGATGGAGCAGATGGCACAGGTCTTGAGCGACATGAAGACACAGCTCATGTGTCTCCAGGAGACACAGACGGCTTCGCAGCCCCGTCTTCTGTCGCGAGGCGATACCGGCGGCAGCAGCAGCTCGTCCCAGCGCTCCAGCTCCTCATAGCAGCCTAGACAGGTTCACTTTGTACAGGCGGAGCCGTACCAGCAGCCGCAGCCCACCTACCAGTCTCCACCATCTTCAGAGATGCAGATGGTGCTCTACCAGCCGGACCAGCCGTTGGCAGTACTACCCCCAGCCCCCTTGGATGCAGAGCCGTTGATGGATGTCAACGGGATCTGGTACGACCGTCCCCAGCCTGGGATCCGACGAGACCATCCCGGATTCAGGTGGGGGAGTGGTGGTGCCCAGCCCCAGCAGCAGCCGTCAGGTCAGGGAGGGCAGTACTCCCATCAGAGAGACCAGCACCAGTCGCAGCAGCAGCCCCCAGTGTATCAGCAGCAGCCATCCTACGGTCCTCGTCCCTATCAGCAGCAGGGACAGTCTGGGAGACGTGAGCAGCAAGCTCACCCGGGATACCAGCACCAGCAGCACCCTCCGTCCTACCCCTCTCACCCACAGCAGTACCAGCAGCCTCACCCACAGAGAGGCTACCCGTCGGGCTCCCACGAGAGCCCTGCCTTGGATGATATCGCCCGCCTCCTCACGGACCAGCAGGCGACCTTCAGACGGGAGATGGATGAGTTCCGCCAGGAGATGCGGGACTTGGTGAGAGGGAAGGCCGCCATACCTGCACAGATAGAGCCCAATCCGAACAACCTGAAGCGGAAGTCTGAGGAGGTAGTACATACTGAGTTAGCCACTCCTAGCGATCCATTTGATGATACTTCTTCAGATCTGTTTGATGTTGATTTTGCCACGCTTAGGAGCGGTAGGACCCCAGCCGGCGGCGGCGCCTCAGCTGAGCACCATCCAGAGGCGCCCCAGGAGGAGGAGGAGAGAGGTACTGAGGCCGCTCCAGTCGATGACGGTGGTACTGAGGCCACCGATGATGCTGATCCCACAGGCGGTACTGAGGCCGCCACTTCACCAGATCGAGGAGGTGGTACTGATGCCACCCCAGCAGCAGCCGAGCCAGCGAGCGGTACTGATGCCGCCCGACGTCTACCTTCACCAGCAGCAGCAGAGCAGCCCATCCGTGGTGGTACTGAGGCCACCGGTGTCTGTAGAGAGAGAGTTGTTGTTTTTCCTCATGGTCATGTATCTCAGGATTCTGTGATGAATAAAGGAAAAGGTTTACATTCTTTTGGTCCCACTGTGGTGCATGATGTATGTGTGGATCCGGTCCTTGAACCGCGTAGATCTTCTCCTAGTCCTTCATCTGAGAAGGACCCAGTGATCCCCTTCCCTAGAGCCCTTCAGATGGGGAAGGGGAAGAAAAAAGAAAATACAAAAAAGAGAGAGTTCGAGGAGTTCAGCCAGAGCATGATAGATCGATTCCACATTCAGCTGACCCTCCAGGAGGCTTTGCAGCACATCCCCCTTCTCCAGAGATCTTTGAGAGAGAGGACTACAGTTAGGAGGAGGAGGAGGAACCATACTTCAGAGATACATGTGCTGACGAAAGCCACGTGCTTCGCGATCCAGAACCGACTGCCAGCCAAGAGGCCAGATGCAGGGGCCCCGTATGTCAGATGCCAGATTAGTGAGCAGCGGTTCGACCGTACTCTTCTAGATAGCGGATCGTCGATTAACCTTCTTCCGGCAGCCCTTCTCGACCGCTTCGAGTTAGGCACTCTTCGACAGAGCAGGACAGTCCTTCAGTTCGCTGATCGATCTGTCAAGAGGCCGAAGGGGTTATTACGAGACGTTATCGTCACGATTCAGGGCCTGAAATTCCCCGTGGACTTCGTAGTGTTGGACATGGAGATCCCTGAGTCAGTGACCGATACCCCCATCATCCTTGGTCGTCCGTTCTTGGCCACAGCCAAGGCGGTGATTGATCATGATAGCGGGAAGGTGTACTTTCGTGTCGAGGGCGAGAGTATACAAATAGAGACGGTCGAGGACTACAGAGCCAGACTCAGAGCCCGCTCAGATGCGAGTACCGATTCAGAGCAGCTGACAGACGCAGAGCCAGACATCCACAAGGACTGCGATTTTGTGATTTCAGACGATGAGGCAGTTTGGGCAGACCTGGAGACACAGACCACCCTCTCACTTTCAGATACAGCTGATGCAGAGACGCTAGCAGAGGAGGGTCTGGAGAGCACAGACCTGGTTCAGGATACCATAGAGGCAGCAGAGCCGGTCCTTGATCGCAGTACGATGATTAGTGATGGTGGTGCTGAGGCCACCTTGTTGTTCGGTGGTACTGATGCCACCGCTTTTGATACAGACCCCTCGGATTCAGAGTCTGATTGGGCCGATTGCTATGATCAGATGCCAGACATGAGTCCATCTGAGCCTACAGTTGAGGAGGAGGTAGAGGCAGAGCAGAGCAGAGACAGTGCAGTTGAGCCGCCTTCTCCCGATCCAGTTTGCGAGAGTACGCTTTCACTTTCCCAGGCAGATGTGGCCGACCTTGCAGCTTTCACTCGGTTTCTTCCACAGCCAGATTTGCCAGCACCCAGCATTCCAGAGCGAAAGCCGCTCCCTACTTCGCTGAAGTATCGATTCCTTGCGGGCGATCCTGAGATGTACCCAGTCATCATCTCCGCCGAGTTGACTGGAGAGCAGGAATCCCGTCTGATGGGGGTTCTTGAAAAGAACCGCAAGGCGATCGGATGGAGCGTAGCGGATCTCCATGGGATTAGTCCAGCAGTGTGCTCCCACCATATCTATCTTGAGGAGGGGGCGAAGCCGTCGCGTGAGTTCCAGCGGCGACTGAACCCCAACCTGAGAGAGGTCGTGATGAAAGAAATATCAAAATGGTGGAGTGCAGATTTTATTTATCCCATTTCCGACTCCAAGTGGGTCAGCCTCTTGCATGTGGTGCCCAAGAAGACGGGCATCACGACTGTGATCAGTGAGTCGGGAGAGGAGATCGCTACACGAGTACCTACCTCTTGGAGGGTTTGTGTTGACTACAGGAGACTCAACCAAGCCACCAAGAAGGACCATTTCCCCCTGCCTTTTATTGACCAGATCATTGAGAGACTGGCAGGGAAGAGCCATTATTGTTTCCTGGATGGGTACTCGGGCTACAACCAGGTGGCCATCGCTCCTGAGGATCAGGAGAAGACCACCTTTACCTGTCCCTTCGGCACATATGCTTTTCGACGCATGCCATTTGGGCTATGCAACGCCCCTGCGACTTTCCAGAGGTGCATGTTGTCGATCTTCTCGGACATGGTAGGGGAGTGTTTGGAGGTCTTCATGGACGATTTCTCAGTCTACGGCGACGGATTCGACTCCTGTCTTGACTGCCTAGACCGGGTACTCCAGCGATGTATTGAGTTCCATTTGGTGCTATCTTGGGAGAAGAGTCACTTCATGGTGACTCAAGGGACGGTGCTTGGCCACATCATCTCCAACAGGGGCATGGAGGTTGATCCGGCCAAGGTTGATGTCATTAGAAAACTCACACCACCGTCCAATTTGAGGCAGCTACGGTCATTCCTGGGGCACGTTGGATTTTATAGGAGGTTCATTCAGGATTTCAGCAAGATTGCCCGACCGTTGACTGACCTCTTGACGAAAGACACCGAGTTCCTTGTCGATGACAAGTGTCTTTCGTCGTTTGCTACTCTCCAGAGATGTGTGATTGAGGCTCCTGTTCTCCAGCCGCCTGATTGGTCTCTCCCATTCGAGATCATGACGGACGCCTCCGATTTTGCCGTGGGGGCAGTGCTGGGACAGAGGAGGGATGGAGTGCCATTTGCCATACACTATGCTAGCCGCACATTGGATTCCGCCCAGCGGAATTATACGGTCACAGAGAAGGAAATGCTAGCAGTAGTATTTTCCATAGATAAGTTCAGATCGTATATCATTGGATCTAGAGTGACTTTGTTTACAGATCATACCGCCATCTGGTACCTCATGGCAAAGAAGGATGCCAAGGCCAGATTGACGAGATGGATCCTTCTACTCCAGGAGTTCGCCATTGAGATTAAGGATAAGCCTGGAGTCAAGAATGTGGTGGCGGATCATCTTTCCCGATTAGAGCAGCCTGAGGATTCTGAGCAGATTGATCCTATTCGTGATACCTTCCCAGATGAGGCGATCCTTGCTATCGCCTCACTCCCGTGGTATGCCGATATTGTGAACTTTCTCGTTGCAGGGAAAGTCCCACAAGATTGGCCCAGGCAGAGGCTTGAGACCTTCCTTGCGAAGGCCAAGTCCTACCACTGGGAGGATCCCATCCTTTACCACGAAGGAGGGGATAGCGTCTGGCGTCGGTGTATTCCTCAGGAGGAACACCATAGCGTCCTCACTTACTGCCACAAGCTTGAGGCAGGAGGACATCATTCTGGGAGGAGAACGGCACAGAAAGTGCTCCAATCCGGCTTGTGGTGGCCTACCCTCTTCAAGGACTCAGATGAGTTCGTGAAGAGGTGTACTGACTGTCAGAGGATGGGCACTTGTGGACAGCGTGATATGATGCCGATGCAGCCCATTCACTTCTGTGAGGTTTTTGACGCATGGGGCATCGATTTCATGGGTCCATTCCCTAAGAGTCAGGGATTTGAGTACATTCTGTTGGCCGTAGACTATGTTAGTCGTTGGGTTGAGGCTATCCCCACCCGAGCCGCTGATGCGAGGACAGTTTGCAGATTTCTGAGGAAGCATATCATCACGCGGTTCGGGGTTCCACGAGTTCTTATTTCTGATGGGGGGTCTCATTTCATCAACGACCAGGTGAAGGCCCTTGCTAGCAAGTTCAATATAGACCATCGTGTTGCCACACCTTACCATCCACAAACGAATGGTCTAGATGAGGTGTCGAACAGGGAGATCAAGACTATTCTGCAGAAAGTCGTCCGCCCTGACCGAAAGAATTGGTCACAGCTTTTGGACTCGGTCTTGTGGGCATATCGGACGTCTTTCAAGACTCCATTGGGTACATCTCCCTTTCGCCTCGTTTATGGCAAGCCATGCCATTTACCTGTTGAGCTGAGGCACAAGTCACTTTGGGCAGTCACTGATATTCTTATGGATCCAGATGGTATAGGAGACCAGAGGAGGGCAGAGTTAGCTGCCCTGGAGGAGCTTAGAGATGCAGCTTTCTCAAGCAGCCTACATTATAAGGAAAAAGTGAAGGAGTGGCATGATTCTCATATCAGCCACAAGCATTTTGAGATTGGACAGAGGGTATGGCTGTTTGATGCTAGGCTTAGACTATTTCCAGGGAAGCTACAGAGCAAATGGAAGGGACCTTTTCTCGTCAGAAAGGTGCACGACAATGGTAGTATTGATATATCCGAGTTGTCTTCTGAGAGCACCTTTCGAGTGAACGGCCAGCGGCTCAATCCATTTCTAGATCATGAGCCGCGGGACGTTATTATTTGTGCCCCTATTCATTTTGCGTGAGATGTGGTCTCTTGACTCACATCTTTTGCATCTCACGCCTGATTTTCACTGTTCCTCCGCCTGTATAGATCCAGTTGTCCATATCATTCTATTCTTTAGTCCCACATCCCTTTCCTCATCTTATGATTATGCTATACTTAGGGTGTACTTTACCCTAAGTATAGGGGGGATGTCGGACCTGCGGGTATTCTTTTCATTCGTTCTGCCCCTGTTTTGCTGCCCATACTTAGGGATATTTTACCCTAAGTATAGGGGGGGCAGATTCTGTATCTTCTTCACTCGGCTTTCCCTTCATGTACAGCTTGCTATACTTAGGATTAGTTAATCCTAAGTATAGGGGGAAACCACCGAGTTCCTCTCATTCTATTCATTCATTCGTTCTTGTACATAACCATTCCTTTTCACTTCCCTGTTACTAAGCACGAGTTATGTCTTCTTCATCGCTCTTGATCACTCTGAGGACATCGCTCGAGCTAAGTATAGGGGGGTGTGTATATATTTCATATATACTTTAGCCATAACTCGTACTTTGTGTGAGTGTGTTAATAAATAAAATGGCTAAAAATCACAAAATTTTAAAATTTTTTTTCATGTACATAAACCTCTTTTATCTTGCACATACATAGCTAGTGTACAAAGTATTTTTGTAAAAATGATTTCAAAATTCTTTTGTATAAAGCTTGTGTAAATATTTTTGTATCAAAATTATGTACATAGTACAAAATTTTTCCAAAATGTTTTGAAAATCAAAAGTTTGCAAAAATCTTGTGTAAATGTTGTAAATATCTTTTTGCAAAACTTGCACCTCATGCATCATCATCATCCATGATTTCAAAACATTTTTCAAAAAGTTTGCATGATTGTAAAATATTTGTAAATAGCATCTTGTGTACATATATGTATATAGTTTTTCCTGGATGAGAGTTGACATTTAAACTAAGCCTGGAATTAAATTGAGAAATGGAGCTTGAATAAGATCTTAATCCACTTAACTTTAAGAGGAACCTTATAGGACTTAGGGTTAAGGCTTTTCAGGTCCATAAGGACTTAATTCTTTGAGTCCACTAGGCTATGAGCATATGTCATCTTGATGAGCTTAAGTAGAACACTTAACAACACACGCATGACTCTTAGAGACAATGGCTTGACTTGCACCCGCACTTTACACATGGCTCTCCACGGATGAGGTAGTGAGGAGGCAGTTTCCTTTGGCTTGGGGTAGCATATGAGGGTAGTACTTCTAGGCGGAACCTCTCTTCTTCTTCTAGTGAAGGAAGTGCACCTCAACTTGGTCTGGTGGTGATGAAGGCTAAAGACAGAAGCTGTGGGTTGCAATAAAGCTTCAAAAGAGGGATAGTCTACTGGCTCAAGGGGAAATATCTTGTATATATGCTGCACCATGTAGATATGTTGTACAGAAGTCTTTGAAAAAAAATGCAAAAATGCAAAAAGAACTCCAAAAAAGTGGTGGGTCGGATTGAAAATTTAATAACCCCACCGGAGTGTACATAGTCAAATAAAGCAAAGCTTATGGTATCCATGTTACATCTCATGAAGCTTGCAGCGGGAGACCTAGCTACACTGGCTAGGCTTCCAAAACTCTATACATCTACCCCCTCTTCTTGAGCCGGTTGCACTTGAACTTAGAAGGGAATACCCCGCTTCTCGAGGAAAGAGTTGCTAGACCGAGGCATTAGAGTTACCAGGTTGAGGGAGCTTGTTTCTTTGTTGCTTCTGAGGTGGGGAGCCACATATCACTTACACTGCTTGGAAAGATTCATGGTCATTAGAGTTTGTGTATGTAGACTTGTTCTGATCTGGTTTATTGAGGAGTCTTGTCCATAGATTGGTGGAACTTAGAGGCTGTTGAGTTTTAAGCTTAAGTCCAAATAAGGTTCCGACACATTAATAATCCAAAGATCTGATCAAGCTCCATATTTCAATTTAATGAAGGAAAGTTTAATAACTCAACCTTGATCCATGTACATCCTCTTTTTCTTTTTCTTTTTCTTTCTTTTGCACTTCTTTTTCAAATAAGTGTTTGCTAAGGGACTAGCAAAGTATAGTATAGGGGGGTGATGAATACCCATTCATCACTCTTTATTCTTATATTTTAGCTACAAAAACCTATGCAAATGCATGTAGATATGTGTAAATAGGGAAAGTTAGCAAAAGCATGCATATTTGTAAATATAGATAATTAGCATGTTTTGTGCAAAAATAAAAGAATAAAGAAGAAAAAGAAAAAGAGGGAAATATTTAGAATAAATATTGAGCAACCTAACCCAAGGGAGGGCTCAGCATGGGCCTGACCGCATAAAAACCACAAGTAGAGGGAGATAGGGGCTCATGTGTAAATATTTATGTAAATAAATAAATAATATTTTCCTCATCCAAAAATACACTTGTATATATTTTGTATATATCTAGAAACTATTAAAAACAAAATAAAAAGTTTAAAAATCAAAAACCCAAAAAGAACTTTTCACCTTGTACATAGGCCACCACCCTTATTTATTTCACCTTGTAAATAAATTTATTTATTTCCAAAACTTTTTGTAACTATTCCTTTTCATGTTTTGTAAATAAAATAAATAAAAAGAATTAAAACAAAAATCAAATAAAAATTACAAAATTAAAAACACAAAAATATCTTGTATATATACCATGTATATAATTGTGCATAAATAATTATTTCCCCTATGTATATAAACAATAAAAATAAAATAAAAATAGCTTTTTATTCCTCATTTTATCCTATAAATAAATAAAATATAAAATAGGAATAAAAATGTATAAAAATAACTAATTAAAAATCAAAAATCAAAAATCAATATAGTGTATACATACCTATGTATAGCTACTATGTATATACCTTATTTTTATTACCAAAAATTAATTAAAAATCACAAAAAAATAGAAAAAATTAAAACAAACATTTTTTATGTTTTAAGTTTTTGGAAATTCGACCATTTAAAGGCCCAAAAAAATAGAATAAAAATTCCACCCTTGGCGGGCTCTGATTGGTCCACGGGGGATTGTTGACCCCCGGTCAACACCTCCCCCAGGACCACCAGAGCCGCGGATCTGGGTTTCGACCCGACTGCTTCCCATTTCCCCCACCAGATCCGACCGCCAAATCACCAAGCCCCGGGTCCGGATTGTTCCTCTTGCATCCGGCATGCTCGCCGGCGCCGCCCCCTCGGGATCCGCGCGCTCCCAAGCTCGCCCGATCCTCTTCTTCCCGGACCCCTAGCACTATAAAGCCCGAGCTCCGCCGCACTCTCACGCCATCTTTGGCTCCCCATTCTCTCTCCAGTGAGCTCCATCGCAACCAGCAAGGTGACAGCTTGCTTCCGCCGGTGTCGCAGCGAGGAGGAGGTGCTCAGACCATCGATCTGGCTGCCTAGCGCCGCCGTGCTCCGACGACCACCCGAAGCTCGAGCCTCGGGCGTTGACGACCCTTGAGGCAAGGACCAGGAGCTAGCTAAGCTCCAGCCCAGTCTCCCGCATCACCCAGGTATCCATTTAGCATAGCCATTTAGTGTAATTTCCGATTTCGCCCAAATCCATCCTCCGACGTGTTCCCCTGATTCCGGCTATCTCGTGCATTATTTCGATCATCGGAACCTCCACACACCTTCATCGTTCCTTCACGCACGTTCTTCGCCCACTCGCTCAACCCAGCTCGCCCCGGAGCTGGGAGTCGAGCTCCACCACCTGTCCTCGCCGGAGCTCGTTCATCCCACCGCACCGATCACCCTCACTTCGCTTATTGGGGTCGAGGCACTTTGCCCTCGACCCGCGAAGCCTTTGGCGTATTTTGCAGGTCGAGGGGAGGGCATCTGAGCCCCCCTCACATTCAGACCAGAGGCGCACCGCCGCCGAGCTCACCGGATCCCCTCCAGGGCTCAGGTGGGCCATCGGAGGCTACCACTAGCTGCGGGGCTTCACCGCGGACCTGTTCCGATCCTTAGCAGCAGCTGAAGAGGACTGCAGCTCACGCACGAGGCCGGCAAAGTTCGCCGGCGTCGTGTTCTTCCACGATCCTCCAGCACCGTCCGATGGCTCCCAAGCTCCAGTTTTAATCCCAGCCGTCCATCTTCCGAGGAGCTACAGCCGTTGATTATCAAGAGGAGCGCATCTGGACCGTCAGAGCAGAGAGAGGGACTCCACCGCACCTGAGCCGACCGATCTTCCACGTGGCCCCCTCTGCACCGTCGATCGGGCCCAGGAGCTGAAGAAGAGAAGCGCCAGCCATCTAGGACCGTCCGATCTTCCACGTGGCGCGCATCTGGCCGTCGACGAATAAAGGGGTAAATTACTTAGGCCCCCCCTCTTAGTTTGTCTTTTTCGTCCTAGTCCTGTAAATATTTTTAGAACTTTATTTACGTAGGGTAAATTGCGTGATGGACCTTGTGCTTAGTTTTATTTGCATGTATGCCCCTGTGTGTATGTGACCACGTGCTTCGTCACGTGTTTAGTTGGGCTTTTTACATCTTTTATCCTGTAGATCTGGGTTGTTATGAAATGAAGAAATATTTTATGGTATTTGCAGTTGTGCCCCTGTGAGCGTTTTTATTGGACATGTGCGGATTTTAGTGGGCTTTTTGCACCCGTACCCTCGGACTTTTTGGTACCAGTTACCAAAAGGTCCCAGGAGTGGGTTTTTATTACAAAGAGGCCCCTGAGTGCCCCAGCCACGCGCCACGCGCGTGACTTGCTGGGTATTTTGCACCTGGAGCCCCAGATCCTCGGGTATTTGCACTTACGTCCCTGTGCACTGTGCCCCCTTTTCATTTTTGAATAAAATATCAAATTACCTCCAAATTCCATGAGATTTTGACACATGGCTCCTGCCATGGTGTGGGAATTTTAGGGATTTTTGAGGACATTTTTGATTTCGTTGAGTATTTTTAAAAATTCAAAAACCTACTTTTTAGCTACTGTCTGGGTTTGAAAATACCAAAAAAATATAAAAACCCCACCAAAAATTCTAAAAAAATTAGATACTGTTGTTTGCTTGCTGTTTGATTTTCTAGCCAAGTTTGGCTATTTTCCGTTGAGTAAAAACCCTAAAAATCTAAAAACACCTCAAAAACTCATAAAAATTATAATAATTAAATTAAACATCCAAAAACAATAATTAGGGTGCCTAAATTTTCCTTAGTCTATCTAGTATACAGGAAAATTACCTTCAGGGCCTTTTAAGATCCTTAAATATTTTATTTTTGGGTCTTAAGCCTTGCTGGACAGTACCTTCCCCTTTTTGCATTGTGTGATTTTTAGAAAATAATTTACCCGTCATAAAAACCCCAAAAATTCACCAAAAACACTTAAAAACCCAAAAAGCATAAAAACAATTTTTCTTGAATTTGTGCTTGATTTTTGGTGTGTTAAATAAATTGCTCAAGTGTGCTTACTCCTGTGTTTTCTTATTTTCTTTACATTTGAAAAATCCAAAAAAAAAATATATAAAAACAATTAAAAACCACAAAAAATTGTCTTCCCTTGTTCGCTGATTCTGACTACTTCGTAGGCTTTCTAGCCAACCCGTGCTCCTTGCGTTCGACCCTGGGAGCTATACCAGGTTAAACTCATAGCTAGGACCGCTTGTTTTGCCTTGTTTGATTTTTGACTCGTTTCGCGGTTCGATTTTTCTTGATTGACACATTCCGAGTGGCTGAGGTCGCAACGACCTATATTTCCATACCTTTTACCTTAGTCGCTCGCGGCTTTTTGTGCCATCAGGCGGCAGCTTCGAAACGAGGGGAGGAGGACGAAGGTGGATGGTCGTCCGATCAACCGAGATCGGATGGCCATGGAGATGACGCGTGGCATGGGGGATGAGAATGGGAGGAGCATGTGCGGAGCACGTGCCTGGGGACACGTGTGACGCACGTGCGAAGGATTTATTTAATTTTTTAATAAAAACAAATTAAAATAAGCCCAAAAAAGCTGACACATGGCAGCCCCAGGGCCTGAAAAATCGAAGAAAAAGACTTTGTAAAATCAAAAAGAAATAGTAAACGACCTCAGATCGAAAAAGTTTCTTCACGAAAATGTCTCGATGAGATCTACAACTTTCATGAAGACATCAAAGCCAAAATCGATCAAATGTATGAAGTGATATTTTGGGGTATCCCATGTACATAGAATACCTTGATTTTTAGGTTTTATAAATTTTTTGTCATTTTTAAATCAGACAAAAAATCCGGAAAAAATATGAAGAAATCAAAGATAAATAAAGACACCTAAATCTATTTTTTTTTTTTATTAATTAAGGAAATATGTACATAAAATATCAGGTCAAAAACCGCTAAAATACACAATGTACAAAAGAGGCCCAAAACCCAACTTTCACATATGAGCTCTGATTCACTTGAACTTGGTCTTGTTTTGAAGGTAATTGAATGTACATTAATTAAAAAGAGTAGGATCAAATCAGACACTGGATGGGGAAGATATGTGACTTTTAATCCGAAAATCCTGAAACTAGGGTTTGGGTTTTTGGTCCACTTATCTGGGTTAGTGATTTTTTTGTATTTTTCATTTATTCTTGTTAGTGATATGTACACAATGGAGGTAGTTTTGGGTTATTCGAAGTTAGCATGAAGGAGTTAAAAATCTGGGAATTTAAGCTATTTACAAGTCATTTTTGGCCTAGATTTTTGGCTTCTTATTTTGTGCAAAGATTATGGATAAAATGAAATTCTTATGAAAACATGCATGAATGCTAATTATGCAGAATAGATGCAGAAATGCTATTGATTTTAAGGGATTTGAGCTTAATGAATGAGATTTAGAGTGATGAATTCGAGATTCATCAATGAAATCACGTGATATGAGAACCTTTCTCATATAATTCCATAAAGATCACAAATGAGTTAAAAAGATTACTCTTCGAGCATGTTTACAACTCAATGGGCGCACCACCAAATACTCTAACAACTTCTATCTGCATCGATGGTTTTCGAGCTGGGTACTTGTACACATGATAATAAAATGATTTGGGGATGGAGCCACCAACAATCAAGATTTTTCTTTGGCTTCTGAGATGATGGCATAATTAGATTATAGCTGGGAGAGCAAGAATAATCTAATGGACTAAAGGACATTGAACACATGTTTTTCTCTTGTGTCAATTCAAAGGAGGTTTCGAGCACAACTTCCATTCCCGGTGTTGATGGCTTGCTGGTGTTCTTGAGTTCTATTGGTAATAGCTAGAGAACCTTTGATGCATAACATTATCTATACTGATTTATCTCTAGCAAGGCCTTAAATGTCAGATTTCGATTTCGTTACAGTAAGCCTGGACATAGAAATTTGGTGGAATTTCGATGAAATGACCGAAAATTGGGGAAATTACATGAAAATTCATTTTTTAAAAATAATTTTTTCTAATAATATTCAACTAAATAAATGAGATAGAAAAATAGTTTTTTACTAATAGTAAGATATTAATATGATATGTTAATTTAATTTCAAACAATCATCCCAACAGTCAAAAAAGTTGTATGCTACTCAGAATTAGAATCAGATTTGAAATCGTGATTAGAAGCCATTGGTTTCTCCTCTTGAATATGAAGAGAATGGTGACATGTGAGAACTTCTTCAATAAGAATGAGGTGACAAATATGATAACTACTAATACGAAATAATATCAAAATAAAGAAAAAATAAAAAATATCTTCAGTTAAAACTTTAATTTAACTCTTATATCTTGTGCCTAATTGAGTTGGTCTGGATTTAGATAAAAATATAGAAACTAACTAAAGAAACTTCTTTAAACAATGTAAATCACTCTAACAACTCAACCCATTAGTGAATAAATACATGGAAAATTTATTAATATACGCAAAATTTGATGAAAGCGAAGGGTAGATTCCCTTATTTTTATTATTTCATCGAAACGACATGTAATTTCCATGAAATTTTGGTGATATTTCGTTGAAATCCTAGAAAAAGAAATAAGGGAGCGTTTCGATTTCAGCAGCCTAAAGAAATGGAAATTTCAGAGAATTTCGATGGAATTTCGTTGAAATTTGAGGCTACGATCTCTAGGAACTTTAATTAGCGAAAAAGGGAATTATTTTAAGGCACGGCCCAAGATGTGTTGGAAAGAGACCATACGAAGGGATCTTAGTTTTGTGGATATAAGCCCGGGATTGGCCCAAGATAGATCTGAATGGAGGCGAAGAATCCATGTAGCCGACCCTATTTAATTGTGGGAAAAGGCTTTGTTGTTGTTGTTGTTGTAACATCCTTGACCATGCTAAGGTTCTTGTTGAGACTTGGGGTTTGTAAATTTTATATATGGCGATCCATACTCTTTTTATTTCTTTTCTATAATTCTTAAACTTGTGAATATACGATATTTTTGGGTAGGTGTCTATCAATGATCACCATTTTTCCTCTTAAAAAATCAAAGATATTTATACAATCATTATTATGTTAATGAAAACTTTTGTGCTTATATCAACATCTCCCAGACGAGTTCAATCAAACCATTAGTGGAGAAACCTGATTCTTGATAACCCTAGGCTCTCTTATATAGAGGAGAGACCTATGGGTAAACTACATAAAATGGATACAACGAAATAAAATAAAGAAAAAGTACACAGAGAATATACACATATCTCTACATTCCACCTCAAGATGAAGCATAGATGTCGATCATGCTCAGCTTGGACGAACACTTCTGAAATGATCCTGTGAGAAATGCCTTGGTAAAGATATCTATTGTTTTCTTTCCTGAACTAACATGGGAGGTAGAAATCAAGTCCTTCTGAATCATATCTCTAGTACAATGGCAGTCTAACTCAATATGCTTCGTTCTTTCATGGAATGCATGGTTGTTTGCAATGAAAAGGGCATCTGATTATCACATTGTATCTGCGTGGGTAGAGGTATATTTATATGCAAGTCTGTTAGCACTGATCGAACCCACATCATTTATGTACTAGCTTGTATCATAGCCCTATACTCAAATTCAGCACTTGATCTAGTCATCACCGTTTGTTTCTTGCTTTTCCACAAAACTAGAGAACTACCAACAAATACTGCAAAGCCCGAAGTAGATTTCCTATCCTTAGGACATCCTACATAGTCTGCATCAGCACATGTAGAAACAAAAAGAGTTTCTCCTTTCCTGAATAGTAATCTAGCAGCTGTTGAAGATTTTAGATATCTCAATATCATGTATATAGCATCTATATGTACCTGTCGAGGATGCTCCATGAACTGGCTCACCCGACTCGCTGCAAAAGAGATAGTTGGCCTAGTAACAGTAACATATAATAGCTTCCCCGCCATCTCTCTATATCTCCTCTTATCAACCTCATCTATATCATCATCATATAACTTCATGCTAGGATCCATAGGAGTAGTAGAGGGTCGATACCCAATCATGTCCGTCTCAACAAGTATGTTTGTAACATAATTCCTTTGGGTCAATAGCAGACCCTGCGTATTCCTAGAAAATTCTAACCCTAAGAAGTACCTTAGGTACCTAGATCCTTAATAACAAACCAACGACCCAGAAATTCTTTTGCCATCTTTATCCCCTGACCATCATCTCTTGTAACAAGTATATCGTCAACATAAACCATGATAACAATAGTACCTCTGTGTGTCCTCTGCACAAACAATGAATGGTTTGCATTTGATTTCTTAAACCACTGCCTTTCAATCAGATCCGAGAGCTTCTGAAATCATGCCCTTGGACTTTGCTTAAGGCCATATATTGCCTTATGGAGTCTACACACCTGCTAACAGTCCCCATCATCAACGAAACTCAGAGGCTGCTGCTTGTATATTTCCTTTTGTAGATCTCCAAACAAAAATGCATTTTTAACATCTAGATGAAACAAAGGCCAATCACATACCATTGCAACTGAAAGAAGGATATGTAGAGTCAAGTGACGAGCAACTGGAGAGAATGTGTCCATATAATCTATACCATAGAGTAAATCCTCGTGCCACCAATCTTGCCTTGTAATGATCAAGGCTCCCATCTACATGATGTTTAACAGTAAACACCCACTTGCAACTGACAGCAAAGGCTCGGAATGAGCGGGCACCAAACTCCAGGTGCTACGTAATTGCAAAGTAGACATCTCTTCCTCCATAGCTAAACATTAGAGACTATCCTTCAATGCCTCCTGATAATTTCGTGGAATCTCCACGACAGATAGAGCAACTGTAAATATTTGAAATTCTTTGAATACTTTGGTGTGGTGACTCCCGTCTTGGGAGGGCTCCTCCGTTTTCATATTAAAAAAAATATCTGAAATTCCCCTGTCATACGATAAAAGGAGACATGGGAAGCAAGGGATATGAAGCACAAGTAAACTTTTGCTTTCGAACTACAATGGTTATATCCAAGTCATTAGGAGCCTCCATTCGTGTACTAGTCTCCTGCAGTGATCCCTGCACAGATATATCTCCAAACCCATCATTGGAAATCATGTTATAAGAACAAATCCAGGGCGTACTGGATGACGGGCGATGACCATGAGCAGAGCCAGGATGACGGGTATAGAGTTTTGGTAATGGTGGAACAATGGGCACCTGTGACTAGGTAGAAAGAGGAGGTGGAGGAGGAGGAGGTGGTGGTGGTGGTGCTAGTGGTGGTGGAGGTACATGCCAATCTTTAGAATCCAACATATTACAAAAGATGTTACATCGCTCAATCACTATCCTTCAGGAGGAATGTTTGAGTGAAGGCTGAGTGGGGAGATTTCAACATTACAATGTTAGAAAGTGAGGAAATACTAGAAGTGAAAAGAAAAACATGGATGAGGGAGATATCAAAGATAAGGGGCTGGAATATTATCAAATAATTAGATGAAGCAAAGAAATATATTTTTTAGTAGTGTTTCTCATAGAAACATAAGGGAACGAAATAATGAAATCAACATGAATACAAGCTTGGCATCCATCCTGATCCAAATCCTTTTTTTCCGAAACTCATTATTTCAAATATAGGAACTCAGACATGTACGTAATCAATATGGATGGAACTCATTTTTTTAATGATTAAGGAAGGGAGGTTGAGGTTAAACCGCGGTCCCTAGAGTGGGAGCTCACTTCTTCTACCATAGTACCACCAGACCATAAGGTGGGTTCTAATGGAACTCATATTACTTAAGAAAGGTGTAAGAAAATATCCTTTGAGATATAGGGTATAAAGGTATGGAACTCATATGGAATTCTTGAATGAACACTAGATCAAAGAATTTTACATGCAAATTGTTGGGTCTTTATGTCCAACCCCCAACTTGAGCTGCAATATTTTCTTTTTGCAGGGGCCTTTGTGCTATTTGCCTAAGATTTTGGAGGTCCCATTCCAGGGACAAATCCCCAATCGGGGAACCCATTTGGTGAATCCCATTTCGTTCCCATTTACAGCGAGAATGCAGCAAGGGTTTTAAACCCTCGTTTCTTCCGGCCACGAGAGAGAGAGCCGAGAGGGAGGGCAACTGGGCTCCTCCTCCCTTCTCCGTCTACTGAGGTGCCGTGGGCTGAGGTGCAACGTGGTGAGCAGTTCCTAGGCGAGCTCGAGAGAAACCGTGGGCTGTGCAAGCTCGGGTTTGGGAGCAACCATTGGAGGTCGTTGGGAACGACCTCAAGGAGCCGAGCCTTCGATTTGGGTCTCCATCCAGAAGCCCACAAGGGAAGCCACCTTATCTCTTGATTAGAGCACATTTGATATTTTGAATGCCCATAGATAGTTAGTTTCTTGTAGAAGAACTATCGTTGTGCATGTGGTTTGTACCTCGATTTTGTGGGCAACAAAACCGAAAGAACATGCGGCTCGTTTTGACCGTAGTGGATTGGGACGGCCTTATCCCGTGGTTTTTCCCTTGCTCACATCGAGTAAGGGTTTCCACATAAAAATCCTCGTCTCTCGTGGTTGCTTGTTGTGCTTGCTTGTGATTGTTAGTCATTGTTGCCATTAGTTTTCGTGTGGGGAACACATATTGTGTACCATCTTTGCTGCAGGACAGTTCTAGGGGATACTCCAGGTTGTGCCATATCCCCAACAAGTGGTATCAGAGCTCAGGTTGAGCAAAAATGGGCAAAGATGATGAAGGCACGATGATCAAGCTCACAAGTAGCGATTGCAGATTTGGAAGGCGAAGATGGAAGACATTTTGTATTGCAAGGACCTCCACGATCCGATGGAGGGAGAGAGCGCCAAGCCAGAAAACATGTCCGCAAGAGAGTGGACAAAGTTGAACCAAAAGACCATTGGTACCATTCGGAAGTGACTTGACATGTCCTTATTCCATCATGTTGTCGAGGAGACGAATGCAAAGGAGTTATGGGATAAATTGTCCGAACTCTATGACCAGAAGACCTTAACCAACAAGGCTTTCTTGATTAGAAAGCTTGTGAACTTGAAGTACAAAGATGGATGTGAAGTGGCAGAGCATTTGAATGATTTCCAAAGCATCATCAACCAGTTGACTTCCATGGGTTTGGTACTTGATGACGAGTTGCAGGCACTTCTTCTTTTGGGCTCATTGCCAGACAGTTGGTAGACTCTAGCAGTCAATGTAAGCAACTCTACGAAGGATAGCAAGTTGACCATGGCTATGGTCAACGACAGTCTCCTCAATGAGGAGATTAGACGTCGCTCTTCGGGAGAGGCATCCTCCTCTTCACATGTGTATGCAGTTGAGAGGAGAGGAAGATCCACTAGCAGAGGAAAGTCACAGGAGAAGTAACAATCCAGAGACAAGTCCAAGGGAAGAGGAAAGCGTCACCATTGCCAGAAACCCGATCACTGGAAGAGGGACTGTAGGATTTGGAAGAGAGAGCAAGCTGAAGCCAAGAAGAACCAGACAACTGAAGATGGCAATGTAGCTGCAGTTGTGGCAGATGAAAGTGCATATGAGGTGATTCTTACCATCCAGGACCAGAGCTTGCATGCAGGGAGTGATTTGGAGTGGGTCGTTGACACGACCGCCTCCTATCATGTGACCACAAAGGGAGTTCTTCACCACCTACACCAGTGGTGACTATCGAAGAGTCTTGATGGGTAACGAGAGTAACTCTAAGATCATTGGCATGGGCACCATCTCGATTCAGATGGATGTTGGGTGCTCAATGACTCTTCAGAATGTAAGGCATGTTCCTGATGTGCGGCTTAGCCTTATATCTGGTTCACAACTAGTAGTGAAGGATACCATCTGAAGTTAGGCGACAACAAGTGCAAGATAAGCAAGGGTTCTCTCATTATGGCTAGAGGCAGCTTGTGTCACACACTCTATATGACTAGAGTGAAGATCATGGATGGCAATTTGCATGCTAGCAAGGCAAACAATTATGATTTGTGGCACCGTCGACTTGGCCACATGAGACAGAAGGGCTTACAGCTTTTGAGCAAGAGAGAGTTGATCCCCTACCACAATGACATCACATTGTCTCCTTGTGATGCATGTGAGGTTGGGAAAAGCAAGAGTGCACCATATAGAGCAGATCCAAGGTGAAGGGAGACCTTCTACAGTTGGTTCATTCAGATGTTTGTGGTCCCATAGACACGGCCTCTTTGGGAGGCAACAGGTATTTTGTCACCTTTATTGATGATGCATCTAGGAAGTTGTGGGTGTATATGCTGAGATCGAAGGATCAGGTATTTGATTGCTTCAAGAAATTCCATGGCATGGTTGAGCGCGAGACAAGGAAATTGTTGAAGTGTCTACGCACAGACTATGGGGGAGAGTACACCTCCCATAGCTTTCAGGGCTATTATGCAGAGCACGGCATTAGGCATGAGAGGACAGAGCCAGGCACACCCTAGCACAATGGTCTAGCTGAGAGGATGAACATGACCATTGTTGAGAGAGTTCGTTGTATGTTGAAGACAGCGAAGTTGCCCAAGACCTTTTGGGCTGAGGCGTTTTGCACCACATGTTACTTGATCAACCGATCTCCATCAGTTCCTTTTGGTTTTCAAATTCCAGAGCGTGTTTGGACAGGCAAGGACCCCTCATATGCTCATTTTAGGATATTTGGATGCAAGGCCTATGCTTTGGTACCAAAGGATCAGCGGAAGAAGTTAGATGACAAGGCGGTGCCTTGTATTTTTCTTGGCTATGGAGATCAGGAGTTTGAATACCGTCTTTGGGATCCAAAAAAGAAGACTGTCACCAAACATAGGGATGTGATTTTTTATGAGAATCAGACATTGGCTGAGGACATCACTGAGAGTGGTGATGCAGATGAATTTTCCATGGACGATGATAGTGATGAGGACACAGAGCCCTTTCCAGTACATGGTACAGGTGGAGAGGATGGGCAGCTAGAGCAGCGCCAGCCAGATGCAGACCCCGTTGATGCAGGTCCAGGGGACATGGGGCAGGGGGAGCCGCCTCATACACATGGAGTTCCAACAGAGCCTCAGGTCAGGAGATCTGAGAGGACACGTCAGCCATCATCCCGTTACCCCACTTCTAGGTATGTGATGCTCACAGACGCAGGTGAGCCATACACCTTTGAGGAGGTACAGGATCACAAGGATAAGGGTCATTGACGCAATGCAATGAATGAAGAGATGCTATCTATCAGAAAGAATCACACTTTTGACCTTGTTGAGCTTCCTAAGGGAAAGAGGGCCTTGAAGAACAAATGGGTCTACAAGCTGAAATAAGATGATAGCGGCAAGCAGGTGAAGTAGAAGGCCAGATTGGTGGTGAAAGGGTTCAACCAGAAGGAAGGAGTAGACTATGATGAGATCTTCTCCCCAGTGGTGAAGATGAATTCAGTGAGAATGGTGCTAGGACTTGTTGCTAGCATGGACCTTGAGCTGGAGCAGATGGATGTGAAAACGGCGTTTCTTTACGGTGATTTAAAGGAAGAGATCTACATGGATCAGCCACAGGGTTTTCAAGAGAAAGGGAAAGAACACATGGTTTGCAGGTTGAGAAAGAGTCTTTATGGCTTCAAGCAAGCCCTGAGACAGTGGTACTTGAAGTTCGATGCTTTCATGGGAAAGCAGGGCTTCAAGATGACAACAGTCGATCCATGTGTATATGTTCATCGTCTTCCCAATGACAGGTTCGTCATTCTTTTGATCTACGTGGATGACATGTTGATTGTAGGTCATAATTCCAACCTCATTGCAAAGCTCAAGAGAGTACTTTTCAAAGAGTTTGAGATGAAAGATTTGGGTAAGGCAAGCCACATCCTTGGGATGCAGATTACAAGGGACATGAAGAAACACATGTTGTGGTTGTCACAGGAGAGCTATGTTGAATGTGTGTGTTGGATCAGTTTAAAATGAAGAATGCCAAGCCTGTCAGTACGCCCTTAACCTCTCATTTCAAGCTAACCAAAGAGTCATGTCCTTCTACTTCTGAGGAGAAAGCAGAGATGGCCAAGACCTTTTCTCAGTCCGTAGTTGGGAGCCTCATGTATGCAATGGTATGCACTAGACCTGACATAGCCCATGCAGTGGGCATGGTGAGAAGATTCATGTCCAATTCGGGGAAGGACCATTGGGAGGCAGTGAAATGGATCTTGAGATACTTGAGAGGGACCTCAAGTATGTGTCTTGTATTTGAGAGGTCAGATCCCAAACTATGTGGCTACACTAATGCAGATATGGCAGGTGAAATGGACAAGAAAAAGTCTACCTCAGGCTACATTTTTAAGTTTGTAGGGGGAGCCATATCATGGCAGTCCAAACTACAGAAATGTGTTCTTCTCTCAACTACCGAGGCAGAATACATTGCAGCAGCAGAGGCTGGGAAAGAATTGTGGCTACAACGCTTTCTTGATGAGTTTGGATTGGGTGATAGTGAGCCAGTTGTGTTTTGTGATAGCCAGAACGCTATAGACTTGAGCAAGAGTACCGTGCAACATGCTCGCACAAAACACATTGATGTGAGATACCATTGGCTGAGGGATGCAACAGATCAGAAGCAACTCATGTTGAAGAAGATTCACACTGATGAGAACCCCTCAGACATGTTGACCAAGGCAGTCACTCGGGACAAGCTTCAGCTCTGTAGAGAGCTGAACGGTGTCACCTCTTCTTGATCTCCATCATAGGACAACAACTCCCCGTTGGGGCTGGAGGGGGAGGTTGTTGGGTCTTTATGTCTAGCCCCCAACTTGAGCTGCAATATTTTCTTTTTGCAGGGGCCTTTGTGCTATTTGCCCAAAATTTTGGAGGTCCCATTCCAGGGACAAATCCCCAATCGGGGAACCCATTTGGTGAATCCCGTTTGTTCCCATTTACAACGAGAATGCGACAAGGGTTTTAAACCCTCGTTTCTTCCAGCCACGAGAGAGAGAGAGAGTCGAGAGGGAGGGTAGCTGGGCTCCTTCTCCCTTCTCCATCTACTGAGGTTCCGCAGTTGAGGTGCAACGTGGTGAGCAGTTGCTGGGTGAGCTCGAGAGAAGCTATGGGCTGTGCAAGCTCGGGTTTGGGAGCATCCATTGGAGGTCGTTGGGAATGACCTCAAGGTGCCGAGCCTTCGATTTGGGTCTCCATCCGAGAGCCCACAAGGGAAGCCACCTTATCTCCTTGATTAGAGCACATTTGGTATTTTGGATACCCATAGATAGTTTCTTGGAGAAGAAATATGGTTGTGTGTGTGGCTTGTACCTTGGTTTTGTGGGCAACAAAACCGAAAGAACAGTTGGCTCGTTTTGACCATAGTGGATTGGTTGACGGTCTTGCCCCGTGGCTTTTCCCTTGCTCACATCGAGTAAGGGTTTCCACGTAAAAATCCTCGTCTCTTGTGGTTGCTTGTTGTGCTTGCTTGTGATTGTCTGTCATTGTTGCCATTAGTTCCCATGTGGGGAACACTTATTGTGGGCCATCTTTGCTACAAGACAGTTCTAGGGGATACTCCAGGTTGTGCCATATCCCCAACACAAATGTCACTTGGTTATAAGAAATCAAAAAACCGATGTAAGCTAAGTAATTTCATTTATATCTCAAACAATCCAACGGAGAATGGTTTTGAGCACTTACAGAAAGTCATAGAGGAGCCATCATTTCTTTATAAAGCGCAATCTTGTAAAAGTGGTGCTATTTATTGTATATGTTAATGGTATGGTCATCATTGGTGATGGTGATGATAAGATGTATCATTTGAAAGGCCAAACTGGTTTCTTAGTTTGAGATATACTTAAGAAAATCATATACTTCATTGAAACTAAAATTTCTAGATCTGAAGATGGTTCAGTATCTTCCAGAGAAAACATATTTCATCTATTAAAAGGCACTGACCTATTACTATTACATAAATGTAAATTGTAAGTGTGGTCTTCCATAGAAAATCCTTCAATTGTGCTATAATAGTGCACTATCATGGGCTTGTCAGGAAGCTCATCTATCTCACTCTCATTACATGTGCGCAGTGAATGAGAGGAGTCCATTTATACATTCTCCTCCTAATACCCATATTAGTGTGATTTACATGATCCTCTCTTCTTCGAGGAATAATCAAGAGAAATGGTTGCTTTTTGCAGTGAAAAAAGGCGTATTGATGTCGACTAAGCATGATCTATAAATGAGCATTGTTGTACTTCTAGTTTTTTTGTCTACCTTGGAAGGCACCTCGTCATACAAAGAAGCCAGAAAAAATGTGTAATCTAGTCTCAATACTGACTACCGTGCAATGGAACTTGAAGATGTGGAAATACTTTAAGTTTTTGAATTATACACAATGACCCCATTGATGTTTCAATGAAATTCAATTGTGACAACAAGTTCACCATCAATCTTTAAAATAACCTCATGCAACATTGATGCATAAGTATGTTAACGTGGACATGCACTTCACTTTGGAAAAGATTGACATAAAACAAATTTATCTTCCATTTATCTGATGATTACATGTTCTAGTTAGACAATGTAGGATATTCCCACACCACAGGAAAAGATGAATGGGGGAAAATGGGCATTAGCGTCCATTTCCAATGTGAGGGGCAGTGTTAAACATCATACCCAGATAAATATATCTTGTGCGTAGATCAATTTAACTCTTCCCCCTGCATATAATATACACATATGTCCCTTGTTTCACTAAAGAAAGAAAGGCATAACCACTAGGTAATTGTTCCCGCAGTTTTCTTCATCTCGCAGAAGATGACTTCCATGTATGTACCACGAGTCCTCTTTACTTGATTTTGTGTGTTTTGCTTTCTACAAGCAATAGGTGGGTATTCCACACAACTAAATGGCAGCTTAATTGGTATCAAAACAACGAATATTGTGATCATGATCAAAAACCATCAAATATATGTACCCAGGGAACACAATATCTAGGTAAATAAGTACGATTGTTTTGACAACACATACAATTCAACCTTCTTTGATACTCATCGCTTTTCCACATCTATACATGACATATGGCGACATAAAGCATCTAAATTTCTCAATGAATTTCACAATCTTTCATTGCGTTGGATACTATAATGGTTCGCCATTATCACAGTAAATCTAATTACCACTAACCATTAGCTATACTAAGCTTCATGCAACTTATTAGACATAAATGACTTTTACCATCTATTATCATTGTAGTTGTCTTCATTTTAATCACATCAAATTACCTGACCTTGTAATCACTTCAGAAATCAATGTTATATCACTATCAAGCAAAGAATCTGTTGCGAATCGTGGAAGCACGCATAAACAAGATCAATTACGCAAGCACAAAGACACGGATTTACAAGGTTTATCTGTAACTGGACTACGTCATTGGACGAAGGCAAATGGTTTTCACTATGTGGAAAAATAAGAATACATAGAGCCCAAACCATAGGGAGTTTATATACCACCGAGACTGTATTGGCAGGGTATGGTGGCACAGGGGAGGGGGGTGGCAATCGGATGATTAAGATTCAAAGCATATCAACAGAATCTTTTTCTTGAAGGATGACAAATCTAAGGATGGCCATCCAAACATCATTAAAATAATTCATCTAAACTACAGCATTACTGCACCTCGCTCTCGACTCTCGACCGTTACGTGAACCCATCCAAGACAAGTATAGAGCCTTGGCATTATAAAACATGTTCTCAACGCAACACTTCTTGAGAAGTTGGAACTACAGCAGCATTCTCTGGACCAGAAAATAGCCAAAGAAAGAGTATAGTGGTATATATAAATTAATGGATAATAAAAGTCATTATAAGTAACAAGCTTCTACAACAGAAATACATATCGCAGGCTTTGACAAAAATGTAAAAATGCATGTTTGATAGCAGGCTTCCCTTCCATTACATCCAGCTCCTTAAACAAGTTGAATAGTGAAAGCATTATATCACTACTTCTGTGGGAAAGGAATTCTACCCCTGCATATGTGTATATTTCTAATTCTGTGCTATAGCTGTTTCAGATCTTTTAATTGACTTCAGAATGACAAGACTGTGTTATGTGAATATCATTGTACTCAAATACTAGGGACCTATCTTACCAATACAGAACTAAGACTATAAAACCCCGGAATTGGACAGAAGACAGATTAAAAATATGCGTGTCAGTTATAATCAAAATAAAAGTAACAATTAATAGGATCATGGCTATGGTCGCAGTGTACATACCAGGTTCATGATAGAAGTAAATGCATCCTTCGGCAAGCCAAATCCGATTGCAGCCATTTCAGCAACCACCTGTTGAAAAACTTTGTTGGTCACTGCTTTGCATCCATAATGGTTAACTCAGACTATAACAATAATTACTGGGGACAATTGATAGACTATAGTTTAGCTAAAAGAAGAAATAATGACAGAAACCATCGTAAAGTCACCTCTACGGCAGAGATCAATTTAAATCCCCAAGAGTTCATAGTTTCTTCCCATTCTGGGAAACCTTCAGGGATTACTGGTTCAGAATTTAACTCCTGAAAGCATCAGTAATACGAGATGAGAACTTTGTACAAGAGCCCACGTACAGCATTCACTGATGTATATGCACCTGAAAATGAGTATTCGGGGCGGAGGCCCCACTCTCCACATATATCGCTATTTAGGGCCCGTTTGGTTATTGGGATACCCGCAGTACCCCGGTGTATCCCCCTCCAACCATGGGTTGGAAATCTATCACAAATCAAGGTCATATCACATCACATTCTTTATTCCAACCCTCCCCAACCCTTATAACTATCCAAACACGTACTATTGACAAGTGGATACCCCAACACACCCTATCCCACTAACCAAACAAGCCCTTAGGGTCGGGACCCGTAGGAATAGAGGGTCGAAGCTCCTCTGGCATCATCTCTATTCTTTCACAATTCCTCGTCAACTAAACTTTTGGGTACCTCAACTCCTTCTGGGGTAAAACCCACCTGCCAAGTTACCCATCAAAGAAGTTCAACAAATTGTAATCAATATAAGATATTATATGCTTCTTCAACATATACAACTAATATGCAAACTAATCTCAAATTCCTATGACATAATGTTGACATAAGCTGAAAGACATCAATCTTATCAACCCCTTGGGGGACTGTCCTCAAAAACTGTTAAAGAGGTGAGATTGTTCTTTATAATCTTAAATTAGTCAAATGATAGTGATATATTGCTGCTAACATCACTTGGGTTGAGAATGAGGCATGCATTGCACAATTGACAAGATATGCAAACTGTGGCCCTCAGAAAAAAAATAAACTTCACCTTGTTGTCGCCTTGAAATTTTAAAAGAAAGTTTTAATGCTCTCCTACAGTAGAGAGAAATGCTTCTATTTCTTATTGAGAAAGGGAATTCCTAGGGCTCTTTATATAGGTAGAGAGGTCTAGAGTTACAACACAACTGGTATATGAGATGACACATCTACCCCTAGGGTTTATGGGCAGGGTTGTTTACAATATGACTAATCTGCCCCTAGGGTTTGTGGGTAAAGTGCATCTCAACATTACACATCTACCCCTAGGGTTTATGGGCAGGGTGGTTTACAATATGACTAATCTGCCCCTAGGGTTTGCGGGTAAAGTGCATCTCAACACTCCCCTTCAAGCTGGAGCATATATATCAATCATGCTCAGCTTGTTACAACATTTTTCAAACTGTATGCGTGCAAGCGGCTTGGTGAATATATCTGCCGTTTGATCCGAGGAAGGTACGCTCTAAGTACGAATTAGCCCTTTCTGTATCAAATCTCTAGTATAGTGGCAGTCAATTTCCACATGTTTGGTGCGTTCGTGGAACATAGGATTGTTGGCTATGTGCATTGTTGCTTGGTTGTCGCATCTAAGTTCCATGATCTTTCCAGGAGTGATATGAAGATCGGTAAGTATAGATCGGACCCATACAAGTTCGGCTGCAGCTTGAGCCATGGCTCGGTATTCACTTTCAGCACTCGAGCGAGAGACCACAACTTGTTTCTTGCTTCTCCACGTGATTAAATTTCCTGCAAGATAAGTGCAGAACCCTGTAGTAGACTTTCTATCGATCAGGCTACCTCCATAGTCTGCGTCTGAATATGCCATGAGGTCAAAGTTATTGTCTTTGGTAAATATTAGTCCTCTTCCTGGAGATGATTTGATGTACCTTAAGATCATTATGCATGCATCATAGTGGGCTGAGGTAGGTGAGTCCATAAACTGGCTAAGTTTTCCGACAACAAGAGCGATATCTGGTCGGGTGATGGTAAGATATAGTAGCTTACCCACTAGATGTCTATATCGACCACTATCCTCAACATCGCCTACCTCGTAGATACGCCCCTTAGGATCCATGGGTATATGAGCTGGCTTGGATCCTAGCATCCCTGTTTCTTGAAGGAGGTCAGTAGCGTACTTTCGTTGAGACATAACAATTTCTCTCTTGGATCTTGCTATTTCAATCCCTGGAAAATATCTTAGAGGTCCCAAGTCCTTGATCACAAATTGTTCTGCCAGTTGTTTCTTCACTTCTATAATACCTTCATGGTCATCTCCTGTGAGGATAATGTCATCCACATATACCAACACAACCACAGTTCCTTTTCCATTCTTCCGTATGAATAAGGAATGATCTGCTGAAGATCGGATGAGGCCCATATTCTCTAGTGCGTCAGATAATTTTTGAAACCATGCACGAGTACTTTGCTTGAGACCATATATGGCCTTACGTAGTAAACAAACTTTCTGACACTCCCCTTGAATCTCGAACCCAGGTGGTTGCTGCATATACATAATTTCTTGGAAATCCCCATAAAGGAACGTGTTTTTTACATCTAGTTGATGCAAGGGCCAATCAAGTTGTACTGCTACTGCCATGAGTATTCTTATGGTGGATAAACGAGCAACTGGCGAGAAGGTATCAAAGAAATCAACACCATAAGTTTGCGTAAACCCTTTTGCCACAAGTCGTGCTTTGTAGCGAGAAATAGACCCATCTGGATTGTACTTTACAGTGAAGATCCATTTGGAGCCAATAATTTTATTGTCGCCTGGTGGATCTACAAGTGTCCAGGTGTTCCGAGAGATCAAGGCAGACATCTCTTCTTCCATTGCAAGGCGCCATTTCGAGTCCCGAATGGCCTCTATATGATTACGAGGAATAATGGTACTCGATATAGCTTGGGCAAACTGTCTGTATGTAGGGCTAAGTCCAAAAAAGGTTACAACAGTAGAGATTGGATACTTCGTACTGTATCGCGATGGACATTGCCCGGTCCCCTTCCGAAGAGTGATAGGTATGTCACTTGGAGCTTCCCTTGGATTTTCGGAGATACCTGTATCTGCATCTGTGTCTTCAGTTTGTAATAACTCAGTCGAGGGACATACCTAAGGAGATGGTGCATGCGTAGAAGGGGTGTAATCAACCTGAGGAAGAGGAATAGGAAGAGGAGAGGTGGTAACGGGGGGAGGTGATATATTAGTGCCTGATCGAGAGTAATAAGGGAGAGATTCAAAGAAAGTAACATCAGCACTTACGTAGTGTCTCTTGGAATGTGGGTCATAGCACCTAAAACCTTTTTGATTTCGAGCATATCCTAGAAAAATACATTTGACTGCTCTGGCTAATAGTTTATCCCTACCAGGATCAAGAAGATGAACGAAGGCGATGAAACCAAAGACTTTTGGAGGGAAATGAAATATGGCTTTTCCTGGGAAAAGGACCTCAATAGGTATCTGCTCGTCAATAGGAGTAGAAGGCATGCGGTTAATAAGATATGTGGCAGTCAGTACCGCATCACCCCAATATGTAGATGGCACATGATAGTAAATGAGTATTGTACGAGAAATATCAAGAATATGTCTATGTTTACGCTCCGCCACTCCATTCTGCTGGGATGTATGAGGACATGTGTTTGATGCAAAATGCCTTGAGATACTAAGAATGATTTCATGTCATGTGAGACTAAATCCTTAGCATTGTCAGATCTAAGGGTTTTTATGGTGGTACCGAACTGATTCTTTATTTTATGTATGAAATGAACAATGATTTGAAAGACATCAGACTTATTTTTCATTAAGAAAGACCAAGACACACGAGAAAAATCGTCTATAATAACCAGATAATATCTATTCCCCAGTCGATCAGGATAGCGACAGGGTCCCTATATGTCAAGATGAACAAGTTCAAATAGACTATTAGAATGAATGGTATCCGACAAAGGAAAGGAACTCCGGTGATGTTTCCCCAGTTGGCAGGCCTCACACTCTAGGTTGACAGTGGGAGGGAGCTGGGGAAGAACTTGTCGAAGTTAGTGAACAGAAGGATGACCCAGACGTTGGTGCCAAAGAGCACCAGAGGATGCAAAGAAAGTGGTCCCAGAGTAAGTTGTAGTGTCAGAGGACTGGATAAGGTGATATACTCCCTCTTCTTCACGGCCCGCACCAATCGTCCTCCTAGTTAGTATGTCCTGAAACACACAAGATATAGCGTCAAATATTGCTCGACAGTTGAGTTCTTTACAAATCTGGCTAACTGAGAGAAGACTGATGGGAAAATCCGGAACAAATAAAACATTATTGAGTCTGATACTAGGGGTTAGATGGACGTCGCATTTTCCTTTTATTTGGGAAAATCGACCATCAGCAACCTGTACTGTCCGTCCAGGGGGGGCTTTACGCAACTGCTGTATGAGAGTTTGTTCGCCACACAGATGAGTGGAAGCACCTGTATCAATCAACCATTCTGTTTTTGTAATGATATTGGTAGACTCTATGAAGATACCTGATCGTGCCATTACTGCTGTATCTGTAGTATTGTCCTGATATGGGGCAGAGGACTCGTTCGATTGTAACCTGGTGAGACGCTGCATCAGATCATCGAAGTCTCATCTAGGGACCTCTACTAGAGGATTATCTCCTTCATTGGCCATTAGAGCACTAGGAGTAGGGTACCCCTGCTTGATGTAGCATACAGCTTCGGTGTGACCAAACTTGTGACAGTACGAGCACTGGATTGTGTTACGGCCTCGCCCTGGAGTGAAGCGTCCTCGACCACGGCTCCTGACAGAGCCACGACTTCCTCATCCAGATGGAGCTGCAAGAGCAGAAATTTGCCCCTGATCAGTACTTTTAGCACTTGTATGAGGAATAGAAAGACGACTCAGAGTACTAAAGGCTTCTTCAATGGTGGGGAGAGTGACCGTTGTGATCATTTGATCATGAGCAGCCGAATAGCCAGAATCGAGGCCGTCTAGAAATACAAGGACTGCCATCTGTTGGCGATGTTGTTTCTGAGTTGGACAGGTGCAGCCTGGAATACAAGCATTATATCGCTCAAAAAGAGATTTTAAGAGAGAGAAATACTCAGGTAGTGAGCATCTTGCTTTCTTCATGTTGAGCATGTCAAAGTACATCTGGTACATCCTGATTGAATTCTTATCCTGACCATATGTGGATTGAAGAGAGATCCGCATATCGTGGACAATGTTGTAATAAACGAGTTCATCAACAATCCGGTCAATGACACTGACCATAATCCAAGAACTGACCATTCCGTCGTCTTTGTCCCAAGTTGCATTTTTGCCTGTCTTTTCAGCAGGTTCTGACTCCAAGAGAATGTGTTCCTTATCGTATCCTTGTACGATCATGAGGAACATGCGGGAACACTTGGGATAGTTGGTGTCATCCAATTTAGGGATCAACCCAAATGAGGGTAGTCGAGTGCTCCCTCCATCATATCCCGGTGATGTCACTTCTGATTTGACATGGTGTAAGAGGAAATCAGACCTGTTGTATTAAAAATAAGGTAGACGAAAAAACTCGTCCCTAAATCATGTCAGACGGAAGCTGAACGCAGAAGAAGGGATAGAGGAGCCGCAAAAAGGCTCTGATGGAGTCGATGTCGGAAGGCTGGCGAAAACTGCACCCACAAAATCTGCGGAGTGCTTGCAGCGTAGTGATGAGAGCTGAGATGGAAGACGTCTTGCACGTGGAGGGAGGATCCACACGTATGAGGCTCCTCGGGAGACGGAGCCGCAGGGAGAGTCGTGCAGCAGGGTGCACGCCCTGGAGGAGGCCTGGGGGGGCTTTAGAGTAGGCGCTGGAGGAGGCCCGAGGGGTGCACGCCCTGGAAGCCTTGGGAGTAGGCGCTGGAGGAGGTCCCGGGGGGGGCGCTTTGGAGTAGGCGTTGGCAAAACTAGGGTGGGCGCGTGATGAATCCATGATTCATTAACTTTTCTGTCGCATTTTGTCTTAAAACCCTTAACAAATACATGTAAATATTCATTAATTCTCATCTTTTAACAAATCACCATTCATGTGTAAATATTCACTTTTAACCACTAAAATCATGAAAATAAATAAAGAACAAGAAAAGAAACAAAAAGGGCAGATTGAATATATGTATATACAATATGGCTTACAATATAAATATAGCTGTAAGGTATATTTTATAACCCAACCCCTGAGACCAAGTCAGCATGGATTGGTCGATAAAACCAATAAGTAGGGGGAGATAAGGAAAGAAAACATAAAAATAAATTAACACACACATATACACTCTTCATTATAAAATAAATACAAAATTTCAGAGAATTTTAATTATTTCATATGAACATATTTTTTTTACCAAACTCTTCTCCTAATTATTTCTAAAATTGTATATAAAAATATAAAAATAAGTTAAAAATATTACCCTGTATGTATGCCAAGAAACCCAGCCTGCAAATTATCAAAATCTCAACTTCCAAACATCATAACTTCCTCATACGAACTCCAATTTCACTCTACTCACCTTTAAAGTTCATAAAATAATATTCTCTAATTAATAAAGGTGGTTTCATCGAATTTGGAGTCCGTTTGCAAAAGTCGGTTTTGGGACCAAAAGACAACGGGGTTTCTGGGCTATTTATTTTCTGTAACACACACTATTTATCATTTTCTTAATTTTATAAATTTTAAAGTATTTCATTATCTTGTAGTTTCACCATAATTTATTTCATAATTTTTGGAGACTATTTATTATTTTAATAAAATCAAAAACCCTAAAATATAGGTATAAATGACCTATTTAGATATTAACTCTATTTATTAAAATATGCAAATTAATTTATAAAAATCTATAAAAATTCGTACAAGCCTTATTTAATATTCTAATAATTAAGAAAATATAAAATTAATTGTTACTTATTTATCTAAAACCTATTTATAAATACATATTTATTAATATAATATTTATATTTTTAATAATATTTATTATTAATTAAAAAAATTAGTCCATAAATTGCATTAAATTATCTACACTTTTTGTATTTACATTTATTTACAATAACATAATTTACTATTTTATATTTAATTTATAAGTTAATTATACTTCTGGACCAACCAGGTGCTGACACTTGTCAGCACCTGGGGTCATCTTCTTCAAGAAGTGGTTGCGCCCAGTCTGTTCGGCCGGCCGACTTCTCCCATTTATCCCGCGCCCATCTCGAAGCTTCTGACCGATCTCCACCGTCAATCCCTTCCTCTAACAACCCTCTCCATCGCCACCATCGATTTCGACTTGGAGCCCACGCCAAACTTCCTATTTAAAGCTCCCAAGTCCGCCATTAACAACGAACTTTCCAGCAACCCAGAGCTTCAGCTCCAGGCTAACCGACCCCCAACCTTCCAAGCTTCGCTCCGGTCAACCTGAGGCGGTGACAACGCCGTGGAGGATCTCGCGAGGAAGAAGGCACGTCGGAGGATCGTTCCAAGGCCTCATCGAGCCTTGCATCGCCGCCAGCGCGCGTCGGAGCTCCGGTCTTTGGCCGCCGTCGAGCAACAGTCCAGGTAATACACCTAGACATTCCCCAGGCCTTTTCATCCAATTTTTTATTTTCGTTTCGATATTCGAGCCACGATTAGTGTGGCTAATCGCTTCTCTAGGTAGTTTAATCCCTAAGCTTAGACGCACATTCGTAATCCACTTTCGAATCTTTCCATTTCGATTTCAAATCGATCAGTGTTTCATTGCCATCTCCACGTATCTGGTTGTTTAGCTGGAAAATAAAGTTTTCACCATCTTCGAGCTTGTGAATCGTAACCCCTCGGCCGATTCCTTGGAGAATCAAGCACATAAATCTTTTGTTTGCAGATCCATCTTCATCGCGAGAGGATTTCAAGATCTGGAGACCATCAATCGTCGTCAGATTTTATTTCCAAAGATGGGTCGTTGGTTCTGAACATCCTCCAGGTGGACGAGACCATCGTCTTCATCGAAGCACCACCACCGCTCGGAGCAGCGTCGGTCACATCTCTACCGTGGGCGAGCTCGAGGGGTGGAGGAGCCACCCCTCTGGCCCCGCCGGAGCACCAAATCCTTCGCCGGTCAGCCGTGATAACTCGGAGAAGAGACGCTCGCCATCAGCAGTTGCAACAGACGCAAGAACAGCCGACGCACAGGTGCGCGACACGTGGTGTACCTGTGAGCGTCAGATCGGAGCGCACAAGTTCTAATCTCGGTCGTCCAAAGCGAAACGGTGGAAAATTTACAAAGTAGACCCAGCAAGCTTCCAGAAATCATCTCCGCCCCCCAAGTTTTCTTTATTTACATTTAGGTCCCTCCGCAGGGACCTAAATGTAAACATTTGTTTACTTTTTCTTCAGAACAGTCCTTGAGGACCTAACTGCAAACATTTTAAATAGTTTTTCTTTGCGCTTATGCCCCTGGGCTGTAGGGGTTGTTTCTACCTCGTGTGACCTCGATTTTTGACGATTTCTTGAGGGTAGTTACACAACTACCCTATCTACCTAATATAAAGATTTCGTGGATTTTTGACGTGTTTTCGACGTGTTTTGATTTTATCGACAGCCGTCTTGTTTTGTTTGGATTTCTTGTGTAGTTCGAGCTCGCGGCTCGAACCTCGATCACTTTACTATATAGTATCACCTACATAACATCCACCTATTATATAATAAACAAATCTTTTGAAAAATATACCTTTTAGAAAATTAAATAAAATTTTGAAAATAATAAAATCAAATAAAAACAATAAAAATAAAAACCAATAAAAAAGAGCGTTTTGACTTGACCACTTAGAGAAGAATTAAAAATAAGATTACGAAGATAAAAATCTAGGGAATTTATTCTGCCTCCTTGAGTTCGACCCAGGAACACTTGCCTGGTAAAATATTAGTGAACGGTTTTCTGACCGAAAATCGTAATTGTTTGATAGGTTTAAGAACCGTTTCTTTGTTTCGCGGCTTTCTGCTACAACCGACTTCTTCCTTCAAATAAAAGAAAGCCGCGAAACCGATTCTTTAGCCTTATCAAAATGGCATCATTGCTGGGGAGGCGTTAGATTCTTTTTGATTTTTCATTTCTTCGTGATTTTATTTTTCTCTCTTCTCTTTGTTTCATTGTTCATACGGTTTTTCGTACAGCTTTTTCGTATTTTGCTTTTTCGTCTTTTTACGGCTTTCTCGATTTTCTCGATCGGCTTTACTTGCTAACCATCTTTGCAGGGCCTGTAGGATCAACCGGCTTCTTCGGAAGCCGAGCCAGTTGAAAGAGCAGAGGTCGGCTCCTTCTTCACGAGTCGGCTGCAGAGGAGCAGAGCAGGTAGTATATTTTCTGTAAAAGAGAGAGAAAGGGAGAGAGTTGTAATAGATAATAAACAACCCCCCCCCCCAAATTTTTTTCGGGGCCTGACTCGCTGGATACCGTGTATCCGAGAATCAGGGCACCCACCGCAGTTTTCATCGCTATCGGCTTTCCGCGGTTTTCTAGATGCTTGTTTAGGTTTTTACTCTCTCTGCTTGCGCCGCGTAGTTAGTCTTAGGACTCGCAACCTAGGTGCATGCTTTTAGGGTTTTTATAAAAAGAAAAAAAATCGATAGACGTTGATTGAAAGAACACATAAAAATTACAAAACTAAAATCGGGACTGCTAAATCTATCTGACTAAAAGCCGTAAATCGACTCAAGTGATTTGGGAGAGTAACCCCCGTACATTTCTCAGAGTGCGCGAACGAGAGACGACACTTAATCTAAGAACCGATATTTTTCAAAATACTACTTAGTCCATACACCTGATCACTGCTTTGTCAGTGAGGAAGCTCGGGTAGCCGGCAACGGTCCGAGAATACTTAGCAGAGTGGGGGATTTAGAGGACATCGCGTAAGGCACCATCCCCAAGCAACAGGGGTAGCCGGAAACGGTCTGTACTTGCCTCCATACTGGCTGCAAACAAGTGATCCTCTGTAAGGACTCGGGACAGTATCGCGGGAAGTAAATCGGGTACCTATAAGCTCGCACATCGCACGATAAACTGCAAAAATTTGTTTGCTAATTACAACCCTAAAACCGAAAAGATAAAAGACCGAACTCTTACGGTCATCATCAGGTTGAGTTGGTGAAAACGGGGTTTGCTTTGTGTTTGCTTGCGGGGCATGAGTTTCCGCGGCTTTCGCATCTCTCTCTCTCTTGAATCGTAAACATGCTCTCCCGACTTTTCTCTTGACATCGAAGATGACGTCTCGACGGCTTTTCGGCTCAGACTCTGTGAGCTTTCAACTGTCTACCGTCGAACGTACGTCTTCACAGGCTCGGGATGACCCTCTTCCCGAGCCGGTCCTATCAGATCTCGAGGCGAGTCAGACCCAGACTCCCTCACCTCCTGGACAGAAAATTGAGACAGACTCTCGTCTCAATAAATCATCTCCAGCTGAACTATCACTGAGTGCTTACGAGAGCTTCTCTTTTCCAGACGACTCGAAGCCGATGGCTCGCGGTAAAGCACCAACATCATATGAGAGGGCAGCAGCTGAGGAGCAAGATGACGGAAGATCAGAAGCTGCAGATATTACTACTGGGATTCTCGATACACTTCAGCAGATGAATCTACAAATTTGAGAACAATTCCGAGTTCAGACGGAATTACAGGGGTAATTAGCCGCGCTGCGAGCAGGGGCCGGGAACCAGTTATCGCCTGCGGTTCCCGCGACTTTACAGGACGAGTATGACCCGGGCGCAATAACGCTCCACCATTGGATTCGGCTACCGCCGAATCAAGGGCCAAACGAACTCCGACCGTCCTTCATCTCTTTGTTTCCCAAGTACTATGGGAATGCCGCAGAGGAGCCGTTCATGTTTTTACAACAGTTTGAGATGATCTGCGGAACGGCTTGTTATCCAGGAGTAACGCAGGAAGCCGTACGCCTCAAGGCTTTTCCCTTTGCCTTAGCTGATAAGGCCCTTTATTGGCTGAATCATTTGGGGATAGAAATTTCTACATGGGACGACCTGAAGTCCACCTTCCTGCGCAAGTATTTTCCTCTGGGAAGGACGAACAAGATGAGGAGCCAGATCTCCAACTTTACGCAACTGCCGCACGAATCATTCCATGAGGCATGGGATCGATTCAAGGACCTGACGGAGAGATGCCCGCATCATGAGATCCCGATGAAGGTGCTCGTACAGAATTACTTCGGAGGACTCCAGCCGGAAGTTCAGGGGCTAGTCAGTGCCGCATGTGGCGGCAGCTACTTAAACAAGGATGCCGAGTCAGTCTAGGCCATCTTCGAAGGGATGGACGAGAACTCAAGAGTTGTAGACTCTACTCGGGCATTTCAGAAAGCCCTGATGAATACCCATTCATCACTCTTTATTCTTCTATTTTAGCTACAAAAACCTTTGCAAATACATGTAGATATGTGTAAATACAAATAATTACCAAAAGCATGCATTGTGTAAAAACCTATAATTAGCATGTTTTTGTGCACAAAATAAAAGAATAAAGAGCAAAAAGAAAAAGAGGGAAATATTTAGAATAAATATTGAGCAACCTAACCCAAGGGAGGGCTCAGCATGGGCCTGACCGCATAAAAGTCAAAGTAGAGGGAGATAGGAGCTCATGTGTATATACTTCTAAAATTATATTTTCCTCACCCAAAAATATGCTTGTACATATTTTGTGTATATTTAGAAAATATCAAAAACAAAATAAAAATTTAAAAAAATCAAAAAGTCAAAAAAATACCCTTTCACCATGTGCATAAACCACACCATTGTATTTATTTAACCTTGTAAATAAATTCAATTATTTTCTAAACTTTTTTGTAAATATTCTATGTTACATATTGTAAATGTATAAAATAACAAGAAACAAAACAAAAATCAAATAAAAATTACAAAATTGAAAATACAAAAATACATTGTATAAATACCATGTATATAAATGTATTCAACCATTTATTTCACCCTTGTATATAAGTGATAAAAATAAAATAAAAATATTCTTTTATTCCTCATTTTATCTTGTAAATAAATAAAATACAAAATGGGCATAAAAATACATAAAAATAACAAATAAAAAATCAAAAATAAAAACTCCATATAGTGTACATATACCTATATATATAGCTACCCTATTTTTATTCCCAAAAATTAATTAAAAATCACCAAAAAATAGAAAAAAATAAAAGAAAAATATTTCATGTTTTGAGTTTTCTTTAATTCGGCCTATTTCTACGTTAAAATAAATAAACAAAAATCAACTGCACGTGGCAGCTTCTGATTGGTCCACGGGGGACTGTTGACCCCGGTCAACTCCCCCGCGGACTCCTTCCTTTTCTGGAAGAAGCGCGCCACCCCATCTTCTCCGATTTTCCCACGCGTCTCCAGGCTGTCTCCCACGCAAATCTCATGCCCGGATTCTTCGCCTATCATCCATCTTCCTCGCCCGATCTTCCGCCACGAAATCAACACCTTCCATCGCTGTCGCCCCTCAACCCTAATCGCCCCTGTCACCTTATATATTCTTCCCTCCGCCGCCTCCGCGCCCCATCTTTGGACCATCTCCTTCTTCCCAGTGACCTCCATAGGCATCGCGAGAGTGACAGCAAGCGTCTGCCCTTGTTGCAGTGAGGTGAGGAAGCGAATCCATTGATCCGGCGAACTTCGCCGCCACTGCTCCGCCATCAGCGTCGAGCATCGAGCCTCGGGCCGAGGCGACCCTCGAGGCTACGACCAAGAGCACCCCCTGCTCTTCCCCAGTCTCTCCGACCACCCAGGTAGAACCCTTAGGCCGTAGGATAGCGTAAATCTTGATTTTTCAGTTACTGTTAGCGTAGCTCCGCCGCCTTCGTCCGGCACCTCCGACCACCCATCTTCCATTCCGACTCCGCCATCATCTCCGCCAGACCTCTCCGCACCTTCTTCACCCCTCCACACAACCCAGATCGCACAGGATCTGGGAACCGAGCTCCTTCGCCGACCACCCTCGCCGGAGCTCGCCATTCCGACTCACACTTCACCTTCACGCCGCCTAACCGGGTCGAGGCACTTTGCCCTCGACCCGCGAAGCTTCTGAACTATTTTGCAGGTCAAGAGGAGGCCGTCTGAGGCTTCGCGATATCTTCCCAGGAGCTTCTTCTCCGCCGACCTCGCCGGAGCCTTCCAGGGCTCGGCTGGGGCATCGGAGACCCGCAGCAGCTGCGCAACTTCACGCCGGATCTTCTCCGACCTTCAGGCGCAGCAGAGGAGGGCGGAGACACCTTCACGAGGCCGGCGAAGTTCGCCGGCCATCAGTTCTTTCACCATCCTTCAGAGCCGTCCGATGAGAACTCCGCTCCAGTTCTAATCCCAGCCGTCGATCTGTAGAGGAGCAGCAGCCGTCGATCAATCTGAGGATCTCATCTTGACCGTTGCAGCCGAGGAGAGAGGCGCAGGAGCCCAGCACCGCTTGATCTTCCACGTGGCCTCCCTCGGACCGTCGATCGAGCCCAAGAGACGAAGAGAGGAGTCGCGCCGCCATCCAGACCGTTCGATCAACACGTGGCGCACATCCGACCGTCGGCGAATAAAGGGGTAAATATCTTAGGTCCCCCTCGTAGTTTGTCATTTCCTTTTTAGTCCTGTAAATATTTTTAAAACTTTATTTACGTAGGGTAAATTGCAGTATGGACCTTGTGCTTTATTCTAATTGCATGTATGCCCCTGTGTGTGTGTGACCACGTGCGTCGTCACGTGTGTATCTGGGCCTCTTGCATAATCAATCCTGTAGTTCTGGAGTGTTAATGAATGCATGAATCTTTTTGTATAATTGCAATTATACCCCTGTGAGCCTTGTTTATGCGCATGTGCGTTATTTAGTGGGATTTTTGCAACTTCGTCCCTGGGCTTTTGATACGAGTTATCAAAAGGCCCTTGGACTTAGTTTTTCTTACAAATTGGTCCCTGAGTGCCTCAGCCACGCGCCACGCGCGTGACTTGCTGGGCATTTTGCACCAGAGACCCCAGATCTTCGGGTATTTGAACTTAGGTCCCTGTGCACAGTGCCCCTCCTTTATTTTTGAATAAAATATCAAACGACCTCCAAATCCAATGAGATTTTGACACATGGCTCCTGCCATGGTGTAGGAATTTCTATGATTTTTGAGGACATTTTTGATTTCATTTTCTATTTTTAAAAATTCAAAAACCCCTATTTTTACCACTGTTTGACTTTAAAAATACCAAAAAAATATAAAAACTCCACCAAAAATTCTAAAAAAATTAGGTATTGTAGTTTGCTTGCTGTTTGACTTTCCAACCGATTTTGGTGATTTTTCATCACTTAAAAACCTTAAAAATTGAAAAACCCCTAAAAACCCATAAAAATTATAATAAATAAATTACAAATCCAAAAACAATAATTAGGGTGCCTAAATTTTCCTTATTCTTTCTAGTTTATAGGAAGATTACCTCCAGGGTTGATTGAAACTCTTAAATATTTTATTTTTGAGTTTCTAACCTTGCTGGACAGTACCTCTTCTTCTTTGCATTGTTTGATTTTTAGAAAACAAAATAAACATCAGAAAAATCTCAAAAATTCACCAAAAACATAAAAAATTATAAAACACATAAAAATATTTTTGTTTGAATTTTTTCTTGATTTTTAATACTTTAAATAAATTGTTGAAGTCCATTATCTGTGTGCCTTCTTTAATTTTCTCATCATTTAAAAAACCTAAAAAAAATTATAAAAACAAATAAAAACCACTAAAAAAGATTCTCTTGGATTTCTGACTACATCGTAGGCTATTTAGCCAATCCGTGCTCCTTGTGTTCGACCCTGGGAGCTATACCAGGTTAATCCTATAGCTAGATCGCTCTATTTTGTGCTTGCTTGTGTTTATCTCTGTGAGTGGTTGATTATTTTTCTTGATTGACGCATTCGAGTAACTGAGGTCGCAACGACCTTATTTTATACCTTTACCTCAGTTGTTCGGGATTTTGCGCAATCAGAATGGCGCCGTTGCCGGGGAACACGGCTTTGTAGTCATTTTTCCATATTGTCTCTCTACATTATAACTGTTTTCTGACACTCTCTCTTTCTAATTTTTGTGCGAGGTACTGCGTGGAGAACTTGGAGTACACTTTTTGAGGACCCGCACGGGAAGAAGAGCAGGGAGAAGAAGAAGAATATCATTTATTTGAGAGAACAATATTTTTGTAATAATTTAGGACTCAGACTTTGAACTGTGGACATTTGTAACTTAGCGGGTCTGTTTCGCCGAGCACCGGTGTGCTCGGGGGACCCATTTGGATTTTCGCGGCTTTTATCGTGGTTTTTATAGCTAGCTGCCTTTTCCGGTGTTTCTCGCGGTTTTAGCCCCTAGACATAGGAATTTTGATTGATTGTGACGTAAATTTTTAAGGCCCAACACCTAATAGAATATCTGTTCCTATAGAACGTAATTGGACCTTAATAAAATTCACTGAAAAAGTTAGTTTAATTGGATTTGAGACCACATGCCGTGAGGAGTCACATACAGCGCTGGCAGGACCCGTTGTGGCGGGCACCGAGTGACTCCCAAGATCGGACTCCGGACTCGATTCGGTTAGCTAACTATTGTTCTTCACGATCAATAGAAGTTGCTTGTCTAAGGCCGGTTTTTCCCGTTGCACCATTTAGGTAGTTTTATTTCTGTCTTTAAATTCTGCGCGGATCACTTGCATGTAGAGTGCTGGAGACAAGGTACGCATTTCTTTCTCTGCATGCATCATTGATTTCTTCGCGCATCGGCTTTTTCGTTCTCTCCCTCTGTTTTTGGCTTAATCATCAGGAGAATCGGAAAAACCGTTAGGCCGCTTGTATTTATTTTGAAAAAATTAAAAAGAAAAACAAAAAAATTGGGACTGGATAACATTATTGACCCTAAAAGACACTCACATTAAAAATTTGTCTTGGGGAGAGCAACCCCCTCATTGTATGGTTTGGATGCGCGAGAGAGTGACCCGCACACTAGGTAGAACCCTCCGGTGTTATTTCTAGCTGACTACCGACTCTTCCGTGCGGGCCAGTCGGTTGGAGTAGCATCGGGTATCCTAACAGGTCACGTAAGCGCTCTGATATCTTGCATGTTCACCAAATAAAATTGACAAGATAAATTGACCGATCTTTCACGGTCTTCAGATTGTGTTGCGTTGGTGAACCGGGGGTTTGCTTTGCGATCATATTTTCTCCAGATCCCATCCGCCCAACTCGCCAGATCAAGATGATGGGTAGACGATCTCTTAGGCAGCCTCTGGCTGCACCGCTTTCAGGCGCGTCTACTCCATCATCTAGGTTGGCCCGTGAGAGTCGAGACCAGCTCTCCGGGCCCGAGTTCGATTCCACCCTGTTCCCCCTCGACCCCCTTTATTTTGCTACTGAGAGACATGAGCCCGAGGAAAGACGAATTGATTTGACAGAACCTGAGTTGGGCTCATCTGATTTTGCAGACGTCCCTATGGCCGGAGCCGGCAGTTCAGACGATCGCCAGCCCGAACATTTTGTCTTAGACCAGGGAGCGATTAACTCCACCCTGATCGCGTCATTAGAGACGGTTCAGCAACAGTTACGCGATCAGGGGGCATTCATGATAGAGATGAGGAGGGAGTTGGAGCGGCTCCGAAGAGAGCGAGACGAGCCGAGCGAGCCGGAGGACATTCCTGACACTGATGCAGAGGCAGCAGCCGCAGCAGCAGCTGCCGCAGCAGCGGCAGCCGCCGCCGCAGCAAGACCGATGCGGGAGCTACACAACCCCGGATCTACACTGATGCACCAGTGGGTGGTGATACCTGCTATCGTGGGGGATTTCAAGTTCCCTCCGAACACCCTGCAGATGCTTCCTCATTTTCACAGACTCGCCACTGAGGAACCCCACCTCCATCTCCAGGAGTTTTTGATGATCTGTAGCACTGTCCACGACCGTCGTGTGGACCAAGATACGATTCGGATGATGGCCTTCCCTTTTTCACTGGCAGATAGAGCAGCCGCCTGGCTGAAACATCTAGGGAAGTTTGTTTACACCTGGGAGCAACTCCGCACCGAGTACTTGAACAAGTACTATCCACTCGGGCGGACGAATGCAGCGAGGGCCCTGATCAACAACTTCTCCATGCTCCCTAACGAGCAGTTTCACGAGGCATGGGAGAGGTTCAGAGAGCTTCTGGATAGATGCCCACACCACGACATTTCGAAGCCGAACCTAGTTCAGAGCTTCTTTAGTGGGCTGACGCCAGAGCTTCAGGGACTGGTGAATGCTTCTTGCGGCGGGTCCTACTTTGCCAAGGACCACAACCAAGTCTGGGCCATCTATGAGGAGATGTCAGAAAATTACATGGTGATGTCCCAGACTCGGTTGTACACACAGAGATCTCAGCAGCCGCCAGGACCTGTGCAGTATCAGCGGATAGCACGGGTTGATGCAGGTCCATCCAGTTCGTCCACAGTTGCAGCCGCACAGGCAGAGTCGGCCGCTGCGGACATGGGGATTATCAGCGAGAAGTTGGACCGCATGGAAATCATAGAGAAGAAGCAGTGCCAGGGCATAACTCAGATGGAGCAAATGGCACAAACTCTGAGCGACGTGAAGACCCATCTCTTGTGTCTTCAAGAGGCACAGACGGCTTCTCAGCCCCGTCTTCAGTCGCGAGGCGATCCCGGCGGCAGCCGCAGCTCGTCCCAGCGCTCCAGCTCCTTGCAGCAGCCTAGACAAGTTCACCTTGTACAGGCGGAGCCGTACCAGCAGCAGCAGCCCTCTTACCAGTCACCACCATCTCCAGACTTACAGATGGTGGTGTATCAGCCGGATCAGCCTCTGGATGTACTCCCACCAGCCCCTTACGATGCGGAACCGTTGATGGATGTCAACGGGATTTGGTATGACCGCCCTCAACCTGGAATCAGGTGGGGGAATGGGGGTAACCAGTCCCAACAACAGCCAGCCGGTCAGGGAGGGCAGTACTCCCAGCAGAGAGATCACCAGCAGCCCCCAGCATACCAACCACACCAGCCATCATCCTTCGTACCTCGTCCCTATCAGCAGCAGGGACAGAATTGGAGACGTGAGCAGCAGGCTCACCAGCAGCAGCATCCTTCCTCTTACCCCTCTCAGCCCCAGCAGCCTCATTATCAGAGAGGCAACCCGTCGGGTTCCCATGAGAGCCCCGCCATGGATGATCTAGCCCGCCTCTTCACAGAGCAGCAGGCTACATTTAGACGGGAGATGGACGAGTTCCGCCAGGAGATGCGGGATCTGATGAGAGGGAAGGCCGCCATCCCTGCACAGATCGAGCCTAATCCGAATAACTTGAAGAGGAAATCTGAGCAGGTAGTTCACACTGAGCCTACCACTTCTAGTGACTCATTTGATGTTATCTCGTCGGATCTATTTGATGCTGATTTTGTCACACTTAGGAGCGGTAGAAGACCAGCAGGAGGCGCCTCATCTGAGCGACAACACGAGGAATCATCTAGAGCGCCAGATGAGGAAGAGGAGAGCGGTACTGAAGCCGCACATCATGGTGACGGTGGTACTGAGGCCACCCGAGATGCTGATTCCACTGGCGGTACTGAGGCCGCCGTTTCACCACATCGAGGAGGTGGTACTGACACCACCAGCAGAGCCGAGCCAGCCTGCGGTACTGAGGCCGCAAGACGTCTAGTTGTAGAGCCAGCTAGAGGTGGTACTGAGGCCACCAACATTCATTCTGATAGAAATGTTGTCTTTCCTCGCATGAATGTATCTCAGAACTCTAATTTGAATAAAGGAAAAGGTTTAGTTTCTTCTGATCCCACTGTGGTGAATGATGTTTGTGAGGATCCAGTCATCGAATCATCTAGGCGTATTCCTAGTCCTTCATCTGAGAAGGACCCTGTGATCCCCTTTCCTAGAGCCCTTGAGTTGGGGAAGGGGAAGAAAAAAAATAATAAAAATCCAAAAAAGAGAGAGCAGGAGGAGTTCAGCCAAGGCATGATAGACCGATTTCACATTCAGCTGACCCTCAATGAGGCTTTGCAGCATATTCCTCTTCTTCAGCGATCCCTAAGAGATAGGACCACAATCAGGAGGAAGAAGAGGAACAAGACCGCAGAAATTCATGTGCTAACAAAAGCCACGTGTTACGCGATCCAGAACCATCTGCCGACTAAGCGGCCAGATTTAGGGGCCCCGTATGTCAGATGTCAGATTAGTGAGCAGAGGTTCGACCGCACTCTATTAGATAGCGGATCGTCGATCAACCTTCTTCCGGCAGCCCTTCTCGACCACTTAGAGTTGGGCACTCTCAGACAGAGCAGGACATACCTTCAGTTTGCTGATCGGTCTGTCAAGAGGCCAAAGGGGTTGTTGCGAGACGTTGTCGTCACGATTCAGGGTTTGCAATTCCCCGTGGATTTTGTCGTACTGGACATGGAGACCCCTGACTCGTTGACCGATTCCCCCATCATCCTCGGTCGCCCGTTCTTGGCGACAGCCAAGGCAGTGACTGACCATGACAGTGGGAAGGTATTCTTTCGCGTCGAGGGCGAGAGTATACAAATAGAGACGGTTAAGGACCACAGAACCAGAGATAGATCCCGCTCACATGGCAGTACAGATTCAGAACAGCTGACAGACGCAGAGCCAGACATCCACCAGGACTGTGATTTTGTGATCACAGATGATGAGGCAATTTGGGCAGATCCTGCAGCACAGACCATCCTCTCATATTCAGATACAGCTGATGCAGAGATGATAGCAGAGGATAGTCTGGAGAGCACAGCCCTGGTTCAGGATACTATTGAGTCAGCAGAGTCGGACCTTGATCGTGACACGATTTCCAGTGATGGTGGTACTGAAGCCACCCTGCTCTACGGTGGTACTGATGCCACCGAGTCTGATATAGATCCCTCGGATTCAGAGTCTGATTGGGCAGATTGTGATGATCAGATGCCAGATCTGGATCCACCTTAGCCTATAGATGGGGAGGAGGTAGAGGCAGAGCAGAACAAAGACAATGTAGAGGACCCGCCTTCTCCAGATCCAGTTTGTGAGAGTTCGTTATTATTTTCCCAGGTAGATTTGGCAGAATTGTCCGCATACACACATCTTCTTCAGAAGCCAGATTTGCCAGCACCCAGCTGTCCAGAGCTAAAGCCGCTCCCTACTTCGCTGAAGTATAGATTCCTTGCGGGAGAGTCTGAGATGTACCCAGTCATCATCTCTGCCGATCTGACTGGAGAACAAGAATCCCGTCTGATGGAGGTTCTTGAAAAGAACCGCAAGGCAATTGGATGGAGCGTAGCAGATCTCCATGGGATTAGTCCCTCGTTGTGCTCCCACCATATCTATCTCGAGGAAGGGGCAAAGCCGTCGCGTGAGTTCCAGCGGTGACTGAACCCCAACCTAAGAGAGGTTGTTATGAAGGAAATATCAAAATGGTGGAGTGCAGATTTTATTTATCCCATTTCCGACTCCAAGTGGGTTAGCCCCTTGCATGTGGTGCCCAAGAAGACGGGCATCACGACTGTGATCAGTGAGTCGGGAGAGGAGATTGCTACACGAGTACCCACCTCTTGGCGGGTCTGTGTTGACTACAGGAGACTCAATCAGGCCACCAAGAAGGACCATTTCCCCCTGCCTTTTATTGATCAGATCATAGAGAGACTGGCAGGGAAGAGCCATTACTGCTTCCTGGATGGGTACTCGGGCTACAATCAAGTGGCCATCGCTCCTGAGGATCAGGAGAAGACAACCTTTACCTGTCCCTTCGGTACATATGCCTTTCGACGCATGCCATTTGGGCTATGCAACGCCCCTGCGACTTTTCAGAGATGCATGCTGTCGATCTTTTCGGACATGGTAGGGGAATGTTTGGAGGGCTTCATGGACGACTTCTCGGTTTACGGCGACGGATTCGATTCCTGTCTTGACTGCCTAGACCGAGTGCTCCAGCGATGTATTGCTACCCGCTTGGTTCTGTCTTGGGAGAAGAGTCACTTCATGGTGACTCAAGGGACGGTGCTTGGCCACATCATCTCCAACAGAGGCATGGAGGTTGATCCGGCTAAGGTCGATGTCATTAGGAAACTCACACCGCCGTCCAATCTGAAGCAGTTACGGTCATTTCTGGGGCACGTTGGTTTTTATAGGAGATTCATTCATGACTTCAGCAAGATTGCCCGACCGTTGACTGACCTCTTGACGAAAGACACCGAGTTCCTTGTCGATGACAAGTGTCTTTCGTCCTTTGAAACTCTCCAGCAATGTGTTATTGAGGCTCCTGTCCTTCAGCCGCCTGATTGGTCTCTCCCATTCGAGATCATGACGGACGCCTCCGATTTTGCCGTAGGGGCCGTGCTAGGACAGAGGAGGGATGGAGTACCATTTGCGATACACTATGCTAGCCGCACATTGGATTCCGCCCAGCGGAATTATACGGTCACAGAGAAGGAGATGCTAGCAGTAGTGTTTGCCCTAGATAAATTCAGATCATATATCATTGGATCCCGAGTGACCTTGTACACAGATCACACCGCCATCAGGTACCTCATGTCAAAGAAGGATGCCAAGGCCAGACTTACTAGATGGATCCTTCTACTCCAGGAGTTCGACATTGAGGTCAAGGATAAGCCTGGAGTCAAGAATGTGGTGGCGGACCATTTATCCCGATTAGAGCAGCCTGAGGAGACAAAGCAGATTGATCCAATCAGAGATACCTTCCCAGATGAGGCGATCCTTGCTATCGCCTCACTCCCATGGTACGCCGATATTGTGAACTTTCTCGTTGCTGGGAAAGTCCCACAAGATTGGCCCAAGCAGAGGATTGAGACCTTCCTTGCGAAGGCCAAGTCTTACCATTGGGAGGATCCCATCCTTTACCACGAAGGAGGGGATAGCGTCTGGCGGCGGTGTATTCCTCAGGAGGAACACCATAGCGTCCTCACTTACTGCCACAAGCTTGAGGCAGGAGGACATCATTCGGGGAGGAGAACGGCACAGAAAGTGCTCCAGTCCGGTTTGTGGTGGCCTACCCTCTTCAAGGACTCAGATGAGTTCGTGAAGAGGTGTACTGACTGTCAGAGGATGGGCACTTGTGGACAACGTGATATGATGCCGATGCAGCCCATTCACTTCTGTGAGGTTTTTGACGCATGGGGCATCGATTTCATGGGTCCATTCCCTAAGAGTCAGGGATTTGAGTATATTCTGTTGGCCGTAGATTATGTTAGTCGTTGGGTTGAGGCTATCCCCGCCCGAGCCGCAGATGCGAAGACAGTTTGCAGATTTTTGAAGAAGCACATCATCATGCGGTTTGGGGTTCCACGAGTTCTGATTTCTGATGGGGGATCTCATTTCATCAACGACCAGGTAAAGGCACTTGCTAGAGAGTTCAGTATAGACCATCGTGTTGCCACACCTTACCATCCACAGACAAATGGTCTAGCTGAGGTGTCGAATAGGGAGATCAAGAATATTTTGCAGAAAGTCGTCCGCCCTGACCGAAAGAATTGGTCACAGCTTTTGGACTCGGTCTTGTGGGCATATCGGACGTCTTTCAAGACACCTTTGGGCACATCTCCCTTTCGCCTCGTGTATGGCAAGCCCTGTCACCTACCAGTTGAGCTGAGGCACAAGTCACTCTGGGCAGTTACAGACATATTGATGGATCCAGATGGTATAGGAGACCAGAGGAGGGCAGAGTTAGCCGCCTTGGAAGAGCTTAGAGATGCAGCTTTCTCAAACAGCCTACATTATAAGGAGAAAGTCAAAGAGTGGCATGACTCTCATATCAGCCACAAGCATTTTGAGATTGGACAGAAAGTATGGTTGTTTGATGCAAGGCTACGATTATTTCCAGGGAAGCTACAGAGCAAATGGAAAGGACCCTATTTGGTCAGAAAGGTACACGATAACGGTAGCATTGATATATCTGAGTTATCTTCTGAGAGTACCTTCCGAGTGAACGGCCAGCGGCTCAAACCATTTCTAGATCATGAGCCGCGGGACGTTATTATTGCCGCTATTCATTTTGCGTGAGATGTGGTCTTTTGACTCACATCTTTTACATCTCACGCCTGATTTTCACTGTTCCTCCGCCTGTATAGATCCTGTTGTCCATATCATTCTATTCTTTAGTCCCACATCCCATCTCTCATCTTATGATTATGCTATACTTAGGGTGTACTTTACCCTAAGTATAGGGGGGATGTCGGACCTGTGAGAATTCTTTTCATTCTTTCTGCTCTTGTTTTTGCTGCCTATACTTAGGGATATTTTACCCTAAGTATAGGGGGGGCAGATTCTGTATCTTCTTCACTCGGCTTTCCCTTCATGTACAGCTTTCTATACTTAGGATTAGTTAATCCTAAGTATAGGGGGAGACCACTGAGTTCCTCTCATTCTATTCATTTATTCGTTCCTGTACTTAGACATTCCTTTTCACTTCCCTTTTACTAAGCACGAGTTATGTCTTCTTCATCGCTCTTGATCACTCTGAGGACATCGTTCGAGCTAAGTATAGGGGGGGTGTGTATATATTTCATATATACTTTAGCCATAACTCGTACTTTGTGTGAGTGTGTTAATAAATAAAATGGCTAAAAATCACAAAAATTAAAAATTTTTCATGAACATAAACCTCTTTTATTCTTGCACATACATAGCTAGTGTATAAAGTATTTTTGTAAAAATGATTTCAAAAATCTTTTGTGTAAAGCTTGTGTAAATATTTTGTATCAAAATTATGTATATAGTACAAAATTTTTCCAAAATGTTTTGAAAATCAAAAGTTTGCAAAAATCTTGTGTAAATGTTTGTAAATATCTTTTTGCAAAACTTGCACTTCATGCATCATTCATTCATGATTTTAAAACATTTTTCAAAAATTTTTGCATGATTGTAAAATATTTGTGAATAGCATCTTGTGTACATATATGTATATACTTTTTCCTGGATAAGAGTTGACATTTAAACTAAGCCTGGAATTAAATTGAGAAATGGAGCTTGAATAAGATCTTAATCCACTTAACTTCAAGAGGAACCTTGTAGGACTTAGGGTTAAGGCTTTTCAGGTCCATAAGGACTTAATTCTTTGAGTCCACTAGGCTATGAGCATATGTCATCTTGATGAGCCTAAGTAGAGCACTTAACAACACACGCATGACTCTCAGAGACAATGGCTTCACTTGCACCTGCACTTTACACATGGCTCTCCACGGATGAGGTGGTGAGGAGGCAGTTTCCTTTGGCTTGGGGTAGCATATGAGGGTAGTACTTCTAGGCGGAACCTCTCTTCTTCTTATAGTGAAGGAAGTGCACCTCAACTTGGTCTAGTGGTGTTGAAAGCTAAAGACAGAAGCTGTGGGTTGCAATAAAGCTTCAAAAGAGGGATAGTCTACTGGCTCAAGGGGAAATTTCTTATATGCTGCACCATGTAGATATGTTGTACAGAAGTTCTTGAAAAAGAAAAAAAAAATGCAAAAATGCAAAAAGAACTCCAAAAAAATTGGTGGGTCGGATTGAAAATTTAATAACCCCACCGGAGTATAAAGCAAAAGCTTATGGTATCCATGTTACATCTCATGAAGCTTGCAGCGGGAGACTTAGCTACACTGGCTAAGCTTCCAAAACTCTATACTTCTACCCCCTCTCCTTGAGCCGGTTGCACTTGAACTTAGAAGGGAATACCCCGCTTCTCGAGGAAAGAGTTGCTAGACCGAGGCATTAGAGTTACCAGGTTGAGGGAGGTTGTTTCTTTGTTACTTCTGAGGTGGGGAGCCACATATCACCTACACCGCAAGGAAAGATTCATGGTCATTAGAGTTTGTGTATGTAGACTTGTTCTGATCTGGTTTATTGAGGAGTCTTGCCCATAGATTGGTGGAACTTGGAGGCTGTTGAGTTTTAGGCTTAAGTCCAAATAAGGTTCCGACACATTAATAATCCAAAGATCTGATCGAGCTCCATATTTCAATTTAATGAAGGAAAATTTAATAAGTCAACCTTGATCCATGTACATCCTCTTCCTCTTTTTCTTTTTCTTTCTTTTTCACTTCTTTTTCAAATAAGTGTTTGCTAAGGGACTAGCAAAGTTAAGCATAGGGGGGTGATGAATACCCATTCATCACTCTTTATTCTTCTATTTTAGCTACAAAAACCTTTGCAAATACATGTAGATATGTGTAAATACAAATAATTACCAAAAGCATGCATTGTGTAAAAACCTATAATTAGCATGTTTTTGTGCACAAAATAAAAGAATAAAGAGCAAAAAGAAAAAGAGGGAAATATTTAGAATAAATATTGAGCAACCTAACCCAAGGGAGGGCTCAGCATGGGCCTGACCGCATAAAAGTCAAAGTAGAGGGAGATAGGAGCTCATGTGTATATACTTCTAAAATTATATTTTCCTCACCCAAAAATATGCTTGTACATATTTTGTGTATATTTAGAAAATATCAAAAACAAAATAAAAATTTAAAAAATCAAAAAGTCAAAAAAATACCCTTTCACCATGTGCATAAACCACACCATTGTATTTATTTAACCTTGTAAATAAATTCAATTATTTTCTAAACTTTTTTGTAAATATTCTATGTTACATATTGTAAATGTATAAAATAACAAGAAACAAAACAAAAATCAAATAAAAATTACAAAATTGAAAATACAAAAATACATTGTATAAATACCATGTATATAAATGTATTCAACCATTTATTTCACCCTTGTATATAAGTGATAAAAATAAAATAAAAATATTCTTTTATTCCTCATTTTATCTTGTAAATAAATAAAATACAAAATGGGCATAAAAATACATAAAAATAACAAATAAAAAATCAAAAATAAAAACTCCATATAGTGTACATATACCTATATATATAGCTACCCTATTTTTATTCCCAAAAATTAATTAAAAATCACCAAAAAATAGAAAAAAATAAAAGAAAAATATTTCATGTTTTGAGTTTTCTTTAATTCGGCCTATTTCTACCTTAAAATAAATAAACAAAAATCAACTGCACGTGGCAGCTTCTGATTGGTCCACGGGGGACTGTTGACCCCGGTCAACTCCCCCGCGGACTCCTTCCTTTTCTGGAAGAAGCGCGCCACCCCATCTTCTCCGATTTTCCCACGCGTCTCCAGGCTGTCTCCCACGCAAATCTCATGCCCGGATTCTTCGCCTATCATCCATCTTCCTCGCCCGATCTTCCGCCACGAAATCAACACCTTCCATCGCTGTCGCCCCTCAACCCTAATCGCCCCTGTCACCTTATATATTCTTCCCTCCGCCGCCTCCGCGCCCCATCTTTGGACCATCTCCTTCTTCCCAGTGACCTCCATAGGCATCGCGAGAGTGACAGCAAGCGTCTGCCCTTGTTGCAGTGAGGTGAGGAAGCGAATCCATTGATCCGACGAACTTCGCCGCCACTGCTCCGCCATCAGCGTCGAGCATCGAGCCTCGGGCCGAGACGACCCTCGAGGCTACGACCAAGAGCACCCCCTGCTCTTCCCCAGTCTCTCCGACCACCCAGGTAGAACCCTTAGGCCGTAGGATAGCGTAAATCTTGATTTTTCAGTTACTGTTAGCGTAGCTCCGCCGCCTTCGTCCGGCACCTCCGACCACCCATCTTCCATTCCGACTCCGCCATCATCTCCGCCAGACCTCTCCGCACCTTCTTCACCCCTCCACACAACCCAGATCGCACAGGATCTGGGAACCGAGCTCCTTTGCCGACCACCCTCGCCGGAGCTCGCCATTCCGACTCACACTTCACCTTCACGCCGCCTAACCGGGTCGAGGCACTTTGCCCTCGACCCGCGAAGCTTCTGAACTATTTTGCAGGTCAAGAGGAGGCCGTCTGAGGCTTCGCGATATCTTCCCAGGAGCTTCTTCTCCGCCGACCTCGCCGGAGCCTTCCAGGGCTCGGCTGGGGCATCGGAGACCCGCAGCAGCTGCGCAACTTCACGCCGGATCTTCTCCGACCTTCAGGCGCAGCAGAGGAGGGCGGAGACACCTTCACGAGGCCGGCGAAGTTCGCCGGCCATCAGTTCTTTCACCATCCTCCAGAGCCGTCCGATGAGAACTCCGCTCCAGTTCTAATCCCAGCCGTCGATCTGTAGAGGAGCAGCAGCCGTCGATCAATCTGAGGATCTCATCTGGACCGTTGCAGCCGAGGAGAGAGGCGCAGGAGCCCAGCACCGCTTGATCTTCCACGTGGCCTCCCTCGGACCGTCGATCGAGCCCAAGAGACGAAGAGAGGAGTCGCGCCGCCATCCAGACCGTTCGATCAACACGTGGCGCACATCCGACCGTCGGCGAATAAAGGGGTAAATATCTTAGGGCCCCCTCGTAGTTTGTCATTTCCTTTTTAGTCCTGTAAATATTTTTAAAACTTTATTTACGTAGGGTAAATTGCAGTATGGACCTTGTGCTTTATTCTAATTGCATGTATGCCCCTGTGTGTGTGTGACCACGTGCGTCGTCACGTGTGTATCTGGGCCTCTTGCATAATCAATCCTGTAGTTCTGGAGTGTTAATGAATGCATGAATCTTTTTGTATAATTGCAATTATACCCCTGTGAGCCTTGTTTATGCGCATGTGCGTTATTTAGTGGGATTTTTGCAACTTCGTCCCTGGGCTTTTGATACGAGTTATCAAAAGGCCCTTGGACTTAGTTTTTCTTACAAATTGGTCCCTGAGTGCCTCAGCCACGCGCCACGCGCGTGACTTGCTGGGCATTTTGCACCAGAGACCCCAGATCTTCGGGTATTTGAACTTAGGTCCCTGTGCACAGTGCCCCTCCTTTATTTTTGAATAAAATATCAAACGACCTCCAAATCCAATGAGATTTTGACACATGGCTCCTGCCATGGTGTAGGAATTTCTGTGATTTTTGAGGACATTTTTGATTTCATTTTCTATTTTTAAAAATTCAAAAACCCCTATTTTTACCACTGTTTGACTTTAAAAATACCAAAAAAATATAAAAACTCCACCAAAAATTCTAAAAAAATTAGGTATTGTAGTTTGCTTGCTGTTTGACTTTCCAGCCGATTTTGGTGATTTTTCATCACTTAAAAACCTTAAAATTGAAAAACCCCTAAAAACCCATAAAAATTATAATAAATAAATTACAAATCCAAAAACAATAATTAGGGTGCCTAAATTTTCCTTATTCTTTCTAGTTTACAGGAAGATTACCTCCAGGGTTGATTGAAACTCTTAAATATTTTATTTTTGAGTTTCTAACCTTGCTGGACAGTACCTCTTCTTCTTTGCATTGTTTGATTTTTAGAAAACAAAATAAACATCAGAAAAATCTCAAAAATTCACCAAAAACATAAAAATTATAAAACACATAAAAATATTTTTGTTTGAATTTTTGCTTGATTTTTAATGCTTTAAATAAATTGTTGAAGTCCATTATCTGTGTGCCTTCTTTAATTTTCTCATCATTTAAAAAACCTAAAAAAAAATTATAAAAACAAATAAAAACCACTAAAAAAGATTCTCTTGGATTTCTGACTACATCGTAGGCTATTTAGCCAATCCGTGCTCCTTGTGTTCGACCCTGGGAGCTATACCAGGTTAATCCTATAGCTAGATCGCTCTATTTTGTGCTTGCTTGTGTTTATCTCTGTGAGTGGTTGATTATTTTTCTTGATTGACGCATTCGAGTAACTGAGGTCGCAACGACCTTATTTTATACCTTTACCTCAGTTGTTCGGGATTTTGCGCAATCAAGCCCCACAGCCACCACATCACCGAGAACATCACAAGGTGGCAAACATCTCGGACTCTGAATCCAACACCAACATGGGCTTCATTAGCGAGAAATTGACGTTGGTGGATGTGATTCACAAGCAGGTCCAAGACCTACAGCCGCTGCGAGAGTTGGAGAAACTCTCATCTCTACCTCTGCAGCTGAGTGATCTATCGAAGAAGGTCGCTGATCTTCAGATCCAGTACCAGCAAAGCCAGACTTCTTCGAATGCGCAACCAGCACGGAGGATCGCACCCGCTCCACCCACCCATCAGATCCATTACATCCAGAGCGAGCCTGAGATTCCGCAGCTCGATTGGCATGAGGATCAGTCTCATGCCAATCCCGGCCAGATCACCAGCACCGTAGAGATGGAGGTGGAGCCGCAATCCACTTTCGAGATCAACGGAATTTGGTATACTCCGATGCAGCAGCCGAGTATACAAAATCAACAGCCGCAACAGCCGTGCGGTCATCCACAACATGGACGTCCGCAATTTCAGCACCGCCAGAGCTTCACGCCGCAGCAGTCTCATCCGAATGTCTACCATCAGAGACCGCAACATTCATATCAGCACCATGCCCAGTTTTCCCAGAATTATTCTTTTCAGCAGCTGCAGCAGTCTTCCTCCACACCTCAGCGCTACTCCCAGCCTTCCACCTCTCAGCATTTCACGCCAAGGCATGAGAGAGGAGCAAGCCAGGGCCACCACACCGAATCAGAGATGTCTTCACCTGCCCAGGCGCTCAACCAGATCATGGATATGCTGAGTACGCTCCAGATCGCGCACAAGACAGAGATGGAGCAGGTTAACCGTCGTTTGGACGAGTTAACCATGCCGAAAACCACTCTCCCAGCCCAGCCTCAGATGAACCCGAACAACAAGAGGAGGCATCCAGAGCAGGTAGACACTACAGGTAAGATCTCGTTTCCTGAATTTTTATCTAACTTCATTCATCTCAGGAGCGGTAGATCACCGCAAACACCTGCTGGAGAAGAGAGGAGAGGGCACTAGAGGAGCACGAGCAGAACCATGATCCTGATGCCGAGGAGGAGAAACCACAAGTGATGAGGACCTTTACGTAGACTCAAGGGACGGGAGCAATGCCAACACCTCATATATGGATACTGGCGACTCATACGATGACATCACGCCAGATCAGGCAGAGAGTTCCGACAAAAATATTTCTTCCCCTGTCTTAGAGAGTTTTGTAAATAATTCTGAAACTCTCGATGTACAAGCTGATTCCAATGTAAATAAAAACTCTGATTTTCTAACTCCTGAGATTGTTCCTTTTCCCGATGCTTTATTTGGAAAAGGAAAGAAAAAGACCAAAAACAATGTTGTCACTCCTGAAACCAAACGACTATTGAAAGATCACATTTTTCTGAAGATCCCGCTCCACGATGCCTCGGATCATTTTCCTACGCTCAAGAATCAGTTGAGGAACCGATGCACCACGCGTAGGAAAAAGAGATCACGAGTTGAGAAGCATATATTGACAAAGGCAAGTTCGTGTGCAATTCGGAACAAGGTACCAAAGAAGAAGAAAGATTTGGGAGCTCACTATGTCAATTGTCATATTGAAGACACTACATTCCATCAAACTCTCTTAGATAATGGTTCCTCGATCAATTTACTTCCATCCTCTTTGCTTGATAATCTCAAGCTAGGTCCTCTCTATAAATCACGAGCGATACTCCAATTTGCAGATCGATTTATAAAGAGACCTAGAGGTATACTGAGGAACATTATCGTGACCATTCAGGACTCGCAGTTTCCCGTAGACTTTACGGTCCTAGACATGACATGCCCTACACAGTTACATCTTGCTCCAATCATTCTCGGGAACCCTTTTTGCAGACAGCAAGAGCACTCTTTGATTATGATGCTGGGAGAGTATCATTCCGAACAGACAACGGAGAGATACACATTGAGATGGAGAGAGAATATAGCAGTCTTAGATCAGTATTGTCATTCACTTCAGAGGACACAGTCTTATGGAAGATTGCCAGAATATAGATGAGACACAGTCTCTTGATATTGAGAGTGTTTATTTTGATACCCAAGATATCCTACATGAGGATAGGGTAGATCACTTGGTACCTAGTTCTTCAGATGATTGTTCACATACAGAGACAGATTTCATATCAGACTCAGATGAGCAGTCACCTGCAGTAGATATCTCTGTGCTGCAGATTGAAAGAACACATATTACAGCACAAGAGTCAATCGAATACATTGCACAGCTTATACAGTCTATCCAACGTAGAGAGTCGGAGGTGGAATGTTTACACATATGGACACCTTCTGTAGTCCGACTTTAGAGACACATATTTCAGAAAAGAGAGCTATTCCATGTACAGAGTTAACTTACAGAAGAGGCTCTACTGTTGCAGCTAGCGATCAGTATGCACATAAAAAGCAGAAAATTCAGTATGATCCTGGCTAAAGTGATCTATTTTGTACAGGAATCATGATCACTCCTTCACTTCTTCCTGTACAAAATTCTTTTGAGCCATTCTTTTCTGGAGATTCACAACACTTGTATATTCTTCGTAGACCACAATCGTCCCCGTTTTTGCTCTTCTTCTATGCTTAGGATATCAGATCCTAAGTATAGGGGGGACCGATTGCCCGCTGATTTACGTTTTATTTTTGTACTTATTCTTTTGTATAGCCTTTCTTTTTCACGAATCACTAGTTCCTAATTTTTGGCTACACTCTTTTCTATACATAGGATGCCTTATCCTAAGTATAGGGGGACCGAGTGATTTCGATGAGTTCGTATTCTTTTCCTTTTGAACTTTCGTTATTTATCCTTTTATTCAGTCATCCCGTTTTTGCTCTCCCATAATACTTACGATGACCTGATCGTAAGTATAGGGGGGGGGGTTTGACTGACTTGTACTCGATATCCTTTTTCACCCACTTTTACTTAGCACGAGTTATGTCCTCCTTTTTCTCTTTTGACGCTATGAGGACATAGCACAAGCTAAGTATAGGGGGGTGCGTATATATTGTATATATACTTTCGTCCATAACTCGTACTTTATGTATTTTCTATATCTATAAAATCCATAAAAAGTGGGTACGGGTTAATTTAAATTCTACTTATATTTATATATTATTTATAAAATCCTTGTAAATAAGTAAAATATGATTAGACTTGTGTTTTAAAACTTGTAATTAAAATTTGTATTGAAAATTTGTACTTAAAATTTGTATAATACTTAGTTAAAATTCTATTTATTAAAACATGTGTAGAAACCATTCAATCCTTGTAAAATACTTTGTAGATAAAATTTGTAAAATACATTAGATATTTAACTCAAAAAAAAATATATCTTGTAAAATTCATGAATAAAATCTTATTTTATAAATTCATAAAATCCATAAAAAAATACAAAGTCCTAAATTTCAGAAAAATTACAAAATTCTTAAAATCCATAAAATGAGTAAAATTCAGAAAAATACACTTCACAAAAATATGGTTGCATTTGCATTCGCATTTTTCAGAATAAGTTTGATTTCTGGAACTAAGGGACTGAGTCTAGTCTAAAGGATGGAGCTTGATTACGACCTTTAAGTTCATTGTAAGGAGCCTGATTAGGAACTGGAATTTAGACTTTTCAGGTCTTTGACTTAAATCTTTGGGTTCCATAAAACCATATTCGCGAAATCAAGTCATCTAAGCTTAAGTAGACCATTTGGAGTCATCCGTACAACTCTACACAAGTGAACCAATCTTGAACACATGCACTCTGCACTTAACTCGACTTGCATGGAGTTCCGAAGGGCAGTACACCTTGGTAATGCGTTTCTATCCTTATCTTTGCAGCATTGATGTCTAAAGACGGGAGAGATTGGGGTTGCGATAGTTGCTTCGGATGAGGGAAGGATCTGCTGACACAATTTTTCTAAGACCTCAAAAAAGGGACGGACTAAAAAGATGCTATATCCGTCGAGGCACAAAAAGATGAATGCAGTGCAAGCAAATTACAAGTCAAAGCAAAGCAGAAGCCACCAAATAAGACCACAATGGGTCCAAGCTTCCACCAAAATGCCTACACATCTTAGTGGAGACTCAGCTACACCGGTTGGGCTTCACAAGGAGATGCGTATACATTGGTCGCACTCCACTTCTTTTCTCATTCTTCTAACTTCTCCCTATATTCGATTGTGGACATAGCAGAACTGAACTCAGAAGGGAATACCTCCCTCCCCGAGGAAAGAGTAGCAAGATGAGGAAGCCATAGGAGTGTATAGCCGGGATGGATGGTTTCTTCGGTTCTCTAAGCAAGAAGAGCTAAATCAATTCACACACTGTACAAGTTGACTTCAAGGATGAAGAGTTTGCGATATGAATAAGTGAGTCTGAACTAGCCGATGAAGTGATCTTGAGTAAGGATTATGGAACTTGAGGACTGTTGAGGATAAAATCTAAATCCTAGTTAAGGTTCCGACAAAATGCTTGTTTCAGGACTGATCGAGCTCTGTCCTTTGTCTGTTCTCATGAATTGGTTTAGGAAAACAAATTCATTCTAACTTTCTTTCTTTTTCACTTACTTTTTCGAAATAAGTGTTTGCTAAGGGACTAGAAAAGTTTAAGTATAGGGGGTTGATGATTCCATGATTCATTAACTTTTCTGTCACATTTTGTCTTAAAACCTTAACAAATACATGTAAATATTCATTAATTCTCATCTTTTAACAAATCACCATTCATGTGTAAATATTCACTTTTAACCACTAAAATCATGAAAATAAATAAAGAACAAGAAAGAAACAAAAGGGGCAGATTGAATATATGTATATATATATTCAATATGACTTACAATATAAATATAGCTATAAGGTATATTTATAACCCAACCCCTGAGACCAAGTCAACATAGATTGGTCGACAAACTAATAAGTAGGGGAGATAAGGAAAGAAAACATAAAAATAAATTAACACACACATATACACTCCTCATTATAAAAAATACAAAATTTCAGAGAATTTTAATTATTTCATATGAACATATTTTTTTACCAAACTCTTCGCCTAATTATTTCTAAAAATGTATATAAAAAATATAAAAATAAGTTAAAAATATTACCCTGTATGTATGCCAAGAAACCCAGCCTGCAAATTGTCAAAATCTCAACTTCCGAACATCATAACTTCCTCATACGAACTCCAATTTCACTCTACTCACCTTTAAAGTTCATAAAATAATATTCTCTAATTAATAAAGGTGGTTTCATCGAATTCGGAGTCCGTTTGCAAAAAGTCGGTTTGGGACCAAAAGACAACGGGGTTTCTGGGCTATTTATTTTCTGTAACACACACTATTCATCATTTTCTTAATTTTATAATTTTTAAAGTATTTCATGATCTTGTAGTTTCACCATAATTTATTTCATAATTTTTGGAGACTATTATTATTTTAATAAAATCAAAAACCCTAAAATATAAGTATAAATGACCTATTTAGATATTAACTCTATTTATTTAAAATATGTAAATTAATTTATCAAAATCTATAAAATTCGTACAAGCCTTATTTAATATTCTAATAATTAAGAAAATATAAAATTAATTGTTACTTATTTATCTAAAACCTATTTATAAATACATATTTATTAATATAATATTTATATTTTTAATAATATTTATTATTTATTAAAAATAATTAGTCCATAAATTAGAGCATTAAATTATCATCACTTTTTCTATTTACATTTATTTAAAATAACGTAATTTACTATTTTATATTTAATTTATAAGTTAATTATACTTCTGGACCAACCAGGTGCTGACACTTGTCAGCACCTGGGGTCATCTTCTTCAAGAAGTGGTCGCGCCCAGTCTGTTCGGCCGGCCGACTTCTCCCATTTATCCCGCGCCCATCTCGAAGCTTCTGACCGATCTCCACCGTCGAATCCCTTCCTCTAACAACCCTCTCCATCGCCACCATCGATTTCGACTTGGAGCCCACGCCAAACTTCCTATTTAAACCTCCCAAGTCCGACATTAACAATGAACTTTCCAACAACCCAGAGCTTCAGCTCTAGGCTAACCGACCCCCAACCTTCCAAGCTTCGCTCCGATCAACCTGAGGCGGTGACAAAGCCGTGGAGGATCTCGCGAGGAAGAAGGCACGTCGGAGGATCGTTCCAAGGCCTCATCGAGCCTTGCATCGCCGCCAGCGTGCGTCGGAGCTCCGGTCTTTGGCCGCCGTCGAGCAACAGTCCAGGTAATACACCTAGACATTCCCCAGGCCTTTTCATCCATTTTTTGATTTTCGTTTTGATATTCGAGCCACGATTAGCGTGGCTAATCGCTTCTCTAGGTAGTTTAATCCCTAAGCTTAGATGCACATTCGTAATCCACTTTCGAATCTTTCCATTTCGATTTCAAATCGATCAGTGTTTCATTGCCATCTCCACGTATCTGGTTGTTTAGCTGGAAATTAAAGTTTTCACCATCTTCGAGCTTGTGAATCGTAACCCCTCGGCTGATTCCTTGGAGAATCGAGCACATAAATCTTTTATTTGCAGATCCATCTTCATCGCGAGACGATTTCAAGATCTGGAGACCATCAATCGTCGTCAGATTTTACTTCCAAAGATGGGTCGTTGGTTCTGAACGTCCTCCAGGTGGACGAGACCACCGTCTTCATCGAAGCACCACCGCCGCTTGGAGCAACACCGGTCACATCTCTACCGCGGGCGAGCTCGAGGGGTGGAGGAGCCACCCCTCTGGCCCCGCCGGAGCACCAAATCCTTCGTCGGTCAGCCGTGATAACTCGGAGAAGAGACGCTCGCCATCAACAGTTGCAACAGATGCAAGAACAGCCGACGCACAGGTGCGCGACACGTGGTGCACCTGTGAGCGTCAGATCGGAGCACACAAGTTCTAATCTCGGTCGTCCAAAGCGAAACGGTGGAAAATTTACAAGTAGACCCAATAAGCTTCCAGAAATCATCTCCGCCCCCAAGTTTTCTTTATTTACATTTAGGTCCCTCTGCGGGGACCTAAATGTAAACATTTGTTTACTTTTTCTTCAGAACAGTCCTTGAGGACCTAACTGCAAACATTTTAAATAGTTTTTTCTTTACGCTTATGCCCCTGGGCTGTAGGGGTTGTTTCTACCTCGTGTGACCTCGGTTTTTGACGATTTCTTGAGGGTAGTTACACAACTACCCTATCTACCTCGTATAAAGATCTCGTGGATTTTTGACGTGTTTTCGACATGTTTTGATTTTATCGACAACCGTCTTGTTTTGTTTGGATTTCTTGAGTAGTTCGAGCTCGCGGCTCGAACCTCGATCACTTTACTATATAGTATCACCTACATAACATACACCTATTATATAATAAATAAATCTTTTGAAAAATATCCCTTTTTAAAAATTAAATAAAAATTTGAAAATAATAAAATCAAATAAAAACAATAAAAATAAAAACCAATAAAAAAGAGTGTTTTGACTTGACCACTTAGAGAAGAATTAAAAATAAGATTACGAAGATAAAAATCTAGGGAATTTATTCTGCCTCCTTGAGTTCGACCCAGGAACATTTGCCTGGTAAAATATTAATGAACGATTTTCTGACCAAAAATCGTAATTGTGATAGGTTTAAGAACCGTTTCTTTGTTTCGCGCCTTTCTGCTACAACCGACTTCTTCCTTCAAATAAAAGAAAGCCGCGAAATCGATTCTTTAGCCTTATCAAAATGAGCGCAGGAGAGGGGGGGTGCAGCAGGGGGGGGGGGGGGCTTTGCGGAAGGGAGAGCAGGGGGAAGTGGGATAGGCATGCGGGGGCCCGAGAGGGGCTTTGCGGAAGGAAGGGCGAGACGGAAGTAGGCTAGGCACAGGGCGGAAGTGGGATGGGCGCGCGGGGGCCCCGAGGGGGGGGCTTTGCGGAAGGGAGGTGGGGTAGACGTGCCAGGGGCCTTTCCGGGAAGGTGGGAAGATGGAAGGGTGGTGGTAAGGCGCGTGGGGGGGGGGGGGCTTTCCGGGAAGGTGGGAAGATGGAAGGGCGGTGGTAAGTGCGCGGGGGGCTTTTCGGGAAGGTGGGAATGGGCGCGGGTGGGAAGACCTCCGGGGGGGCTTTCCGGGAAGGTGGGGCTCTACGACGGCGCTCACGGGTTGGGTGCGCAACAGAGGGGCGCGTATCCAGATCAGATGAGGGACGACAGGGAAGGGATTGGCACCGGGCATGGGCGAGGGGGTGGGCGGCGGTGAGCCGGGGGGGGGGGAGGGCGGGAAAAGGGGGGAGGCGTTTCATACCAAGTAGAGAGAAATGCTTCTATTTCTTATTGAGAAAGGGAATCCCTAGGGCTCTTTATATAGGTAGAGAGGCCTAGGGTTATAGCACAATTGGTATATGAGATGACACATCTACCCCTAGGGTTTATGGGCAGGGTGGTTTACAATATGACTAATCTGCCCCTAAGGTTTGTGGGTAAAGTGCATCTCAACATTACATATCTACCCCTAGGGTTTATGAAGGGGTGGTTTACAATATAACTAATCTGCCCCTAGGGTTTGCGGGTAAAGTGCATCTCAACACCTACATATATCTCAAAGTCGTGTGAGCATGACTTTCTGAAGATTAACATTATCGAGATTCGTGGACTATCTCCATTCATTTGATGAGTGAAGCAAAAATATAGCATAAAATTGTTTTCTTAAAGAGTGTAAGCATAAAATCACATCCTTAGTAGTACTTTGCTACAAAAAAATAGAATTCAAATATTTAACATAGAAAGGTCCACGCCATGTTTCTTTCTTTGAATTTGGTGCTTCGTGTGGTAAGTTCACGGTCTTTAGTCCATTCTCTATATCCCATAAACGATGTGGCTGAACTGGTTCCTTATTTATGGTTTCCAGAAAAGAGACAGATGGTGTAGAAGGTTGGTAGTCATCCAATATTGACAAATAAAAAAGTAGTCATACAACCTCTTCCCAAATTGATCCCAAGTACTACTGCCAAAAACAATTTTTTCCATGCAAGTAGTGACGTCCCTAAACTAAGCTCGAATCCTCTATTTTCAGATCCGCCAAAGAGTTAATAGAGCCTTCTCCGCTCTCATCAAAAAACCTGTCATGCCAAACATAGATCATCCAAAGCCTCCCAAATCGGCATAAATCCTTATTGGAGAAGAGGCACTGGCGAAGAACATGAGTGTTGTGTCTGCCTTACTTGAAATCTATTGATCAGGTCACTCATCTCTTAATAAAAAGGCTGCCTACGGCACAATTTGAGTTGAATGTAGGTAAGTTGGCGTTGGACATGGTGGATATGTATGCCCAACTTAAGGGGAGGAGGGGTGTTGGGTTATTATACTTATATGGGTAAACATGTCTTTGGATGAGAAACTGTTTATTATACTCATCCCTCTTTAGTTGAGAACATTTTTTAGTGAAGAGAGACATAATCTTTAGTGAGGGAGATTAGGGATTGAGATCCCCCGGTGGCTTTTCCCTCTCCATAAGGTTTTCCACGTAAATTCGTGTCTCCATCTTTGTGCGTGCTTTGTTGTTTGATTTAACATGGTATTAGAGCCTTGTTGAGGCATATGATTGTGTTTTCTACTGCTCGAAGTGCTGGAAATTGGTTCGACAGTACTGGATTTGTCTTTTGGCAGTGATTTTTTATTTCTCTCGTCGCTGGTCAACCATATTGTGTTGCGACAACCACTGCACGCGTTGTGGAGTTGTGGTGAAGGTATGAATCTACCCACAAGAGGCTGCTGCTACGATATTTTTTGGCATATAAAATTGATTCGAACTCCATTGGTGTCATGAGGTAAGTTCCCTGGTTGTTGGGGGAACAACCCTTGGTGTGAGCTTTGTGCTCTTAAGTGTTGTTGTGGGCGTATAGCATGTTTCTTGGGACATTTTCTGCCCCCTCTTTTGCATGATAAAATTGGGTTGTTTATTGTTGTCCACTAAGTGTTCGACAAAAAGCCACAAAGAGCCTCATTGAGATCTTCTATGTTTCAAGTTCTTTATGTTGAACTGCTACTCCTATTGTATTCAAGGTGTATGATTAAATGTCTGTGAGAGATAGTCAAAGTCTAAAGGCTACAAATTTTCTGTTGAATGATCCTATAATGCTTGGAGCATCCACAGAACCTGACTCGACAAAGGATTCCATTATTGAGTTGCAGTACTTCTTGAAGGAATCATTTACGAAAGAACATGTCTCCTTGCAATCGACAGACAATGGTTCAACTTTTAATATGAGGAGAACTAGTAATGATTGCTCTACCAAATCTGAGTGGATTATCGACAGTGGTGCTTCCGATCACATGACAAGTGGTCATAGAATGTTTCATGACTACAAGTTATCGTCTGGAAGAGAAAGTTACTGTTACAGATGGGTCTCCAGCTACTGTTGCTGGAAAAGGAACGATTTTTGTTGTTGATCGTTTTCTCCTTACCAATGCACTTCATGTCCCGAATTTCTCAGTAAATCTTTTGTCAGTCAATAAGATTACTAAAGAATTGCACTGCGTGCTAAATTTTTATCACAATTCGTGTGTTTTAGAAGACCTATAGACATTAAAGAAGATTGGAATTGGATTAGTTGATGATGGATTATATCGTCTTCTAGCTCGAGTGGGTCAAGCCCTTACATTTGTGATGAAAGCTCGCTTTGAAAAGGATAGCTTTACCTTAGTACGAAAATGGCATAAGCATGTTGGTCATATCAATTTTTCTTCTCTACATAAGTTGATGCATGAGATTTTCTCTGGATTGTCTGAGGATGATTTGCAATGTGAGGTTGGCCAATTTGCAAAGCAAACACGTATTACATTTCCTGCATCTAATAGTAAATCTACTTACGCATTCAAATTGATGCATTCTGATGTTTGGGGTCCGTCAAGTGTGAAGAACATGGGTGGCCATATGTACTACATCACTTTCATTGACGATTTTTCACGGAGTACTTATGTGTACCTTTCAAAAAATAGAAGCGAAGTTCTTGCTGCTGTAAAGAACTTTATAAATATGGTAAACACTCACTATATAACAAGAGTAAGAACGCTCAGGATTGATAATGATAAGAAGTACGTGCAAAGTTCCTTAGTGCAAAGTTCCCTACATGTTTTTCTTGATGAGAAGGGTAGTTACATGCTACAACAAAATGGGACAGGTGAAAGAAAAAATCGTCATTTATTGAATGTCACAAGAGCACTCCTACTCCAGCGAAATGTGCCAAAGAATTTTTGGGGAGAAGCCATCTTGATAACTGCCTATGTAATCAATAGGACACCATCTGCCGTAATTGGGAAGAGAACTCCTTTCTCTGTCATCCATCCAGATACCTCTCCCTTCAGTTTGGATACATGGATTTTTGGATGTGTCTGCTTTCTTCACAATTTTGGACCAGGTTGGCGTAAGTTGGATCCATGAGCCACGAAATGCATCTTTCTTGGGTATTCTGGAACTGAAAAAAGATATAAATGTTATGACCCCGTGGCACGTCATCTTCGTATAAGTAAGGATGTTACTTTCCTTAGAGTGTGCCCTACTTCTCTAAGAGATTTCCTAAAGGGGAGTCTGTGAGTACAAATGTTGAGAAAAATGAGAACGGGATTTATTTTTTTGATGACATACAAGAGACTATCCATGTGGAGGAGAACAATAAACAAGATAGAGACAAAGACAGTGAAAATGCATGCAGATTTGGACAGGCTTATAGCAGACGAAAGGGATCAGATAAAGTGGTGGAAATTGAAGAAGAGATGATACCTATTCAGGGTGTCAACCTTTCCTCCGACCATGACGTTAACCCTTCCATGGGTGATTTTGGCCATGAAAGCTCTACAAGTGTTCCTCTCCTTCCTGATATTCATACCAATATGGTCAACCCTTTACTGGATGAGCGCCCCATTGCTATAAGAAAATCTACTAGAACTGTTTGAACCTCTACTCGTTATCCAGTGGAGGACTTTGCTGCTTATACCAATATGAGTTCAAGGTATAAATGCTTTATTACCTTTCTTGATGGTCATCATGTTCCCAAAAATTTTGATGAAACTAAAAAGGATCCGAAATGGATTAATGATGTGAATAAAGAAATGGATGCCTGGTTAAAAATAATACTTGAGATATTGTTGATGCTCTTAAGGGTGTTCACCTTGTTGGCTGTAAATGGGTTTATACAATCAAATATGATGCGGATGGGAATGTCGACAGATTCAAAGCTCATTTTATGGCTAGAGGATACAACCAAAAATATGGGATTGATTACTTGGAGACATTTGTTCCTATTTCCAAGATGAATACAATCAGGTTGTTATTTGTCTAGCAACTCATTTTTTCTGGAAAATGTATAAGTTAGATGTAAAAAATGCTTTCTTGAATGGTGATCTTAAAGAAGATGTGTATATGAAAATGCCACCTGGGTTTGAGAAGTACAAGTGCTGCAAAGTAAAAAGGTCTTTATATGGATTAAAGCAGTCACCAAAAGCTTGGTTTGAACCTCTCCGTGTGATTATGATTAAGAATTGATATATCCAAGTGAATGGAGACCACATCTTGTTTATAAGGAGGAATGATGAAAAAAGATCTGTTCTTTTAGTGTATGTTGATGACATGATCCTTACAGGTGATGATGAATAAGAAATTCTAGGATAAAGAAAATACTTGCAGGTGAATTTGAATTGAAAGACTTGGAGAAGTTAAAGTACTTCCTAGGCATTGAGATGGCTCGATCTCCAGGAGGCATGTGTCTAAGTCAACGAAAATATGCCCTGGACTTATTGAAAGATTATGGCATGTTGGGATGCAAGCCTACTACTAATCATATTGAGGCAAACGATAAGATGAATAAAGAGGATGGTGATCTACTTGATGATGCAGGAAAGGGCGGGTATCAATGATTGGTGGAAAGTTGATCTATCTACCCTTATTAGACCGGATATTACATATGTTATAAATGTGGTGAGTCAATTCATGCATGCTCCTAGTATATCTCATGCTAATGCGGTAAATAGAATTCTATGATACATAAAAGGTCATCGGAAAAAGGTCTTATGTTCAAGAAGAATCATGAGGTCACTATTGAAGGATACATTGATGCTGATAGGGCTTGCCCCATTGATGACAGAAGATCCACCTCAGGTTATGCGGTATATTTGTGCGGAAATTTGATTATTTGGAGAAGTAAGAAGCAGAATGTGATTTCAAGATCAAGTGCTGAAGCGGAATACCGAGCTCTTGCCAATGACGTTACAGAAAATCTATGGCTAAAAAATTTTGCTCCATGACTTGGGAATCAAAGTTAGTATGCCAATGCAGATGTTTTGTGACAACAAAGCTGCAATAAATTTGGCCAACAATCCCGTAATGCATGACAGAACGAAGCATTTGGAGATTGATAGACACTTCATCCGTGAGAAGGCTGATGATGGACTGTTGTGTCTGCCTTACCTTAAATCTGCTGATCAGGTCGCTGATCTCTTTACAAAGGGGTTGCCTACAGTACAATTTGATTTGAATGTAGGCAAGTTGGGTATGGTAGACATGTATGCCCAACTTGAGGGGGTGTTGAGTTATTATAGTTATATTGGTAAACGGATCGTTGGATGAGAGATCGTTTACCCCTCTTTCTCAATATATTGTACTCATCCCTCCTCATTTAAAAATAATTTTTAGTGAAGAGGGCCCTAATCTTTAGTAAAGGAGATTAAGGATTGAGAACCCATGTGGTTTTTCCCTCTTCGTAGGATTTTCCACGTAAATTCGTGTCTCCATCTTTGTACATGATTTGTGTATTTGATTTTAACAATGAGCAAGCTGAATGTTGTCTTGTACACCAAATATTCCCAACATATAGGAATCTCCAAATCACAGCTTACAAAGTGCCTATCAATACTCACAGGAAGAATACTTCCAGTCTCCAAATTAAACTACATTACTCTGCAAGAGCAACATAGACATCAACGAGTCCCGCCTAACAACAATCAGATACTCAAAACGAGATTACGCATGGCACTGAAGATCAACACTTAGATCTGCAGATATTTTAATTTTTGGATGGGTTGGATGGAAACATGTGTGTGTAGATTTGATAGGAGTTTCTCCATTGGTGGGGTCGAAGAGTGAGTCCTCTACAGTGGGGGCATGCTAAGGTTGTAGAAAGCGTTAGTCGGTAATTGGTCCGTGGGGACACTGACTAAGGATTAATCGATAGTCGGGAGACTAATCGAATTTAGTCGGATAATAGTCGGTTTTGAATTTTTAAATTATTTTAAATATGTAAATCATATATAGATATATAGATATATTCTTATATATTAACATAGATTTATACATGGAAAAAATGGGACTGCCCCTGCACCATTTTCCGATGTTTTTTTTAATTTTTTTTAAAAAATCACCATGTATATTCATCTATATCTCCCTCCTACATGTCATTCGAATTTTGTCAGAAATAGAGACTCATCTGCCATCCATCTAGAACATGTAATTTTAATAGTCTAAACATTGTTGTAATTGACCTATTCTAGATGGAGGGCATTATAGTCTCTGTTTCTGATGAAATTCGAATGACATATAGGAGGGATATATAGATGAATATACATGGTTATATTTTTGAAAAAAATAAAAAAAATCGGAAAATGGGGCGGGGCAGCCCCATTGAACCCTTTATACATTTTCTACATATATTCTTATATATTAACATAGATGTGTACATTTTTTATACTATCATGATGAAAAAAAAAGTAATCGACTTTAAATATAACATTAAGCATATTAATATAAGTTTACTTTAACAAATAAAAAATAAAAAAATAAAAAAGTTCAATTTAGAAGTAGGAGGATTAGTTGGGTTGATCAATTAATGGTCAACTATGCCTAGTCGAGTTGGCTACCCCACCGACTCGACTAGTTGGCTTAGTCGATCGACTTTTACAAGCTTGGGGGCATGTTGTTCTTAAAGCTGCCTCAACAAAAGTGGTGAAGCATGAGTAGGGGCTGTCAGAAAAATCCCAGGTTCAATATTCGCTCAGGTTCGATTCGATAATAGTCCGATTCGAATTCGATTCGATCCTAAACGAACAGAACCTTAACATAACTTTGGGCTCATTTGCATAAATGAACCGAACCTTGAAATGATAGTTTCACTTAGGTTCGGTTTGTTAACAGTTAGATAAAACCAAATATATAAAAAATATAATTATATATATTACTGGTTCATAATAAGGAGCTCATACAATTTCAAAGCTCACAAGTCACAACTTGATTTATGTTACATTATCATAAAAATAGGACCTAATATGAATTTTTTTCCAAAAGCTGGAGACTTGGTTGGAAGTTGGATCCCTAACCCTCATGAATCCATGACCTCTCAAGATCTCATCTCTCCCCACGACGACCGACCCCGCGGCTGGACTGGAGTGGCGCCTCCCTCCTCCCTCGGAGCGGGCCTCCCATACCTCACAACTACACGACGAGACATCAAGAAACCACTCATCATATGCCGGCGACGTCGGACCCCTCCTTTCTCAGGCCCAGCTTGTCGACGACGCATCTCCTCCTAAGTGGTGGTCCTAGCCACGCGTCGCAACGTCGACGACGTCGCACCCCTCCTCCTCCCTCGGGCTCAGCCGCAGTGGCCCACTCCTCCCCCAACCACTCGTTGACACCACACCTCCTCCCAACCGTCAGTGTCGGTGACCTTCTCCCCAGCCACTCGTCGTATGCTGACGCCGCCACACTCCTCCTCCCTCAAGCTCGGCAGCAATGACCCACTCCTCCCCCAACTACTGGTCGATGCCGCACTCCTCCCATGCGGTGGTGCTGGTGACCCTCTCCTCCCCAGCCACACATCAGACATCGACGACAACGCACCCCTTCTCCTCCTCCCTTGGGCACTGCGAGCAGGGACGGAGCCAAAACATTTTTTAGGAGGGGGTACGAGGTTTTAAAAAATATGTCTATCAATTACAGTACAATCATATTTAGTACATAACATTAATTGTTATGGATAAATTATGTCTATAGTTGTCATGTATATTTTTCATCAATTTTGAACTTACTCATTATACTAATAGTCAATTTTGAACTTATTTTTTAATCAACTATATCTTTTTATTCAATTTTACATAAATTGGTATCATATATGTTTCACAATGTCAAGATTTTTTGTGAATGATATTTATATATTTTTTAAAAAAGTAAGTTATATTCAAGTATTTTAATTATTTTAGATTCAATATACGGATTTTGGCGAATCCACAGTCACGACCCTCGTAAAATCCGATATTTAGGCGAGCAATGTCGCAAGGAAGGCTGTTGAGGCAGGTCCAACAGGCGAGGAAGGGGTGGTGGACGGCGACAGAAGAGTGGATGGAGACGATGCGAGGTGGGGCCGTGGAAGAGGAGGGGGCGGAGGCACAGGTGGGCAGAGAAGGAGCAGTGATGTCGATTGAGAAAACCGACGTTGACAAAATAATAATTTTTTTATGGTGGATTTTGGTAGAAGAAAAGAGAGGGGTTGAGAAGAAGAACTCGTCTGGAATACGAGAGGTTGAAGGAGGAGAACCGCGGAGATCGCGTGGAGAGAGAGGGAGGAGGACGGAGAGAGATAAAAAAATCTCAAAATTTCATTAATACTTGACTGCATAAAACATTGGATCCTCATCCCTTTATATAAGAGGGATGATTTTACAAAAAATAGAAACTAAATTCAAATTGGAAACAAACTTATACTAATTTAACTCCGACAAATTTAAAATTCAAATTGACCTCTAATTACCCTAATTAGACTCTAACTAATTAATTGACCAAAATCAAATCTATGAATAATTGTTGAGATCACATGCGATCCCTATTTATTTAATTAAAAATTTGTTGACGTAAATAAACGTAAATAAAATTAACTAAAATTTTCAACGACTCAGATAAACATAAATAAAAGTGTGGCCCTATTTTTCGGGGCCGTGCTGCATCAAATCTCCTCCACTTTTAAAAATTCGTCTCCCGACGAATTGCTGAATCTGCAGGATTGGAGATCGATCCGGCGTGCTCAGTCATTGTCTGGAAGAATAAGTGCGGAGCGAATGGTGGAGTCCATACGCGGGCGTAGATGCCGCGGTCGTCGTGGTCGAAGAACGTGTGCGGCGCGAACGACGTCGTCTTCTTGATTGTGGTTTCTTCCTTGTGGTGACCGAAGAATTGATGGGGCATGAACAACATGGCCTTCGGAGCATCCATAGCGAAGTAATAACACAAGGAGAGGAGAAGAGGAGATGTGTCCAAGGAATGAAGCCATGTGATCCTTAAATAGGGAAAACCCAAGGTCCTAGTCCTATTTGGATAAGGAAGGCCCTCATACTTCTGGTTTGCATCCCTTTTTTCAAATATTTTTCCCGCCAGGGGGTTGAGCGTAAATTTCGCACCCCTTTTTTCTTCTTTACTTTCCTATTCCTCTAGACCTTTCTGCGAATAGGGGTCTTAGGGAATTTCTTTCCGCAATTTTTCCACTAAATCTCCAATCCCATAATTTGTGGGATGGACATCCCGTAATCTTCGGACCCTTTAGGGTTTGGGGCTTCATCTTAGGCGCGGGAAGGCGGCACAGGATAGTCCGTCGGCTGGGGAGAGAGGCATGGCGGCTTCGAGAGTACTGGCGGTGCAGATTGGGGGCAAGGGATGGGGAGCGTGGCGGTGGGGGCGCAGCAGGGAGGTTGGGTTTGCGAAGTTTATGCGGGGGAGGGGCACGGAGTGTTGCGGGGGCCGTGTCTGGGGTTCGACGGAGCCGCGAGGGGTGCACGGTCAAGGTCAGGGGGGGAGGGTGGCGTTGGATGGGAAAAAGAGGAATGGCAGAGGCGAGGTTGGGGGGTAACGGGAGGATGGCGACTGGAAGGCGGGCAGGGGATAGAGAGGCGGAGTCCTGGGGAACGATAGGGAGTCGGGGCGGGGAACACAGGGGCCAAGGGAAATGCGGGAGGGGGGAGAGGCGGGATGGCAAGGAGGAGGAGGCATGGGGGCAGGTCACGGGGTGGGTGGCTGCGGCGCAAGGGCGGGGTGGCGTGGGCTGGTGGGGGCGGCATCGGGGCTGCTGGGTTTGTAGGAAGAGGGGTGTGAGCTGTGGCTGGTGGGGGCAGCATCGGGGCTGCTGGGTTTGTAGGAAGAGGGGCGGGGGCGGTGGCTGGTGAAGGCGGCATGGAACGGGCCGCAAGGTTTCCGGGGATGGTGGAGGGGTCCGGCGAAGCTAGGGGGCCGCCGGAGGGGCTGGGGCTGCTGCGGAGGTTCGCAAGAAGGCTGCGGATGGGTCAAAGTTCGGTTTTAGAGGGTTTTCTAAGTCTGAAATTACCTGGACAGCAGGCGTTTCGGCATTTGTTTCTTCTAAAACGATCTGAACATCAGTCGTTTTGTCTTCCTCGGCGATGATTTCTTCGTCAAAACTCGCGACAACGGCTTCGGGGGCTGGAGGCTTTGATTGAGCGTCGCGGAAGGCCTCAAATTTAGCCATTAGATCTCGAAACATGGAATTGAGGTTGGTTTGCAAATCACGTAGCATGTGCTCCGTCTCCTTGTTGCAGGCGTCAATGGTGGCGATGGCTCGTCGTGATCGTTCGGATGAACGATGGTGTGTCGGGGCGTGTCGGCGCACATGTCGATACGGATCGTCAGATCGTGAGGATGATCTGTAGGCCATGCTCTGATACCAAATGATGCGGATTGAGAAAACCGGCGTCGACAAAATAATAATTTTTTATGGTGGATTTTGGTAGAAGAAAAGAGAGGGGTTGAGAAGAAGAACTCATCTGGAATACGAGAGGTTGAAGGAGGAGAACCGCGGAGATCGCGTGGAGAGAGAGGGGGAGGAGGACGGAGAGAGATAAAAAAAATCTCAAAATTTCATTAATACTTGACTGCATAAAATATTGGACCCTCATCCCTTTATATAAGAGGGATGATTTTACGAAAATAGAAACTAAATTCAAATTGGAAACAAACTTATCCTAATTTGATTCCGACAAATTTAAAATTCAAATTGACCTCTAATTACCCTAATTAGACTCTAACTAATTAATTGACCAAAATCAAATCTACGAATAATTGTTGAGATCACATGCGATCCCTATTTATTTAATTAAAAATTTGTTGACGTAAATAAACGTAAATAAAATTAACTAAAATTTTCAACGACTCAGATAAACATAAATAAAAGTATGGCCCTATTTTTTGGGGCAGCGCTGCATCAAGCAGGGGCAGGAGAGGCTGAGGCCGAGGAGGGAGAAGATGCGTGAGGCGATGAAGGTGGTGGCAACAGCGAGGAGGATGAGGTGGGCGACGTCAACATCAACAAAGGCGCCCACAAGGGCCGGGAAGCTCCAGTTGTGGAGCTCGTGGCATGACATGCCTTCCTTCATAGAGAGAGAAACTAACTTGAGTCTCCTGCTTCTGAAGAGAAAAAGAAGGTTTTTTTTCCGTTTTTTCTTAATCCAATCGTTAGATCATGGATCCGTTAAATTAACTCACTCGTATGGTTGAGTTAATGAAATAAATTAACGGAAGGTTATGGATGTAAAATGGAGCATTAATTTAGGGCCCTAGGTTTGTGATTATAGAATGTTTATGGGGTAATTACGATATTACTCAGGATTATGGGTGCAAATTTCTCTATTATCTATTGGTAAAAATTATTGAACTTTTTCTTAAAAATTGAAGGGACATGTACGAGTTTTACCCTCAAAAAATCCAAATGAGGCATTATAATTATGAAATATTATAATTATTTTTACCTTAAAAATCTATAGGAAAAAAATTACATATACATATATTAATCCCAAAATTTAGCGGGGGCACTTGCCCCTCCTTGCCCCCCCTCCCCTCAAATCCGTCCTTGATTGCGGGGATGACCCTCTCCTCCTCTAGCCACTCATCGACGTCGCACCTCCTACCCGCAGCAACACGATGAGTTCTCAAGTTTTGCATCGGATTGATATGTCATTTTTTTCATTGTTGCACAAGTATATTATAATTAGATGCATAAGTTAGAACTATAAATTAGTAACTTTTTCTTCATGATTTTTGGTCATTCAAAGGATAAGCTCTAGTATAGTAGTATTGCCCATTCACTTTGTATATAATCTTAAGCCCATTCACTTTGTATATAATTGAACCCTTAACGAATGGAATCGAACCAAACCTGTACCCATTCACTAAATATACAATCGAACCTTTAACGAACTGAACCGAACCTTCGCGAACCTCAATCGAACCGAACCGAACCAAACTTGAACATGATTTTAATCTTATCGAATAGAACAGAATTTGAACCTACATACCTACTAAACGAACCGAACTCAGGTAGGTTCGCTCAGGTTTGATTCGTTTACACGTCTAAGCATGAGAAGTGTGCATTGAATCAAGATACATGCATATATATCACCGTGTTTGGATGCTCTGTCTTTTCCGGCGATTATTATTCATTTACACGTCAAAGCATGAGAAGTGTGCATTGAATCAAGATACATGAATATATATCACCGTGTTTGGATGCTCTGTCTTTTCCGGCGATTATTATTATCGTCATCCTGAGCTGTCGCCGTGGATTGTGGACGGATTTAGACGTCGAAGCCCCCGATTTTGGTAAGTCGAGGTGGTTCTGATGTTGTAAAATATGAATGACACACACGATTTAATTCTGTACATACGTCTAATTATTGAGGAATTGCTTCCCTTATATCATCAACCTCCTTTGCTTATTTGGCGTTCTTTGAAACCCGATAACTTGCCAGCTATTTAAATATATTCAGTGCTTCATGAATCATGGTGATAAAATATGCTTCGTGATTTAAGCTTTTATTCTTTGCCTAGCACTTGGTTTTGAAATTGACACATTTGCTAATTATTTTTTAGTGAGCTAGAATCAAGGTTGTAAAAATCGGTAGTCGGTACTCGGTCAGTTGGGTCACTAACTAAAAATTAATCGACAATCGAGCGACTAATCAGACTTTAATCGGTTTAAAATTTTTAATTATTTTAAATATATAATTAGTATTTATACATATATCCTTATATATTTACACATATTTGTACATTTTTTACATTACCATAATGAAAGAAAAGTAGCAATTGAAGTTAAATAAAACATTAAGCATATTAGAATAAATTTGCTTTTAGAAAAGTAAATCTCCAAGCAAAAATCGATCAACTAGTCAACCTAGTCGGAATTACTCAATACTCGGTCGGCCACCTCATTGAGTAGACTAGTTGGACATACTAATCGAGCCAGTCGATGGATTTTTTACTACGGTGGCTATAATTACTGTACATGAAACGAAATCCGAGTGGAAGGATGTATAGGGTCTACCCCCCCATACTTAGGGTAAAATATCCCTAAGTATAGGCAGCAAAACAGAGATAGAAAGAATGAATAGAATACCCGAGAGTCCTACACCCTCCATATTAGGGTAAAGTACACCCTAAGTATAGCATAATCATAAGATGAGAAAGGGGTGTGGGACTAAAGAATAGAGTGATATGGACAACTGGATCTATAGAAGTAGGAAGAACAGTGATAATCAGGCGTGCGATGCAATAGATGTGAGTCAAGAGACCACATCTCACACAAAGTAAATCGGGGCAATGTCAACGACCTGCGGCTCATGATCTAGATATTGCTTGAGCCGCTGGCCGTTAACACGAAAGGTAACATCAGAAGACAACTCAGATATATTGATACTCCCATTGTCATGTACCTTTCTAACCAAATAGGGTCCCTTCCATTTGCTCTGTAGCTTCTCTGGAAATAGACGTAGCCTAGCATCAAACAACCATACTCTCTGTCCTGGCTCAAACTGCTTTGTGGCTGATATGAGAATCATGTCACTCCTTCACTCTCTCCTTATACTGTAGGCTGTTTGAAAAGGTTGTATTACGAAGCTCCTCCAGGGCTGCTAACTCTACCCTCCTCTGATCTCCTACACTCTCCGGATCCAAAAGTATATCAGTAATAGCCCAAAGTGACCTATGTCTCAGCTCAACAGGTAAATGGCAGGGCTTGCCATAAACCAGGCGAAAGGTAGATGTACCCAAAGGAGTCTTGAAAGACGTCCTATATGCCCACAAGACCGAGTCCAAAAGCTGTGACCAATCCTTTCGGTCAGGGCGGATGACTTTCTGCAATATACTCTTGATCTCCCTGTTCGACACTTCAGCAAGACCATTCGTCTGAGGGTGGTATGGAGTGGCTACTCGATGGTCTATGTTGAATTCACTAGCAAGGGCCTTTACCTTGTCGTTGACGAAATGAGACCCCCCGTCAGATATCAACACTCGAGGTACCCCGAACCGTGAAATGATATTCTTCCTCTAAAATCTGCAAACAGTCCTAGCATCTGCAGTTTGGGCGGGGATGGCCTCAACCCAACGACTCACATAATCCACGGCCAACAGAATGTACTCGAATCCCTGACTCTTAGGGAATGGACACATGAAATCGATGCCCCATGTGTCAAAAACCTCACAGAAGTGTATGGGCTGCATGGGCATCATATTACACTGTCCACAAGTGCCCATCCCCTGACAGTCAGTACACCTCTTCACAAACTCATCAGAGTCCTTGAAGAGAGTAGGCCACCATAGGCCGGATTGGAGCACTTTCTGTGTCGTTCTCCTCCCAGAGTGATGTCCTCCTGCCTCAAGCTTGTGGCAGTAAGGATGTTGTGGTGCTCCTCCCGAGGAATGCACCGACGCCAGCTACTATCCCCTCCTTCATGATAAAGGACGGGATCCTCCCAATGGTAAAACTTGACCTTCGCGATGAAGGTCTCAAGTTTCTGCTTGGGCCAATCTTGTGGAACTTTCTTGGCGTCAAGATAGTTCACAATATCGGCGTACCATGAGAGAGAGGCGATAGCAAGGATCGCCTCATCTGGGAAGGTCTCACATATAGGCTCAGTCTGTTCAGAATCCTCAAGATACTCTAATCGGGAGAGATGATCCGCCACCACATTCTTGACTCCAGGCTTATCCTTAATCTCTATATCGAACTCCTGATGAAGGATCCATCTAATCAATCTGGCTTTGGCATCCTTCTTTACCATGAGGTACCTGATGGTGGTATGATCAGTGTAGATGGTCACTCTAGATCCAATGATGTAAGATCTGAACTTATCTAGGGGCGAAAACTACAGCTAGCATCTCCTTCTCAGTGACTGTGTAGTTCCGCTGCGCGGCATCCAATGTATGGCTAGCGTAGTGAATAGCAAAGGGGACTCCATCCCTCCACTGTCCCAGCATGTCCCCCACGGCAAAATCGGAGGCATCCGTCATGATCTCGAATGGGAGAGACCAATCAGGTGGCTGGAAAATAGGAGACTCTACAACACGACTCTTGAGAGTCTCGAATGACAATAGACACTTATCGTCAACAAGGAACTCCGTATCTTTTGTCAGCAGATCAGTCAACGGTCGGGCAATCCTACTGAAATCATGAATGAAGCGCCTGTAGAAACCGACGTGCCCCAGAAAAGACCGTAACTGCTGCAAGTTGGACGGTGGACTGAGTTTTCTAATGACATCAACCTTGGTCGGATCGACCTCCATGCCCCTGTTGGAGATGATATGGACAAGCACCATCCCTTGAGTCACCATGAAGTGACTCTTCTCCCAAGACAACACAAGGTGAACCTCAATGCATCGCTGAAGGAATCGGTCTAGGCGGTCAAGATAAGAATCGAATCTGTCGCCGTAGACTGAGAAATCGTCCATGAAGACCTCCAAGCACTCCCCCACCATGTCCGAAAAGATGGACAACATGCATCTCTGGAATGTCGCCGGAGCGTTGCACAATCCAAATGGCATGCGTCTGAAAGCATATGTCCCGAAGGGACATGTGAAGGTAGTCTTGTCCTGGTCCTCGGGCACGATGGCCACCTGATTATAGCCGGAGTACCCATCCAAGAAACAGTAATGGCTCTTCCCTGCCAGCCTCTCTATAGTCTGATCAATAAAGGGTAGGGGGAGATGATCCTTCTTGGTGGCCTGGTTCAATCATCTGTAGTCCACACAGACTCACCAAGAAGTGGGTACCCGGGTAGAGATCTTCTCTCCAGACTCACTAACAACTATGGCAATGCCCGTTTTCTTGGGCACCACATGCAACGGAGTGACCCACTTAGAGTCAGAGATGGGGTAGATAAAATCAGCGCTCCACCATTTCGAGATCTCCTTCATGACAACATCTCGAAGATTCGAGTTCAGCCGCCACTGGAACTCATGCGACGGATTTGCCTCCTCCTTGAGATAGATATGGTGGGAGCACAGGGCTGGACTTATCCCCTGGAGATCGTCTACACTCCATCCTATCACCTTGCGGTTCTTTTCAAGAACCCCCATCAGACGGGATTCCTGCTCTCCTGTCAAATCAATGGAGATAATGACTGGGTACAACTCATGCTCACCCGCAAGGAACCTATACTTCAACGACGACGGTAGCGGCTTCATCTCTGGACAAGTAGGTGCTGGCGGATCTGACCTATGAAAAGTCTGAGTGAATGCTGCCAAATCTGCATGGGAGAATGAGAACTCTCGCTCGCAATCTGAATCTGGCGAAGGCTGCTCTGTTGGACTGTCTCTGCTCTGTATGGAATCAGACTCCTCCATAGCTGTAGGCTCAGTAGAAGTCAGACACGGTATCAAATCATCAAACTCTGCCTAATCAACATCTGACTCTGAGGGATATGCATCAGACTCACAAAAATCTGCCTCGCGATCGGGAACCGTCTCTGCTGCCTGAGATGTATCCTGGACCAAGAAAGCGCTCTCCAAGCTCTCCTCTGCTAACGTCTCTGCATCAACAACCTCTGAAGGTGAGAGGATGGCCTGTGCGACTGGATCTACCCCTGCCTCATCATCTGTGATCACAAAATCGCAGTAATGGTGGATGTCTCTCCCTGCCTCTTCCATCTGCTCTGAATCGGAAGTCTGCTCTGAGCAAGTTGAATCTCTGGCTCTAGTATCCTCGACCGTCTCTATTTGTATACTCTCGCCCTCGACGCGAAAGTACACCTTCCCCGCTATCATGGTCAGACACTACCGTGGCGGTGGCCAAGAACGGGTGTCCTTGAAGATCGGGGTATCGATCACGTACTCAGGGATCTCCATGTCCTACACTACGAAGTCCACAGATAATTTCAGGCCCTGAATCGTGACGACGACGTCCTTCAGCAACCCCTTCTGCCACTTGACAAAGTGATCAGCAAACTGAAGGACCGTCCTGCTCTGTCGTAGAGGGCCCAACTCGAAGCGGTCGAGAAGGGCTGCCGGAAGTAGGTTGATCGAAGAACCGTTGTCTAATAGAGTGCGGTCGAACCTCTTCTCATGGATGTGGCATCTGACATACGGGGCTCCTGCATCTAGCCTCTTGGTGGGCAGACAGTTCTGAATCACGAAACACATGGCACGAGTAAGCACATGGATCTCTGACTGATGGTTCCGCCTTTTCCTCCTAACTGTGGTCCTGTCTCTGAGTGATCTCTGGAGTAGAGGTATGTGCTCCAAGGCCTCCTGTAGAGTCAGTTGTATGTGAAATATATCTATCATCTGCTGGCTGAACTCTATCTGATGGTTCTTTTTGGGATTTTCTTTTTTCTGCCCCTTAGACAAATGGAGTGCTCTGGGAAAGGGGACTACAAGGTCCTTCTCAGATGAAGGACTAGGAGAGGGTCTGGCATGCTCATGAACAACAGAATCCACACAAACATCATCAAGCAACACATGTGTATCCGAGACTTCCTCTTGAGGTTGTTCGGGTTTGGCTCAATATGGGCAGGGATGGCGGCCTTCCCTCTCACAATCTCCCGCATCTCCTGGCGGAACTCATCCATCTCCCGTCGAAAAGTAGCCTGCAGCTCAGTCATGAGACGGGATAGATCATCCAAGGTGGGGTTCTCGTAGGTCGGTCCATGAGAACCAGACGGGTGGCCTCACTGTTAGTGAGGCTGCTGCTGCTAGTGCGGGTGAGAAGGGTACTGCTGATGATACTGTTGCTGTTGAGGCTGCTCACGCCTCCAAGATTGTCCCTGCTGATAGGGACGAGGACCATACTGCTGGTGTTGGGATGGCTGTTGCTGCTGATGTACTGGGGGTGGGGTTGCTGGTGCTGCTCACGCTGCTAGCCGTATTGGCCACACTGAATTGGAGGTTGCTGTTGGGAACTGGTGCCTCTGGCCGACCAACGGAATCCGGGATGGTCTCGTCGGATACCGGGCTGGGGTCAGTCGTACCAAATCTCGTTGACATCCATCAACGGCTCCGACACGTAAGTGGGTGGAGGGAGTACTGCCAGGGGCTGATCCGGCTGATACACCACCATCTAAGTGTCCTGAGATGGTGGCTGCTGGTAAAATTGCGGTGGCTACTGGTACGACTCTGCCTGTACAAGGTAAACTTGTCTAGGGTGACTGGAGTGTTGGGACGAGCTACCACTACTGCTCGGATCTCCTCGTGACCGAAGACAGGGCTGAGAAGCCGTTTGTGCCTCCTGGAGACACATGAGCTGTGTCTTCAGGTCACCCAGCGTCTATGCCATATGATCCATCTACGATATGCCCCGGCACTGCTTCTTTTCGATCAACTCGATCCGGTCCAGCTTCTCGTTGATGATGCCCATGTCTGCGGCTATAGACTCGGCCGGTGCGGCTGCCGCGGACGAAGTAGAACGACCAGCATCGACCCGTGCTATCCGCTGAAACTGCATGGTCTGTGGATGGGGACGTCCCTGAGTGTAGAGGCGGGTCTGGGACATCACTGTGTAGTTCTCGTCCATCTCCTCATAGATGGCCCAGACCTGATCCTCATCCTTGCAAAGTAGGAACCGCCACAAGAAGCATTCACCAGGCCCTGCAGCTCTGGAGTCAGTCCGCAGAAGAAGCTCTGAACTAGGTTCGACTTCGTGATGTCATGGTGCGGGCATCTGTCGGTGAGCTCTCGAAACCTCTCCCATGCCTCGTGAAACTGCTTGTTGGGGAGCATGGATAAGTTGCTGATAAGGGCCCTCGCTGTATTGGTTCGCCCGAGTGGATAGTACTTGTTCAAGTACTCTGTGCAGAGCTGCTACCAGTTGTACACAAATCTCCCCAAATGCTTCATCTAGTTGGCTGCTCTGTCAACAAGGGAGAAGGGGAAGGCAATCATCCAAATGGTGTCCTCGTCCACCTGCCGATCGTGGACGGTGCTGCAGATCATCTCAAACTCCTGGAGATGTAGATGAGACTCCTCAGTGGCAAGCCCGTGGAAGCGGGGAAGAAGCTGAAGTGTCTGTGGGGGAACTTGAAGTCCCTCGCGATCGCCGGAAGTACCACCCACCGGTGTGTAAGTGTCGATCCGGGGTTGTGCAACTCCCGCATCGGTCTCGACTGCTCTGCCGGCTGGACTGGCTCCTCTGGCTGATCTGGATCCCTCTCCCCTACGGCTCTTGGCTGCTCTCTCGCTGTCCTCAACCTCTCCATCTCTCTCCTCATCTCCACCATGAAGTCTCCCTGATCCCGTATCTGGCGCTGCATCGTCTCAAGGGAAGCTTGTAGGATATGGTTAGATCCTCAAGCACATCACGGAAGCGTAATCATCGTATCGGATACGACGAAGAACGACTAGTCATACTAGTTGTTCTATGCAGCGGAAATTAAAAAATTTTCATGTGACGAAACCACATGATCCAAGAACATTTCTCAGATCGTTTCGTCTAAACCACAAACAAGTATCAGGGTTACCTCTTGAAGCGTGGTTGCGATCGAGTCTCTAAACGAAGAGACCTCCTGTCTCAAGTCCGATCCAACGGAGGAGACGCTTGCGAGTGCGGGGATGAACGTCGTGCTTCTCGCAATCCATGTTGATGATCCAAGCGGTAGAATCTCCTGATATCGACACACGAGATTCGACGTCTTCTACACGAGCGAGGCGCACCAAAGGAGACGGAGATCCATGAGAAAACCATCGGGCATCATAACGACGACACCGCGGCGATGGAGAACCTATCTAGGGCATCTATGGTGGACGACCATGAGAGGGAGAGAGAGAGAAAGAGAGAGAGAGAGAGAGAGAGAGAGATGCTTCTTAAGCATTGTGTGTAAAGAAGAGCAATGGGGTGCCTCTCCTTTTATAGGGTTTTGGGATCCATGGATCTCAATCCATGGGACAACACAAATCCAATGGTCCTCGTTGATTGTGTTTCTTTCAATAGCTTAGATTTTGTTGGAAAAAATCCAACAACAATTAATTTAATAAAAATCAAATATACAATAAATATAATTTGATTTATATCAAATCAATCTCCATTGGAGAAATAGGAAAGGAGGCAAGCCTCCTTCCATAAGGAGGGTGGACGGCCACCAATTCCTCATGGGAATTGTGGCCGTCCACTCTTCCTATATGGAAGGAGGAGTCCCTTTTCCTATTACATGAGATTACATTATCTCATGATTCTCTCCAATATTTGCAACAACTTTTGTTGAAAATTTCACAAAAATAAATCCAATTTATTTTGTGAACATTGCAATCATGCCATTGGAAATTTGTGAATCACATTCACAACCCAAAATAAAATGTAAATTACATTTTCAATTTAATGTTCAATGTGAATCCAATTCACATTAACATTTAATTAACAAATGTAAATTACAATCATCTCTCTCTCTCTTATATATTATAAATCACATTTATAATATATATGACTAATATGGATATTACTATCCACATTATTCATATCCATGATAATTAAATCATATTTAATCACCTTGGATCTCATTTCTCTTGTTCTCAAATAATATGAATCACATTCATATTACTTACATCTTTGATAGTTAAATCACATTTAATTATCTCAGATAATTCTCTCAATAATATGAATCAAATTCATATTACTCATGATAATTAAATCTCATTTAATTATCCATTTTCTCAGTGCTTGTATACATATATCAACAATGGAATTATCAATGAACTCCTTCAAGGATAATGCGCTTTCTCCGCAGATACTTGGAGATAAGGATAGGGCGATTGTATTATTCCACGTATAGTGACTTGGATATTGAGATCACATCTCAAATCCAGATCGCAGGCCTCCCATAGATGCTTTATTAAATCAAGACCGTAAATCTAATCTTCTCATTGCATCTGAATCACATTCAGATCAATGTCCAACATTTGGAATAAGATTAGATTACTTTTCTACTGAGAGGAGTCACTAAAATCCAGACTTGTTTCATCACTCCCTAGGAATGGAAGCGTCATGGTTATACAATCGTTTATGATCACATCACCCTCAGGTATTCCCAATACCTGTACATCCTGCATACTGGAAGACTCAGATTAAACCTGAAGTATTTGATCAACTTTATACTGTCTACTTCATGGTTTTATCAGTAAGTTTCTCATTCGATCATTGGGAGTTGGTATCGATCATATACTTTACGAAAGCATATATCATACCTAGGTCTTGATCATATACTTTCCAAAAGTATATATCAAAACTACAAATTCAGTCAAGCTTCCAAAGCGAGATGACCGTGCTCGGAATTTGATTCTTCCCAATATCTCATGAATGAGCTCATGTCTTCCGGTTCAGTAATTTAACCTGTATGATCCCTTTGAGAGATCGTATTACTCATATACCCTTATATGCACACCAGCGCGCCGGTGTATAGACCTTGGTTAGGTCATCAACCTATTGGTCTGCCAAATGTACACACTTAGACATATAGCAACACATCTGTCTCTGGTCAGAGGATGCATGCCTATATCATGATAGCATACGATATAGGACTTTGGTTATCTCGATCTCGTTAAATCAACTCTTTGACCTAACTAATCTAACACCTCCTAATCTCTATTCCTATGCAGAGGACCTGCATCAAGAGGTCGGTTAGATATCAGCCTTTAGAGATAAGGATTGCCATCTCCTACTCAGGCTGGAGATCATCTCTTAACAATCATTTGAGGTGCTTGATGAGTCCTCAATCTAACCCCTTAGATATTCATCCAAGCACCAGCCTTATGATTCAACATTTGAATCAACAACTGTATGATCATCAAGATGGCCATGGTACATAACCCTAATTGTACTAAGGGACCTATTATGCAAATTATTTATTCTTCATATCAGATCAGGGAATGATATTTGAAATAACCATTATTGTAAAATGGCTCATCGTGGGTTCGCATGTCCAACAATCTCCCACCAGCCCAAAGAGCCATTAATGGGCTAGTCATTTAAATCGACACTCATGTGACAACCATAGGCTATTTAGAAAATAGCTAGGTAAGCTGATCAGTCACTCTGTTCCCGCGAGACTACGCCAAGTCCTTTTACGACACTTGCATATCCCCAGTAACAGTGCTCGCATTTAATGCGAATGTTGCATCTCATGCAACCAATACTCAATTTTGTTAGTCATAGTGCCCTTGACACTACAACTTAACAATTATCATAACCAATATTTCCATAATCCTTATCAAAATACCCTTATTTCTGAAGATCTCTTTCTCCAAAGGTATCTAGGGTTAAGACCCTTATAGATCACTATCTACAAGGTCTTAAACTTTTGATGATAAGACTTTGAGATCACTATCTCAAAATCTCCTCATCTATGAAGATTTTGTTATTACTGCAATCAAGTGTTTTATCTCTACAGTAGGATTAGTAACAGTTTACTACTCCCATTGCAAGGCAGATATCTGGTTATTGTACGCATCCAGCATACACTCAGCTTCTTGTAACTAATGCACAAGTGCAAGTAGTTCTAGCATTTACTTCCTCAACTCTTGAGGTGCTATCCCTTTAGATAGGTCAGTACAATATCTTAAGGGATGGAAGCCTTTCTTGGAATTTTCCATAAAATGGAATATGTCCAAGGTGTACTACTAATGTGACAGTCCCAATACCCTCTTCTCTTTGCTCCTGAACACCTTCAGAACTAAGATCCAAGAGGTATCCTTGAGATCATATCTCAAGTTAAGGAACAACCAGATTATAGAACACTTATTATTATCCTTATATCATTTTAAATGATTAGGATATCATCTACATTTAGCATGATGAACACAAAGGCACTCCCACTAAGCTTCACATGGCTCATCAAGATTCTATCTGAAATCATAACATTTATAATTTCATCAAATCTTATGGTCCAACTTCAAGAAGCTTATTTGAGTCCATAGATGGATTCCCTAGCTTGCAAACCTTGCTTTCCTTAACCATGAAGCCATGGGGCTACTTCATGTGAATATCCTCAGAGAGGTATTCATAAAGGAATGCAATATTGACTTACATCTTGAAGATGCAATAGTCAAGTTGTGTAGCTAAGGTTAGCAATATTCTGATGGTTTTAAGCTTGGTCACTGAAGAGCAAGTCTCATGGCAAGCAATGTCTTTTCTTCCGGTGTGTAGCTCATGGCTACGAACCGTGCTTTGAAGGTCTCTACCTTCTCATCAGGTTCCCTTTCTCTTGAAGATCCTTTTACACCTTTATAGGTCTTACCCATATAGGTGGATCCTCGAGAGTCCATATACAACACTTGTATATGAAGTCTACATTAGACTTTTATTGCTAACATCCATCTATCCATGCTATGATCTTTAGAAGCTTCATCGCATGAAGTTTGATCATTGTCAGATTTCTCTGACACGTGGAATCCTTCCTCAAACTCATTTGAAGAGGTTTTAGTGTTTCATCTTTAAACGTCCTTTTAGTTTACATTTTCAGGAGCCTCATTATCTTTTCAAGATTAAATGAGTTCATACACTTCATTTTCATCTTGAATCTTAAGAGTCTCAACCTATAAGAATCACATTCTAAGAGATGAGATATTTTAAGAATCTCAAGGTCATAAAGTAGGTATCCAATACCATCCTTTATTTTCCTAATGAAGAAACACTCTCAAGTGCTAGATTCCATCATGCATGGAACCTTTTTAAGGATATACATTGTAGTATCTACTACACATATATACCTAGAAACTAAGGGATAATTATGCTAAAAATAATCATTGATAAGATCATGTCACACACGATCCAGTTGTATCTCCCTATAACTCTATTGAGTTAAGGTGTGTTAGGAGGATTGAGATAGAAATGATATTCATATCTCCATAAGGTATCATTTGAATTCATCTAACAGGTACAAGCTACCTTGATTAGATCAAATTCATTTTATTTTCCTTCAAACTTTGGTTGTGGACCAAAATTATGTGAAATCTTTGAACATTTCAAAGGTTTCTAAGTGAAGAGAAGAAATCTCATATCATACATAATCATCAGTAGATATCATATATCCATAATGTTTACTATGATATAGATGATCCGCATCCATCAATATGTGTGAGATCCTGAATACCTTGACATCTTACACCATTCCCAAAGAAGAGTGTATTGGACATTTTAGTTTGAATACAATATTCATAAGTATGTAAGTTTTGAAATTTTAGACATTCTAAAGTTTCATCTCTCACTAGTCTATTGATCAAATCAATAAACAAATGTCCAAGGCTTGATGCTAGATCATTGTCAAATGATCTTCATCCTCCTATTGATCTTAAGGTTCAATTTCAGTATTTAGAAATGTTAATGAACCATTCATCATTTTTCTAATTTAGTGGAGTCCGCTAGATTTTAGATTACTATCTGAAATATCTCCATCATAACTCTTTATGATAGATTTATTACAGAATTCATGTTTATTTCCAACATTTAGAAATAAAAAATGAGTGTATTCTTATATCTAGGTCATAGAGACATTCTCTAAGACTAAGGGCTCTCCCACTGAAATTAACAAGTCTATCAATTCAACAGAGATTATTGCAACAGTTGCATCAATATCCATGTGGATAACTATAGACCTTAAGATCAAATTTTCCAGTCATCTAAAACATATGCAACCCATTGCAAGTGTTATAGAAGATTGAGATACAATTACAAGACTTTAAGCAAGTCAATTTCAATGATTTATATGTAGATTATTTTGATGCTCTATCCGAGTCCTTCTCTAAGGATTCTAGACAGACTTGATAGTCATACTATCAACACATCAACTTATTGCAGTATTGGCATTCATCCAACTCTTTGGATGACATATGGAAGTCATAGATGTACAGTCAACTCTTTGACCATACTTCTTACTAGGGTCCAACCCATGCTTCCACTGTGCTCCCTTTATCTGTAAACAACCATTGCTTAAGACTAAAGATCTCTTATGTTAAATTCAAAAAGAATTCAATGTAAGAGTATTTCAACATTTATACATGCCTCATTAAATTCATACAATATGAATATTATGAAGCTTCATGAATGACTAGAGTATAGACAGTAGAATGATGACATTCATCATGTCTACATCCATCTAGACTCTTACAACATTGGTTCAGGTAGGTATTCAAACAATTTGAATACATCATCTCTTAAAGAGATACCATTCTACACTATGCAGAGAACCAGGTCATTCATGGTTAAATGTCAAGAGCACATATGTATGCCAGAACATCTTCTTAGATTTCATAAGGATTAATTGACAATTGTGATCATCATCGACATGTCACTTCCAAAGTACATCCGATGAGATCAAGACTATAGAGACATACAAACCCTAAGGTTGTAGTACTATTATCTATTTAATTGTCATTCCTCAATATTATGAGGAAACTTGCACATTGCAACCACATACATTATGTGTCCAACTGCAAGTACAATATCTGGATCATGAGTCCAATCCATAATATATTACCGGTTATTATTGAGTATAACATTGAGTGGGTTTAATGAAGGATTATCTGAAATAAGAAATTTGCATAAAATTATGTGTATATATATACATTTTACTTTGATTCAGGAATTTTTATATCAAAGTTGTCTTGCCTTGTCAACACTGAAAGTTCATTCCCTTAATCACTTTCAATGTAAGAGATATACTTACCATTATATCTCAGCAAAATCTGGGATCTCCTTCCTTATCTTTGTTACATCCAATAATATGAGAATCTGCAACTCCGATAAAAAGAAGCGGGAACACATTCCGCCTTGCAAGTCCAACTTGCATTTTCCAATTTGGTCTTTAATACCCGGGCCCACCACCCCTAAGGCGATGTTGAGCCATCATTAATTGAACCAACCGTCAACAGGAATAGTACTCGCTATACGCAATCCAATATCACCCCGATAATATGAGGATCCGATATTGAGGTCACTACGTATACGGCCTTACTCTTTCGAGAAGCAAAGGGCTCGATCCAGATGCGCTTGCATACAGGAGCTGTCACTTCAGACATGCGTCTCCCACATGCAATCCCTGGCGACGGAACTCTTCGCCTTGACGGGAGACCATGGATGTCACTTATGTGATCCTCCATCTCATATTCAAATTTTAATTAATTATCATGAATCACATTCATATAATTAATTCTTCCAAGGGAAATGATAACTCTATTCATAATAGAGTGTCTCAATTGGACATAATCAATTTAATCATATTAAATTAATTATCAATCTAATTCAATCAATCAAACTTGATTATTTTACTTGAATATATATGATAATATCTCAAAATACATGTTAATTCGAATTTTAATAATTAGAAAATACACCTTGATTTTCTCCGGCATTATACAGTCCCTACCCGCTGTCATGGCCAGTACCGACGAGAGTGGGACGGACCACATACGTTGCAACCCGCTACCCCAATGCTCTCCGACTAGTCACCGTATCCGCCTCGGGAAAGCATAATACCAGATTTGTACTTGAGATGATCATCAGTTTTTCAACCGAAATTATACCATATAGTAATAATCAAAACATTTTTTATTATAAGGAAATTTGCTACACAAATTCCCAATCCTATTCAAGCATCAAGTTTGAAGATTGTGTTTTCCAATTATGATTTAGATCACATCCAATCAATTAATTGGTTGAGGCCAAGTCAATTAGGTAAATAATCATCTTCCAATATTTCACAAATATTTTTCATGATTATTCCATGAAATTAACAACTAATTTCACTAATTGACAATCACTTGGTTCTAGATTAGGACTGCAATTTTAGTAGTGACCCCTACTCACTAAAATTAACATATCTCAATCAATTTAAATCCAAATTAGACAAACTCAATTTTCAAAGATTGCTAACTTGATTTAGGATAGAAACCAAGTGATGTTTCACGCATTTTGAGGTAGATCAAAACTGTAGTTAACTCTTTAATCATGTTAAGATCTACAGTTCCCGCAACAGTGCATACATGTTCATTAAAACAACCATATCTCGAGCATACGAAATCCGATTTACGCAAACTCAGATTCTATGGTTTCCTTATTTAATGGGAAAAAAATCCAAGTAAATAATTCGTGCTTAAACATTTTAAACATGACCGAAATTATTTACTAAACAGATCTGCGAAATCAAATGCGATAAAAACTTTCGCAACCTTAACGAACCCCAGTCGTCCTCGGTTTGCGAATCATATTCGAAACCGTCGACCTAAGTCTCTGATACCACTTGTAGGATATGGTTAGATCCTCAAGCGCATCACGGAAGCGTGATCGTCGTATCGGATACGACGAAGAACGACTAGTCGTACTAGTTGTTCTATGCAGCGGAAATTAAAAAATTTTCATGTGACGAAATCACATGATCCAAGAACATTTCTCGGATCGATTCGTCTAAACCACAAACAAGTATTAGGGTTATCTCTTGAAGCGTGGTTGCGATCGAGTCTCTAAACGAAGAGACCTCATGTCTCAAGTCCGATCCAACGGAGGAGACGCTTGCGAGCGCGGGGATGAACCGCGTGCTTCTCGCAATCCATGTTGATGATCCAAGCGGTAGGATCTCCTGATCTCGACACATGAGATTCGACGTCTTCTTCACGAGCGAGGCCACCGAAGGAGATGGAGATCCATGAGCAAACCATCGGGCAGCATAACGACGACGCCGCGGCGATGGAGAACCTCTCTAGGGCATCCATGGTGGACGGCCATGAGAGGGAGAGAGAAAGAGAGAGAGATATGCTTCTCAAGCATTGTGTGTAAATAAGAGCAATGGGGTGCCTCTCCTTTTACAGGGTTTTGGGATCCATGGATCTCAATCCATGGGACAACACAAATCCAATGGTCCTCATTGATTGTGTTTCTTTCAATGGCTTAGATTTTGTTGGAAAAATCTAACTACAATTAATTTAATAAAAATCAAATATACAATAAATATAATTTGATTTATATCAAATTAATCTCCATTGGCGAAATAGGAAAGGAGGCAAGCCTCCTTCCATAAGGAGGGTGGACGGCCACCAATTCCTCATGGGAATTGTGGTCGTCCACTCTTCCTATGTGGAAGGTGGAGTCCCTTTTCCTATTACACGAGATTACATTATCTCGTGATTCTCTCCAATATTTGTAACAACTTTTGTTGCAAATTTTCACAAAATAAATCCAACTTATTTTGTGAACATTGCAATCATGCCATTGGAAATTTGTGAATCACATTCTCAACCCAAAATAAAATGTAAATTGCATTTTCAATTTAATGTCCAATGTGAATCCAATTCACATTAACATTTAATTAACAAATGTAAATTACAATCATCTCTCTCTTATATATTATAAATCACATTTATAATATGTATGACTAATATGGATATTGCTATACATATCCATGATAATTAAATCATATTTAATCACCTTGGATCTCATTTCTCTTGTTCTCAAATAATATGAATCACATTCATATTACTTACATGTTTGATAATCAAATCACATTTAAATATCTCAGATAATTCTCTCTATAATATGAATCAAATTCATATTACTCATGATAATTAAATCTCATTTAATTATCCATTTTCTCAATGCTTGGATACATATATCAACAATGGAATTATCCATGAACTCCTTCAAGGATAATGCGCTTTCTCCGTAGATACTTGGAGATAAGGACATGGCGATTGTATTGTTCCACGTATAGTGACTTGGATATTGAGATCACATCTCAAATCCAGATCGCGGGCCTCCCATAGATGCTTGATTAAATCAAGACCGTAAATCTAATCTTCTCATTGCATCTGAATCACATTCAGATCAATGTCCAACATTTGGAGTAAGATCAGATTACTTTTCTACTGAGAGGAGTCACTAAAATCCAGACCCGTTTCATCACTCCCTAGGAATGGAAGCGTCATGGTTATACAATCGTTTATGATCACATCACCCTCAGGTATTCCCAATACCTGTACATCCTGCATACTGGAAGACTCAGATTAAACCTGAAGTATTTGATCAACTTTATACTGTCTACTTCATGGTTTTATCAGTAAGTTTCTCATTCGATCATTGGGAGTTGTTATCGATCATATACTTTCCGAAAGCATATATCATACCTAGGTTTTGATCATATACTTTCCAAAAGTATATACCAAACCTACAAATTCAGTCAAGCTTCCAAAGCGAGACGACCGTGCACGGAATTTTTTTCTTCCCAATATCTCATGAGTAAGCTCATGTCTTCCGGTTCAGTAAATGAACCTGTATGATCCCTTTGAGAGATCGTATTGCTCATATACCCTTATATGCACACCAGCGCGCCGATGTATAGACCTTGGTTAGGTCATCAACCTATTGGTCTGCCAAATGTACATACTCAGACATATAGCAACACATTTGTCTCTGGTCAGAGGATGCGTGCCTATATCATGACAGCATACGATATAGGACTTTGGTTATCTCGATCTCGTTAAGTCAACTCTTTGACCTAACTAATCTGACCCCTCCGAATCTCTATTCCTATGCAGAGGACCTGCATCAAGAGGTCGGTCAGATATCAACCTTTAGAGATAAGGATTGCCATCTCCTACTCAGGCTGGAGATCACCTCTTAACAATCATTTGATGGTGCTTGATGAGTCCTCAATCTAACCCCTTAGATATTCATCCAAGCACCAGCCTTTATGATTCAACAATTGAATCAACAGCTATATGATCATCAAGATGGCCATGGTACATAACTCGAATTGTACTAAGGGACTTATAAGCGCCTCCCGCTACCCTTGTTAATTCATGTAAATTAATGTTCAAATCAATTACTAATGTTCGTTGCAGTTGGATAACAAGAGGGAATATTAAAAACCACTTTTAATTTAAGCAAGTCAATTTCGATTGGCAAAATTTTTTTTACTTGGTGAAGTCCAAGTTCGAACTCAGGGAGGCATCTGTCTCCTTAGGTAGATTTTTAGTGAGGTTCTAGTGTTCGATTTTCGAGGAATATATTTTTTGGTCTTTTTCTATTTTCTGTGCAAGACACATGCAAAAATCAAGCCAATATAGAAGTTAAATCAGAAATATGTCCAAATGAAGTCGAAAAATAATCAAAATTGGCCAGATGATGAAATATGGTGAAATTTAGCTACCCTAATTTTTTTTGGAATTTTCTGACACTAAATGCATTTACTGTGAAATAAACATGAATGCAGGATGATTTTGACTAATTTAATTTTAATAAATATCAAATCACAAAATTTTGGGGAACTAAAATTATCCTAGATAGATGTAATGAGGAATCCAGGAAAATTATCAGACCTTAATTTTAATGTGAAATGAACCTATTAAAAATGAATTAAGGAAATCACCAATTAATTTCTTTAGCCTCGAAATGTGTGCAAATGAGATGAAATTTTTATGCAATGTTAAGTTACTTATCGTAGAGCTACTTTGATGTTTTGGGATTTTTTGGAGTTATAGAGAATTAACAATTAATTAAAAGGTCCAATTGGGCAAAATATCACAGAAATAAGCCAATTAGTTAATTAAATATTCTACTGATATCACAAAAATGTGCCAAGTGTCACATAAGATCAAGGACAAGTTACACTACAACATGCAATTTTTAAAACTTAAAAATGATGAAATATGGACACCTAAATATGCGTGCAAAGACAGGGGTGTAACTGTAATACAGAAAATAAAAATTGCTTAAAAATAAATATGCTGACAGGGACCTTAATGCAATTACCTATAATATAAGGGGGTGGAATGCAAATTCTCCACTGACGTACGTGCTCCTTACGTAGGGCACTTCACAGGGACTAAAATGTAATTTCTGAAACTTTCAGGGGGCTTCGTGCAATTTACCCATGCCGCACGTGCTCTTCACATGGGGCGACCTAGGCTCGGGTGGCGTCGGCGGCTCGGGACGAGGCTCGGGCGCCCTGGAGGTTCGGCTGGAGGCTCGGAGTAGCTTCGGGTGGTCCGAGCCTAGAGGTCGGGGAAGAGGCTCAGACCCGTTGACATGGCGTGATGGGGACCCTTGGATCAAGGTCGATCCAATGGCTGTTGTGGCTAGCACGTGGCGTGATCAGAGACCGTTGGATCCTTGACCGATCAAACGGTGCCAGGGGCTCGATGAAGAGGGTGACGTGGCTGAATGTTGACCATAGGATCACTGATCGATCCAACGGTCATGTGCTGCTCCGGTCGTGGGCGATGTGGCGTGAAGTTGACCATTCGATCAAGATGATCGAACGGTGGCTGGAGCTTCGTCTTCAACGGTCCTCCGCCACCTGCGGAGGAGTTGGCGGGGCTCCGACGAAGGGGGCTTTGCTCCGCCCGATCCTCCTAGCGTCGGTGAAGCTTTCCGGAGGCTCGAAGATATCTCGGAAGATGCAGAGCATGGCAGCGAAGACTCAGGTGGTTTCAGGAGCGATGGAGATGTATTGGAGCTAGCCGGCGATGAAGCTCGAAGGTAGCTCCGATGAGCTTCCGGTCGATGAAGGAAGTGAGTACCTGCAGGTGTTAGGGATAGCCGAAGCACGTGGAGGAACTTTCTGAGAAGGTAGCTAAGATAAAGCTACCTACCCCTTCTGCACCACCTGTACCTGTACATCGAGTCCATCTTGTACAGGAACAGGCATCGGGGCCTCAGAGCGGCTGGGATCAGACTTACACCCAGCAGGACCAGCATGCACCCCCACAAGTGGAGACCAGATACGAGGAGCCTCCGCAGGTGTACGAGATCAACAGGCTTTGGTATAGCTGTCAGACAGGCAGAGATGGGGAATGGTCAGCCTCGCCGACCGTCCCTAGCTTACCAAGAAACCAGGTCCGTTCCTACACCGCGCTTTATTCAGTCCAGGCCCGAACAAGGATACCAGCCTCAGCAACACCACCACCAGCAGCGCACATTCCAGCAGGGTCCGTCCCAGTAGCATCAACAGTATCGGCATGGCCAGCAGGGCCAGTACAGAACCTCGTCTGCAAGTCAGCATCACCAGCCAGCTCAGCCCACTGAATTGGAGTCCCTCACCTTGGCGATCCAGACCTGTCTGATAGGGTCCAACAGATCCAGAATGACTATCTGGATATGAGAACTGATCTGAATCGTGTCTCTCGTACCCAGGATCAACAAATGGAGCCAAAGACCCCAATTCCCGCCCAGGTTTAGGCCAACCCGAACATCCTAAATCAAGGCCAGAACTGACCTCGCGATCAGGTATACTATTTAGATATTCAGATAAGTCTTTATCTGAACATGAGATCCTTTCGTATGATAATGTAAATCATATGTCCCTAAGGAGCAGAAGGACCGTGATCGTACCTGATCGGGCACGAGCACTGAAGGAAGGAGCCGCCAAGTCTCTACCTGAGGAGAACTTGGAGGAAGAAGAGGAGCAACACCACCGTCACCACCACCGGTAGAAGAAGAGGACTTCTGGGGTCCTCGAAGCAGCAAACCCGCATCATTAGTGAGTCCGACGAAACCGATGAAGAGCCCGCACCTCCATCTGAGGAGGACCGTCCAGAAGAAGCGGAAGATGCATCACCGGTTTCGCCCCAACATGTTTCTTTTAGTCCTAGTCAGAGTCCGAGTCTGTTTCAGAGTCCGAGTCATGTACAAAACTCAGTTCCAGCTTTCAATGAAAAGATTTCAGTTTCAGAACATGAGTTAGAGTCAATAATACCTTTCCCCCCAGCTCTTACGGGTGGAAAGAAGAAAATCAAAAAAATCTAAAAAGATGACCCTGAGATGGCCAAGTTCTGCAGCAAATACATCAAGGTCACAATCCCCTTTGACAAGTACGTGGAAATGACTCCTACATTTCAGAAATACCTTAAGGTGAGATGCACACCTACTGGAATTAGTAGGAAAATCAAAAGCCGTGTTGAGAAACACGTTATGTCAGTAGCCACGACTTGTGCAATAAAGAACTCGTTTCCAAGGAAACGAAGAGACATGGGTGCACACTGTGTAGTGAGTCATGTTGATGACATCGCGTTTGCACGTATTCTTCTGGACAATGGTTCCTCAATTAACCTAATGCCTACAACCCTCTATGAGCGGCTTAATCTCGGACCTCATAGGAAATCTAGATCCCTCCTGCAGTTCACTGATAAATCAACCAAGAGGTCCCAAGGAGAATTGAGGAATATTGTGATCAAATCGAGGGGCAGGAATACATGGTGGACTTCACTGTCCTAGATATGGAAACCCCTCATAATTGGAGAGACTCCCAGATCATCTTAGGTAGGCCCTTCCTTAGGACAGCGGGGGCCTTGTTTGATTACAAGATCGGGAAGATCCAGTTCCAAATTCCAGGTGGAGATGAGGAACTTGAGATGAAGCAGACTAGATGGTAGAGATCGGATTCCGAATCCAGCACCGAGTACTCTTCGTCCGAAGCAGACCGCAACCATGTAGACACAGTTGGGCCATGGAGACAGAACCCAGCCAGTATCGATGAGTCCATCCCCTCCGGAGATGATCCAGTGCATGAGTCAGTTTGCGAGATCCTTAGAGACAAGTACAGCTCAGAACCTGCATCCCCCTACATCTTCGATGACTCAGAAGCCCAGCTGGGCTTGTTAATCCTTCCGTCTTTAGGACAATCAGAAGATGAGGATGAAGAGTCGGACGTGGCTATCGCCGATTTCATGGAGACTTTTGACGATCCGACTCCAGAGCCAGATAATTTGGTCGCAGCTATTACAGAGAAAGATCCAGCCACTTCCAACACTGAGCCAGATTCGATTGAGCTAGATTTCTTAGATAATCACACCTTACCTGAGCTCAAACCTTTACCCACAACATTGAAATACGCCTTCCTTGCGGGTCAAGAGAAGAAATATCCGGTCATCATCAGTTCGCGATTGACCGAGGAGCAGGAATCTCGCTTGCTAGAGATCCTGGAGAAAAACCGCAAGGCGATAGGCTGGAGCATTTTCGATCTCCACGGGATAAATCCCGCTCTGTGTTCGCACCATATCTACTTGGAGAATGAAGCCAAACCCTCTCGTGAATTCCAACGCCGTTTGAATCCAAATTTACGAGAGGTAGTGAAGAAGTAGATAGAGAAATGGTGCAACACAGGTTTTATTTATCCCATCTCTGACTCGAAATGGGTGGCCCCGATACATGTGGTTCCGAAGAAGTCGGGAATTCAGACGACCACCAACAAGGATGGAGAGAAGATTGTGACGAGAGTGCCCACGTCGTGGCGCGTCTGTGTGGATTACAGATGCTTGAATGCCGCGATGAAGAAGGATCATTTCCCCTAACCATTCATTGATCAGATCCTAGAGAGACTAGCAGGGAAAGAATACTTCTGTTTCTTGGATGGGTTATCGGGCTACAATCAAGTAGCCATAGCTCCTGAGGACCAGGAGAAGAACACATTCACATTCCCCTTTGGTACATATGCTTTCAGGCGCATGCCCTTTGGGTTATGCAATGCTCCGGGTACATTTCAAAGGTGCATGATTGCTGTATTGACTGAAATGGTCGGTGAATTCCTGGAAGTCTTCATGGACGACTTCTCGATCCACGGTGATTCCTTCGATTCCTGTCTTAGGAATCTGGATCGAGTCCTCAAAAGATGTTGTGAGGTTAATCTGGTGCTCTCCTGGGAGAAAAGTCACTTCATGGTGACGGAGGGCATTGTGTTGGGGCACGTCATCTCCAAGAGAGGAATGGAGGTTGACCCTGCCAAGGTGTATGTGATCAGACGACTCCAGCCACCAACCAACGTCAAGCAGTTGCGGTCGTTCCTCGGGCATGTTGGATTTTATAGGAGATTCATTAAGGATTTTTCTAAGATTGCCCGACCCCTAACTGAGCTTTTAGGCAAATATATAGAGTTTGTTGTCGATCACAAATGTCTTGAAGCCTTTAAGCTATTGCAAGGGATGATCATGGATGCACCTATCCTACAAGCCCCAGACTGGTTTCTTCCTTTTGAGATCATGACGGATGCCTCAGACTTTGTTGTTGGGGCTGTGTTAGGACAGAGAAGGGATGGCATCCCGTTTGCCATACACTACGCAAGTAAAGTGCTTGATACCACTCAGCGTAACTATACAGTTACGGAAAAGGAGATGCTTGCGGTAGTGTTTGCCTTGGACAAGTTCAGATCTCACTTAATTGGATCCAAGGTAATTGTGTTCACTGACCATACGGCTCTACGGTACTTGTTGGAGAAGAAGGATGCGAAGGCACTCTTCTTCGGTGGATTTTACTTATCCAGGAATTTGATTTGGATATTCGTGATAAACTTGGAAAGAAGAATGTAGTAGCCGATCATCTTTCTCGTCTCGAAGATCTTAATACTTCCGAGGATTCACCAATTCGAGACTACTTCCCTGACGAGTCGATTTTTGTTGTCGACTCTCTCCCATGGTATGCCAACATCGTGAACTATCTTGTCTCCAAGAAGGTTCCTGAGGGTTGGCCCAAGAGCCACATCGACCGACTTAAGTCGAATGCGAGACACTACCATTGGGAGGATCCGATCCTTTTCTTTGAAGGACCGGATTGTGTCTGGAGACGGTGTATTCCTCAGGAGGAATACCCGAGTGTCCTTTCTTTATGCCATAGCTTGGAGGCAGGAGGACACCACTCCGGGAAGACGACCGCATGGAAGGTACTTCAGTGTGGTTTTTACTGGCCGACTCTGTTTCGCGATGCCATCACCTTTGCGAAGTCATGCCCAGTATGTCAGAGAATAGGAGGAACTGTTGGTCCCAAGGATGAGATGCCAATGCAGCCTGTCATTATTTGTGATGTCTTTGACGCCTGTGGCATCGACTTCATGGGCCCATTCCCTGTTAGCCACGGGTTTGAGTACATCCTTCTTGCGGTAGATTATCTATCCAGGTGGGTGGAGGCTATCCCAACTCGAGCCGCAGATAGCAGAACTGTCTGTAAATTCATCAGAGATCATATCATTTCTAGGTTCGGGATTCCCAAAATGATGATATCAGATGGGGGTAGCCACTTTGTGAACCGGGAGGTGAAGAAACTCCTGAAGGACTATGGCATCGAACACCATGTCGCTAGCCCTTACCACCCACAGACTAATGGTATGGCTGAGGTGTCAAATCGGGAGGTGAAGACTATGTTGCAAAAGCTTGTCCGCCCAGACAGGAAGGACTGGTTTCAGATCTTGGATCAGGTCCTATGGGCGTATAGGACAGCTTACAAGATACCGTTAGGAACCTCCCCTTTCCGAATGGTATTCGGAAAGCCGTGCCATTTGCCCCCAGAACTAGTGCATAAATCAGAATGGGCAATTAAGAAGGTCAATTGGAACACGCACCTTGGGCATAAGCAGAGAGAGATGGATCTGAATGAGCTTGTGGAAGTCAGAAATCATGCATATGACAACAGTTTGGTGTATAAGGACAAGGTGAAGCGTTGGCATGATAGATATATCAGACGAAAGACCTTTGTTCCTGGACAGAAGGTATGGTTGTTTAATGCAAGGCTGAAGACCTTCCAAGGTAAATTGAAATCCAAGTGGATGGGCCCATTCATTGTCCGAGCGGTGCATGATAGCGGATGTGTCGAGATCTCAGATCTCGCAGATGACGCACTGACATCCCTTATGAATGGACAACTGTTGAAACACTTCATCGAATCCAATGAGCAGTTAGTCCATGTTGAGGAGATTGTGTTTATGCGCGAGACAGATTCAGCAGATACACCTCGAGCCGCGCAGGAGACCTTGCAGCAGTGAGCTCCAGCCATCAGCAGCATCTTGAAAGATTCAAACCGACTCACTTGTATATACCATAATTTCTGTACATTCTGTCCTTTCCCTCTCACGACTTTAGTAACTCATCCCAGCTTCATCTATCTATATCTTAGACTATACTTAGGACGACCAGATCCTAAGTATAGGGGGGATGAGCCACCTGAGTCTGTTCTCTGTAAGTCCTCTAGATCACATCGGTTCTCATACTCATTCCAGTCCTATACTCAGACTGACCAAAGCCTAAGTATAGGGGGAACCGATGCCCACCTTGTATATATTCATCCATTTCCCCTCTTGCCCTCGTCCGCCCCATTTTTGATATTCTTTTACACTTAGGCTGTCAAGAGCCTAAGTATAGGGGGGCAGTATGACTTCTATACATCTTGTAATTTTAGCTCTCCTACACTTAGCACGAGCTATGTCTTTTTCCTCGCTTTTCATGCTCTGAGGACATAGCACACGCTAAGTATGGGGAGGCATGTATATATTACATATATACTTGAAGGATATTGACTATCCTTAAGCGCATCACGGAAGCGTGTCGATCGCATCGTATGCAATCAGAGCAACTAGTTGCACTAGTCACTAGATGCAGCGGAAATTAAAATTTTTCAAAAACTAAAGATGAAACCACATGATCATGAGAACACTTCTTGGATCGTTTCATCAAACCACCAAGTATAAGGAATACCTCTTGAAGCGTGGTTGCGATCGTGAGATCCCAAAGTAGAGATCCTCCTGTCTCAAGTCCAATCCACAAAGAACGCACTTGCGGGCGCGATGATGAGTCACGTTCCTTCCCGCAATCCTCGATGGAGATCCAAGCGATGGCTCCCCCGATTTCATCAAACGAAATCCGTCGTCTTCCTTTAGAGTAAGAAACTCCAAAGAAGAAGGAGATCCTCGAGTCGTCGAAGTAGAAGTCGAGAGTCTCTCCTTTCTCAACACAAGATGGACTGCCATCTTTTGGAGGAGAGAAAGAGAGAGGGAGAGAATATGAGAGAGAGAGTTGTAATCTTGTACAACTCTTAATGATGTTGTACCTTGGAAGGCTACCCTAGCCCTCCTTTTATATTAGTTTATGATCCAATGGATCTCAATCCATGGCACACATAGATCCAACGGCTAGGCTTGGTCTATGTAAGATCAATGGCTATGATTGTTGTTGGTTAAAAACCAACAACATTAATTTAAATTAAAATATGTTGCAACATTATCAACATAATTTAATTTAACTAATTAAGAGATAATGTGATAACAAAAAAGGGAGTCAACCAACCACCCCAGATTATAGGGGGCGTCCCCTATGAATAATTCATAGGTGACACCACCTATGAATTAGGTGGTTATTTTGCCTCCTTTTTATTTTATCTTATTATCCCTTAATTAATTTTGTAATAAAAATTATCACAAAATTATTCACCAAATTAATTCCAAATTAATTTTTGAATATTTCAATCATGCCATTGAACATTATGTGAATCATATTCACAAACCAAACTAATTTGTAAATTGCAGTTCCAATCAATTAACAAATGTGAATCCAATTCACACTATTAATTAACAAATGCTATTTACATAAATTCTATCTCATATATATATATATATTATAAATCATATTCATAATACACATATATCATGGATAGTATTATCCACATTCTCTAATCCTTGATAATTAAATCCTATTTAATTATCTTGGATAATAATATGAATCATATTCATATTATGCTTGATCATTAAATCTCATTTAATCATCAAGTTTTTCTTCTTGGATAATAATATGAATCATATTCATATTATGCTTGATAATTAAATCTCATTTAATCATCAAGTCCTTCTTGCTTGGATATGCTTTTCATCAAACGAATTATTCTTGAACCATTTCAAGAATAATGTGCTTTCTCCGCAGATACTTGGAGATAAGGACAGGGTGATTGTATTGTTCCACGTATAGTGACTTGGATGTTGAGATCTTATCTTAAATCCAGATCTTACGGACATCCCATAGATGCTTGATTAAATCAAGACCACAAATCTAATCTTCTCATTGAATCTGAATCTCATTCAGACCAATGTCCAACACTTGGACTAAGATCAGATTGTTAGACATGTGAGCCCACGACGAGCCATTATGCAATAAATGTTATTGCGAATATCATTCCCTGATCTGAAATGAAGAATAAATAATTTGCATAATAGGTCCCTCTGTACAATTAGGGTTATGTGCCATGGCTGTCTTAATGATCAAACAGCTATTTATTCAATAATTGAATCATAGAGGCCGGTGCTTGGGTGAATATCTAAAGAGTTAGATTGAGGACTCATCAAGCACCGTCAAATGATTGTTAAGATGTGATCTCCAGCCTGAGTAGGAGATGGCAATCCTTTCTCACATAGGCTGATATCTGACCGACCTCTTGATGTAGGTCCTCTGCATAGGAATAGAGATTCGGAGGTGTCAGATTAGTTAGGTCAAAGAGTTGACTTAACGAGATCGAGATAACCTAAGTCCTATGTTGAATGCTGTCACAGCAGAGGCACGCATCCTCTGACCAGAGACAGATGTGTTACTATATGTCTGAGTATGTACATTTGGCAGACTAATAGGTTGATGACCTAACCAGGGTCTATACACCGGCAAGCTAGTGTGCATATAAGGGCATATGACTAATACGATCTCTCAATGGGATCATACAGGTTCACTACTGAACCGGAAGACATGAGCTCACTCATGAGATATTGGGAGGAATCAAATTCCGTGCATGGTCGTCTCGCTTTGGAAGCTTGACTGAATTTGTATGTTTGATATATACTTTTGGAAAGTATATGATCAAGACCTAGGTATGATATATGCTTTTGGAAAGTATATGATCGATACCAAATCCCAATGATCAAATGAGAAACTTAGTGATCAAACCCTGAAGAAGACAGTGTAAAATTGATCTTAATCTTCGGGTTGACCATGGGTCTTCCAGTATGAAGGATGTACAGGCATTGGGAATACCTGAGGGTGATGTGATCATAAACGATTGTATATCCATGACGCTTCCATTCCGAGGGAGTGATGAAACAGGTCTAGATTTTAGTGACTCCTTCCAGTAGAGAAGCAATCTGATCTTAGTCCAAGTGTTGGACATTGGTCTGAATGAGATTCAGATTCAATGATAAGATTAGATTTGCGGTCTTGATTTAATCAAGCACCTATGGGAGGTTCGTAAGATTTGGATTTGAGACAAGATCTCAATATCCAAGTCACTATACATAGAATAATACAATCTCCCTATCCTTATCTCCAAGTATCTGCAGAGAAAGCACATTATTCTTGAAAGGGTTCAAGAATAATTCATTTGATGAAATTCATATCCAAGCAAGAAGAACTTGGTGAGTAAATGAGATTTAATTATCAAGCTTAATATGAATATGATTCATATTGTGAGAATTATTATCTAAGATAATTAAATGGGATTTAATTATCAAGGATTAGAGAATGTGGACAATACTATCCATGATATATGTGTATTATAAATATGATTTATAATACATATATTGAAGAGAGAGAATCTATGTAAATAGCATTTGTTAATTAATAGTATGAATTGGATTCACATTAATTAATTAATTGGAAATGTAATTTACAAAATAGTTTGGGTTGTGAATTTGATTCACATATTTCCAATAGCATGATTGAAATATTCACAAATTAATTTGGAATTAATTTGGTGGATATTTTTGTGATAATTGAGAGATAATGTAATATAATAAAAAGGAGAAATAAATCCACCATTTTAGGAGGAAATATTATCTCTTATGATGATTAATCTCTCAACTAACTTATTTATGTTAAATTAAAAATGTGTTGATAATGTTGCAACATATATTTAATTTAATCATAAATAAATGTTGTTGGTTTTAACCAGCAATATTTATAGCCATTGATTTTACATGGACCAAGCCTGGCCGTTGGATCCATGTGTCCCATGGATTGAGATCCATTGGATCCTAAACTAATATAAAAGGAGGGCTAGGGTAGCCTTCCAAGGTACATTATTAAGAGTTGTACAAGGTTACAACTCTCTCTCTCTCATATTCTCGCCCTCTCTCTTCCTCTCCTCCAAAAGATGGTCGTCCATCTTGTGTTGAGAAAGGAGAGACTCTCGGCTTCTTCTTCGACGACTCGAGGATCTCCTTCTTCTTTGGAGTTTCTTACTCTGAAGGAAGACGACGGATTTCGTTTGACGAAATCAGGAGATACATTTCTTGGATCTTCATCGAGGATTGCGGGAAGGACGCGACTCATCATCGTGCCCGCAAGTGCGTTCTTGGTGGATCGGACTTGAGACAGGAGGATCTCTACTTTGGGATCTTGCGATCACAACCACGCTTCAAGAGGTATTCCTTGTACTTTGTGGTTTGATGAAACGATCCGAGAAGTGTTCTCATGATCATGTGGTTTCATCTTTAGATTTAAATTTTTTTAATTTCCGCCGCATCTAGCATCTAGTACATCTAGTTGCTTCGATTGCATACGATGCGATCGACACGCTTCCGTGATGCGCTTTAATGATTCTCAATATCCTTCAAGTGGTATCAGAGCCAGGTTAAATAAGGTTTTGGATATGATCCATAGACCGTAGACGATTTGGTTCTTGAAAGGGTTGCGAAATTTTTACTGCATTTCAATTTTCGCACCTCTGTCTAATTGAATTTTTCTGTACTGTTTAAAATATTTAAACACAAAATTTTCAATTGTATTTTGTTCTCCATTAAACAAGGAAACCATAGGACTTGAGTTTACTAAATTTGGACTTCATTTGCTCAAGATATGGTTTTTTGAATATGCTTATATTCACTGTTGCGGGAACTGCAGATTTAAACGTGATCAATGAGATAATTACGATTTTAATCCGCCTCGAAATGCGTGAATTATCACTTGAATTCTTTAATAAATCAAATAGGCAATATTTGGAAACTGAGTTTGCATTTTTTGGATTTAAATTGATCAAGATAAGTTAATTTTAGTGATTGGGGGTCACTGCTGGAAATTAACATTTTTGATCTTGAACATTGTGATAAGTCATTCAATTATCATGTTGAAAATTAATTGTTAATTTTATGGAATAATTAGTGATAAATATTTGCGAAATATTTCAAGAGATAATTATTTCATTGAATGACATTTGCCCAAACCACAATGATGAGATAGTTGATCTTGATCATTGGTTCATCAACAAACATTGATTTCATGAAAAACCTTAGTTTATCCTACAATAGTTGTAAGACAACATTTACATGAAAAACCCTCTTTCTTGAATAGGATTGGGGATTTGTTTAGCAAATCTCCTTATAATATAATCAAAATTGTTTTGATGTTTATTATATGGTATAATTTCGGTTGAAAAACCGATGAGCATCTCAAAGTACATTATGATCTATCTAGTATTATCCTTTCCCGAGGCGGATATGGTTGAAGGATATGGTTAGATCCTCAAGCGCATCACGGAAGCGTGATCATCGTATCGAATACGATGAAGAACGACTAGTCGTACTAGTTGTTCTATGCAGCGGAAATTAAAAAATTTTATGCGACAAAACCACATGATCTAAGAACACTTCTCGGATCGTTTCGTCTAAACCACAAACAAGTATTAGGTTTACCTCTTGAAGCGTGGATGCAATCGAGTCTCTAAACGAAGAGACCTCCTGTCTCAAGTCCGATCCGACGGAGGAGACGCTTGCGAGCGCGGGGATGAACCGTGTGCTTCTCGCAATCCATGTTGATGATCCAAGCGGCGGATCTCCTGATCTCAACACACGAGATCCGACGTCTTCATCACGAGCAAGGCATGCCGAAGTAGACGGAGTTCCACGAGCAAAACATCGGGCAGCATAACGACAGTGTCGCGGTGACGGAGAGCCTCTCTAGGGCATCCATGGTGGACGGCCATGAGAGGAAGAGAAAGAGAAAGAAAGAGAGAGAGAGAGACTTGTTGTCTCACTTATGTGCAAAGAAGAGCAATGGGGTGCCTCTCCTTTTATAGGGTTTTGGGATCCATGGATCTCAATCCATGTGTCAACACAAATCCAATGGTCCATATTAATTTATGTTTCTTTCAATGGTCATGATTTGTTGCTAAAAACACAACAACAATTAATTTAATAAAAATCAAATATATATTAAATATAATTTGATTTATATCAAATCAATCTCCATTGGAGAGATAGGAAAGGAGGCAAGCCTCCTTCCATAAGGAGGGTGGACGGCTACCACATTCCTTATGGAATTGTGGCCGTCCCCTCTTCTCATTAGGAAGGGAGCTTCCTTTTTCCTATTACATGAGATTACATTATCTCATGATTCTCTCCAATATTTGCAACAACATTTGTTACAAATTATTTCACAAAAATAAATCCAATTTATTTTGTGAACATTGCAATCATGCCATTGGAAATTTGTGAATCACATTCACAACCCAAAACAAAATGTAAATTACATTTTCAATTCAATGTCCAATGTGAATCCAATTCACATTAACATTTAATTAACAAATGTAAATCACAAATAGCTCTCTCTTATATATTATAAATCACATTTATAATATATATGACTAATATGGATATTGCTATCCATGTTATTAATATCCATGATAATTAAATCACATTTAATCATCTTGGATCTTTATTCTCTTGTTCTCAAATAATATGAATCACATTCACATTATTCACGTCTTTGATAATCAAATCACATTTAATTATCTCAGATAACTCTCTTTATAATATGAATCAAATTAATATTACTCATGATAATTAAATCACATTTAATTATCCATTTTCTCAATGCTCGGATACATAAATCAACAATAGAATTATCCATGAACTCCTTCAAGGATAATGCGCTTTCTCCGCAGCTACTTGGAGATAAGGACCGGGCGATTGTATTGTTCCACGTATAGTGACATGGATATTTAGATCATATCTCAAATCCAGATCGCAGGCCTCCCATAGATGCTTGATTAAATCAAGACCGTAAATCTAATCTTCTTATTGCATCTGAATCACATTCAGATCAATGTCCAACACTTGGACCAAGATCATATTACTTCTCTACTGTGAGGAGTCACTAAAATCCAGACCGTTTCATCACTCCCTAGGAATGGAAGCTTCATGGTTATACAATCGTTTATGATCACATCACCCTCAGGTATTCCCAATACCTGTACATCCTGCATACTGGAAGACTCAGACTAAATCCGAAGTATTGGATCAACTTTATACTGTCTACTTCATGGTTTTGTCAATAAGTTTCTCATTCGATCATTGGGAGTCGGTATCGATCTATACTTTCCAAAAGCATATATCATACCTAGGTCTTGATCATATACTTTCCAAAAGTATATATCAAACCTACAAATTCAGTCAAGCTTCCAAAGCGAGACGACCGTGCGCACGGAATTTGATTCTTCCCAATATCTCATGAGTGAGCTCATGTCTTCTGGTTCAGTAACTGAACCTGTATGATCCCTTTGAGAGATTGTATTACTCATATGCCCTTATATGCACACCAGCGCGCCGGTGTGTAGACCTTGATTAGGTCATCAACCTATTGGTCTGCCAAATGTACATACTTAGACATATAGCAACACATCTGTCTCCGGTCAGAGGATGCGTGCCTATATCATGACAGCATACGATATAGGACTTTGGTTATCTCGATCTCGTTAAGTCAACTCTTTGACCTAACTAATCTGACACCTCCGAATCTCTATTCCTATGCAGAGGACCTGCATCAAGAGGTCGATTAGATATCAGCCTTCAGAGATAAGGATTGCCATCTCCTACTCAGGCTGGAGATCATCTCTTAACAATCATCTGACGGTGCTTGATGAGTCCTCAATCTAACTCTTTAGATATTCATCCAAGCACCAGCCTCTATGATTCAATAGTTGAATCAACAGCTGTATGATCATCAAGATGGCCATGGTACATAACCCTAATTGTTAAGGGACCTATTATGCAAATTATGTATTCTTTATTTCAGATTAAGGAGTGAATTGCAATAACATTTATTGCATAATGGCTCGCCGTGGGCTCACATTTCCAACAATCTCCCACTAGCCCTAAGAGCCATTAATGGGCTAATCATTTAAACCCGCACTTATTTGACAATCATAGGCTATTTAGAAAATAGCTAGGTAAGCTGATAAGTCACTCTGTTCCTGCGAGACTACGCCAAGTCCTTTTACGGCACTTGCATATCCCCAATAACAGTGCTCGCATCTAATGCGAATGTTGCATCTCATGCAACCAATACTCAATCTAGTTGGTTACAATGTCCCCGACATCATAACCAGTATCCCCATAATCCTTATTAGAATACCTTCATTCCCGGAGATCTCTATCTCCTAAGGTATCTAAAGTTTAGACCCTTATAGATCATTATCTGCATGGTCTTAAACTTTTGAATATAAGACTTTGAGATCACTATCTCTAAGTTTCATCATCTTTGAAGATATTATTATTACTGCAATTAAGTGTTTTATTTCCATAGTAGGATTAGTAACATTTTACTACTCTTACTGCATGGTAGATATCTGGCTTTTGTACACATCTAGCATACACTCAGCTTCTCGTAACTAATGCACAAGTGCAAGTAGTTCTAGCATTTACTTCCTCAACTCTTTGAGGTGCTTTCCCTTCAGACAGGTCAGAACCATATCTTAAGGGATGGAAGCCTTTCTTGGGATTTTCCATAAAATAGAATATGTCCAAGGTGTACTACTAATGTGACAGTCCCAATACCCTCTTCTCTTTGCTCCTGAACACCTTCAGAACTAAGATCCAAGAGGTATCCTTGAGATCATATCTCAAGTTATGGAACAATCAGATTATAAAACACTTATTATTATCCTTATATCATTTTAAATGATCAGGATATCATCTATATTTAGCGCAATGAACACATAGGCACTCCCACTAAGCTTCGCATGGCTCATCAAGATTCCATTTGAAATCATAACATTTATAATTTCATCAAATCTTATGGTCCATCTCAAAGAAACTTATTTGAGTCCTTAGATGGATTCCTTAGCTTGCACACCTTGCTTTCCTCAATCATGAAGCCCTGGGGCTACTTCATGTGAATATCCTCAGAGAGGTACTTATAGAGGAATGCAATCTTGACTTACATCTTTGAAGATGCAATAGTCAAGTTGTGCAACCAAGATTAGCAATATTCTGATGTTTTTAAGCATGGTCACCGAAGAGCAAGTCTCATCGCAAGTAATGTCTTCTCTTCCGATGTGTAGCTCATGGCTATGAACCGTGCTTTGAAGGTCTCCACCTTCTCATCAGGTTCCCTTTCTCTTGAAGATCCATTTACACCTTTACAGGTATTACCCATATAGGTGGATCCTCGAGGGTCCATATACAACACTTGTATATGAAGTCTACGTTAGACTTTTATTGCTAAAATCCATCTTTCCATGTCATGATCCTTAGGAGCTTTATCACATGAAGTCCAATCATTGTCAGATTTCTCTGACACATGGAATCCATCCTCAAACTCATTTGAAGAGGTATTAGTGTTTCATTCTTAGTTTCCAATTTCAGGAGCCTCATTATCTTCTCAAGATTAAATGAGTTCCTACACTTCATTTTTTTTATCTTGATTCTCAAGAGTCTCAACCTCTAAGAATCATATTCTCAGAGATGAGATACTTTAAGAATCTCAAGGTCATAAAGTAGGTATCCAATACCATCCTTTATTTTCCTAATGAAGCAGCACTCTCAAGTGCTAGATTCCATCATGCATGAAACCTTTTTAAGGATATACATTGTAGTCTCTACTATACATATATATATACCTGGAAACTAAGGAATAATTATGCTAAAAATCATCATTGATAAGATCATGTCACACATGATCCAATTGTATCTCCCTATAACTCTATTGAGTTAAGATGTGATAGGAGGATTGAGATAGAAGTGATATTCATATCTTTATAAGATATTCTTTGAATTTATCTAACAGGTACTTGCTACCTAGATTAGATCAAATTCATTTTATCTTCCTTCAAACTTTGGTTCTAAACCAAAAATAATGAAATCTTTGAACATTTCAAAGGTTTCTTAGGTGAAGAGAAGGAATCTCATATCATACATAATCATCAACAGATATCACATATCCATAATGTTTAGTATGATATAGATGATCCGTATACATCAATATGTATGAGATCCTGAATACCTTGACATCTCACACCTTTCTTTAAGAAGGGTGTATTGGACATTTTACCTTGAATACAATATTCATAAGTATGTAAGTTTTGAAATTTTAGACATTCTAAAGTTTCATCTCTTACTAGTCTATTGATCAAATCAATAAACAAATGCCCAAGGCTTGATGCTAGATCATTGTCAAATGATCTTCATCCTCATATTGATCTTAAGGTTTAATTTCAGCATTTAGAAATGTTAATGAACCATTCATCAATTTTCTAATTTAGTGGAGTCCACTAGATTTTAGACTACTATATGAAATATTTCCATCATAACTCTTTATGATAGTTCTATCTCAGAATTCATGTTTATTTCCAACATTTAGAAACAAACAATGAGTGTATTCTTATATCTAGGTCATAGAGACATTCTCTAAGACTAAGGACTCTCCCACTGAAATTAACAAGTCTATCAATCCAACAGAGATTGTTGCAACAATTGCATCAATATCCATGTGGATAACTATAAACCTTTAAGATCAAATTTTCCAGTCTTCTAAAACATATGCAACCTATTGCAAATGTCATCAGAAGATTGAGATACAATTATTTGACTTTATCTTATCAATGATTTATGTAGATTAATCCGATGCTCCATCTGAGTCATTCTCTAAGGATTCCAGATAGACTTGATAGTCATACTATCAACACATCAACTTATTGCAGTATTGGCATTCATCCAACTCTTCGGATGACATATGGAAGTCAAAGATGTATAGTCAACTCTTTGACCATACTTCTTACTCGGGTCCAACCCATGCTTCCACTGCGCTCCCTTTATCTATAAGCAACCATTGCTTAAGACTAAGGATCTCTTATGTAAGAGCATTTCAACATTTATACATGCTTCATTAAATTCATACAATATGAATATTATGAAGCTTCATGAATGACCAGAGTATAGATAGTAGAATGATGACACTCATCATCTACATCCATCTAAACTCTCAAAACATAGGTTCAGGTAGGTACTCAAACAATTTGAATACATCATCTCTTATAAAGCCACCATTCTGCATGATGCAGTGAACCATCTCATTCATGTTAATTATCAAGAGCACATATGTATGCCAGAATATCTTCATTAATTTTATAAGGATTATTTGACAATTGTGATCATCATCGACATGTCACTTCCAAAGTACATCCGATGAGAGATCAAGACTAAAGAGATATACAAACCCTAGGGTTGTAGTCCTATTATCTATTTAATTGTCATTCCTCAATATTATGAGGAAACTTGCACATTGCAACCACATACATTATGTGTCCAATTGCAAGTACAATATCTGGATCATGAGTCCAATCCATGATATTTTACTGGTTATTATTGAGTATATCATTGAGTGGGTTTTAATGAAGGATTATCTGAAATAAGAAATTTGCATATATATATATATATATATTACTTTGATTTAGGATTTTTATATCAAAGTTGTCTTGTCTTGTCAACACTGAAAGTTCATTCCCTTAATCACTTTCAATGTAAGAGATATACTTACCATTATATCTCAACAAGATCTGGGATCTCCTTCCTTATCTTTGTTGCATCCCAATAATATGAGAACCTACAACTCGGATAAAAAGAAGCGGGAACACATTCCGCCTTGCAAGTCCAACTTGCATCTCCCAATTCGGTCTTTAACACCCGGGCCCACCACCCCTAAGGCAATGTTGACCCGTCATTAATTGAACCATCCGTCAACAGGAATACAACTCGCTATGCGCAATCCAATATCGCCTCAATAATATGAGGACCCGATATTGGGGTCACTACGCATGCGTCCTTACTCTTTCGAGAAGCGAAGAGCCCGATCCAAATGGATCGTATGCAGGAACTGTCACTTCGGACAGGCGTCTCTTACATACAATCCCTGGCGACGGAACCCTTCGCCTTGACGGGAGACCATGGATGTCACTTATGTGATCCTCCATATCATATTCAAATTTTAATTAATCATTATGAATCATATTCATTATGATTAATTCTTCCAAGGGAAATAACACATCTATTTATAATAGAGTATCTTAATTTTAATTGGATTCCGATTAATCTAATCATATTAAATTAATAATCCAATAATATCCAACAAACAATTTTTAATTGTTACTTGAATTATGGTATTATCTCAAATACGTATTATTTCGAATTTTAATAATTAGAAATACATCATGATTTCTTAAGCATTATACTAACCCTACCCGCTGTCATGACCAGTACCGACGAGAGTGGGACGGACCACATACGTTGCAACCCGCAACCCCAATGCTCTCCGACTAGACACCATATCCACCTCAGGAAAGGATAATGCAAAATAGATCATTTTGTACTTGAGATGATCATCAGTTTTTCAACCGAAATTATACCATATAGTAATAATCAAAACAATTTTGATTAACATTGTAATGAGATTTGCTAAACAAATCCCAAGTCCTATTCAAGCAACATGTTTGTTGGAATGTTGATCAAGTAGATCATGTAACCAATCTTGATCTAGATCACATCTAATCATTTGTTGGTTAGGGAAAAGTCATTTAAGGACATAATTATCATCAAATATTTCACAAATATTTATGCATAATTATTTGAGGAAATTAAACAATTTAATTTCACTTAATGGTTAAATGACAATCACTAGGTTCTTGATTAGGAAAGTATTTCCAGCAGTGACCCTCACTTACTAAAAATATCATATCTCAATCAATTTAAATCCAACTTAAGCAAAGTAAATTTATAAAGTTTGCTAACTTGATTTACAACAGAACCCAAGTGATTTGCACGCATTTCAAGGCGTTTCAAATCCGCAATTAACATCTTAATTACGTCATGATCCGCAGTCCCCGAAACAGTGGATACCTGTTCACTAAAATGAGCATATCTTGAGCAAACGGAATCGAAATCACGCAAACTCAGATCCTACGGTTTCCTTATTTAATGGGGAACAAAATCCAATTATTAGTTTCGTGTTTAAACAATTTAAACAGTGCCGAAAATAATATCAAAACAGAGATGCGAAAATGAAATGCAAGAAAACTTTCGCAAACCCTAATGAACCCAAGTCGTCCTCGGTTCATGGATCGTATCCAAACCCACCGACCTAAGGCTCTGATACCACTTGAAGGATATGGTTAGATCCTCAAGCGCATCACGGAAGCGTGATCATCGTATCGAATACGACGAAGAACGACTAGTCGTACTAGTTGTTCTATGCAGCGGAAATTAAAAAATTTTATGCGACGAAACCACATGATCTAAGAACACTTCTCGGATCGTTTCGTCTAAACCACAAACAAGTATTAGGTTTACCTCTTGAAGCGTGGTTGCAATCGAGTCTCTAAACGAAGAGACCTTCTGTCTCAAGTTCGATCAGACGGAGGAGACGCTTGCGAGCGTGGGGATGAACCGCGTGCTTCTCGCAATCCATGTTGATGATCCAAGCGGCGGATCTCCTGATCTCAACACACGAGATCCGATGTCTTCTTCACGAGCAAGGCATGCCGAAGTAGACGGAGTTCCACGAGCAAAACATCGGACAACATAACGACGGTGCCGCGACGATGGAGAGCCTCTCTAGGGCATCCATGGTGGACGGCCATGAGAGGAAGAGAAAGAGAAAGAAAGAGAGAGAGAGACTTGTTGTCTCACTTATGTGCAAAGAAGAGCAATGGGGTGCCTCTCCTTTTATAGGGTTTTGGGATCCATGGATCTCAATCCATGTGTCAACACAAATCCAATGGTCCATATTAATTTGTGTTTCTTTCAATGGTCATGATTTGTTGCTAAAAACACAACAACAATTAATTTAATAAAAATCAAATATATATTAAATATAATTTGATTTATATCAAATCAATCTCCATTGGAGAGATAGGAAAGGAGGCAAGCCTCCTTCCATAAGGAGGGTGGACGGCTACCACATTCCTTATGGAATTGTGGCCGTCCCCTCACCTTATTAGGAAGGGAGCTTCCTTTTTCCTATTACATGAGATTACATTATCTCATGATTCTCTCCAATATTTGCAACAACATTTGTTACAAATTATTTCACAAAAATAAATCCAATTTATTTTGTGAACATTGCAATCATGCCATTGGAAATTTGTGAATCATATTCACAACCCAAAACAAAATGTAAATTACATTTTCAATTCAATGTCCAATGTGAATCCAATTCTCATTAACATTTAATTAACAAATGTAAATCACAAATAGCTCTCTCTTATATATTATAAATCACATTTATAATATATATGACTAATATGGATATTGCTATCCACGTTATTCATATCCATGATAATTAAATCACATTTAATCATCTTGGATCTTTATTCTCTTGTTCTCAAATAATATGAATCACATTCACATTATTCACGTCTTTGATAATCAAATCACATTTAATTATCTCAGATAACTCTCTTTATAATATGAATCAAATTAATATTACTCATGATAATTAAATCACATTTAATTATCCATTTTCTCAATGCTCGGATACATAAATCAACAATAGAATTATCCATGAACTCCTTCAAGGATAATGCGCTTTCTCCGCAGATACTTGGAGATAAGGACAGGGCGATTGTATTGTTCCACGTATAGTGACATGGATATTTAGATCATATCTCAAATCCAGATCGCAGGCCTCCCATAGATGCTTGATTAAATCAAGATCGTAAATCTAATCTTCTTATTGCATCTGAATCACATTCAGATCAATGTCCAACACTTGGACCAAGATCAGATTACTTCTCTACTGAGAGGAGTCACTAAAATCCAGACCCGTTTCATCACTCCCTAGGAATGGAAGCGTCATGCTTATACAATCGTTTATGATCACATCACCCTCAGGTATTCCCAATACCTGTACATCCTGCATACTGGAAGACTCAGACTAAATCCGAAGTATTGGATCAACTTTATACTGTCTACTTCATGGTTTTGTCAATAAGTTTCTCATTCGATCATTGGGAGTCGGTATCGATCTATACTTTCCAAAAGCATATATCATACCTAGGTCTTGATCATATACTTTCCAAAAGTATATATCAAACCTACAAATTCAGTCAAGCTTCCAAAGCGAGACGACCGTGCGCACGGAATTTGATTCTTCCCAATATCTCATGAGTGAGCTCATGTCTTCCGCTTCAGTAACTGAACCTGTATGATCCCTTTGAGAGATCGTATTACTCATATGCCCTTATATGCACACCAGCGCGCCGGTGTGTAGACCTTGATTAGGTCATCAAACTATTGGTCTGCCAAATGTACATACTTAGACATAGCAACACATCTGTCTCCGGTCAGAGGATGTGTGCCTATATCATGACAACATACGATATAGGACTTTGGTTATCTCGATCTCGTTAAGTCAACTCTTTGACCTAACTAATCTGACACCTCCGAATCTCTATTCCTATGCAGAGGACCTGCATCAAGAGGTCGGTCAGATATCAGCCTTCAGAGATAAGTATTGCCATCTCCCACTCAGGCTGGAGATCATCTCTTAACAATCATCTGACGGTGCTTGATGAGTCCTCAATCTAACTCTTTAGATATTCATCCAAGCACCAGCCTCTATGATTCAATAGTTGAATCAACAGCTGTATGATCATCAAGATGGCCATGGTACATATCCCTAATTGTTAAGGGACCTATTATGAAAATTATGTATTCTTTATTTCAGATTAAGGAGTGAATTGCAATAACATTTATTGCATAATGGCTCGCCGTGGGCTCGCATTTCCAACAATGGTGCCTAGTCGGAGAGCATTGGGGTCGCGGGTTGCAACGTATGTGGTCCGTCCCACTCTCGTTGGTACTGGCCATGACAACGGGTAGGGACTGTATAATGCCGGAGAAAGTCAATGTGTATTTTTCTAATTATTAAAATTTGAATAATACGTACTTTGACAATATACCTACTATTCAAGTAAAATACATGTTTGTTGATTGATGATTGGATTAATGATTAATTTAATGTGATTAAATTAATGATATCCAATAAACACTCTATTATGAATAGATGTGTATTATCCTTGGAAGAATTAATTATGTGAATATGATTCATGATAATTAATTATAAAAATTTGAATATGAGGTGGAGGATCACATAAGTGACATCCATGGTCTCCCGTCAAGGCAAAGAATTCCGTCGCCAGTTGTTGTATATAGGAGATGCCAGTCCGAAGTGACAGATCCTATATATGATTTAATTGGATCGGGTTCTGTGCTTCTCGAAAGAGTAAGGCCGTATACGTAGTGACCTCAATATCGGGTCCTCATATTATTGGGGCGATATTGGATTGCGTATAGCGAGTATTAAGGCTGTTGACGGTTGGTTCAATTAATGACGGGTCAACATCATCTTAGGGGTGATGGGCCCGGGTGTTAAAGACCGAATTAAGAAATGCAAGTTGGACTTGCAAGGCAGAATATGTTCCCGCTTCTTTTTATCGGAGTCGCAGGTTCTCATATTATTGGGATGTGACAAAGATAGGAAAGGAGATCCCATATCTTGCTAGAGATATAATGGTAAGAATATCTCTTACATTGAAAGTGATTAAGGGAATGAACTTTCAGTGTCGACAAGGCAAGACAACTTTGATATAAAAATTCCTAAATCAAAGTAAAATATGTATATATTATATATATACCCTTAGGCAAATTTCTTATTTCAGATAATCCTTCATTAAACCCACTCATTGTTCTACTCAATAATAACTAGTAAAATATCTTGGATTGGACCCATGATCCAGATATTATACTTGCAATTGAACACATAATGTATGTGGTTCCAATGTGCAAGCTTCCTCAACATAATGAGGAATGAAAATTAAAGAAGACAATAAGACATCACCTTAGGGTTTGTATGTCTTTGTAGTCTTGATCTCTCATCGAGTGTACTTTAGAAGTGACATGTCGATGGTGATTGTAATTGTCGAATAATCCTTATAAAATAAAAGAAGATATTTTTGGCATACATATGTGATCTAGACATTTAATCATGAATGACATGGTTCTCTGCATTATGCAGAATGGTAGCTCGAAAGAGATGATGTATTCAAAATGTTTGAATACCTACCTGAACCTAAGTCTCTAAGAGTTGAGATGTATGTAGATATGATGAGTGTCATCATTCTACTATTTATGCTCAAAACATTCATGAAGCTTCATAATAATCATTTTGAATGAATTTAATGAAGCATGCATAAATGTTAAAGTGCTCTTGTATTGAAAACTTTTGAATTCAACATAAGAGATTCTTTGTCTTGAACAATGGTTGTTTATAGATGAAGAGAGCACAGTGGAAGCATGGGTTAGACCCATGTGAGAAGGAAAGTCAAAGAGTTGACTGTACTTCTGTGACTTCCATATGGCATCCAAAGAGTTGGATGAATGCCAATACTGCAATAAGTTGATGTGTTGATACTATGACTATCAAGTCTATCTAAAATCCTTAGTGAAGGACTCAGATAGAGCATCGAAATAATCTACATGTAATCATTGACACTGACTTTCTTATTTCATAAGATAAAGTCTGACAATTGTATCCCAATCTTCTAGTGACATTTGCAATTGGTTGCATATATATATATATATATATATATTAGAAGATTAGAAATTTGATCTTAAGGTTTAGTAGTCATCTACAGGGATATTGCTGTAATTGTTGCAGCAATCTCTGTTGGATAGATAGACTTCATATTCTCAGTGGGAGAGCCCTTAGTCTTAGAGAATGTCTCTATGACCTAGATATTAGAATACCCTCATTGTTTGTTTCTAAATGTTGGAAATAAACATGAATTCTGAGATAGAACTATCATAAAGAGTTATGATGGATATATTTCAGATAGTAATCTAACATCTAGTGGACTCCACAAAATTAGAAAATTAATGAATAGTTCATTAAGATTTCTAATACTGAAAATCAAACCTTATAAGATCAATAGGAGGATGAAGATCATTTGACAATGATCTGGCATCAAGTCTTGGACATATGTCTATTGATATAATCAATAGATTAGTAAGATATGAAACTTTAGAATATCTAGAATTTCAAATCTTACGTACTTATGAATATTGTATTTAAAGTAAAATGTCCAATACACCCTTCTCTTAGGAAAGGTGCAAGATGTCATGGTATACGGGATCTCATACATATTGATGTATGTGGTCATCTATATCATAGTGAACATTATGGATATGTGATATCTGTTGATGATCATGTATGATATAAGATTTCTTCTCTTCACCTGAGAAACCTTTGAAATGTTCAAAGATTTCATAATTTTGGTTTAAAATCAAAGTTTGAAGAAGATTAAATGAATTTGATCTAACCAAGGTAGCAAGTACCTATTAGATAAAATTCAAAGAATACCTTATGGACATATGAATATCATTTCTATCTCAATCCTCCTAACACATCTAAACTCAATAGAGTTGTAGGGAGATACAATTGGATCATGTGTGACATGATTTGATCAATGATCAATTTTAGCACAATCATCCCTTAGTTTCCAGGAGTATATATTTAGTAGAGACTACATTATATATCCTTAATAAGGTTCCATGCATGTAAGATGGAATCTAGCACTTGAGAGAGTTACTTCATTAGGAAAATAAAGGATGGTATTGGATACCTACTTTATAACCCAGAGATTCTTAAAAGATCTCATCTCTGAGAATGTGATTCTTAGAGGATGACTCTCTTGAGAATCAAGATGAAAATGAAGTGTAGGAACTCATTTGATCTTAATGAGGCTCCTAAAATCGGAAACTAAAAGCGACAATTAAAGATGAAGCACTAATACCTCTTCAAATGAGTTTGAGGATGTATTCCATGAGTCAGTCAAGTCTGACAATGATCGGACTTCATGTGATGAAGTTCCTAAGGATCATGACATGGAAAGATGGATATTAGCAATAAAGTCTAAAGTAGACATCATATACAAATGTTGTATATGGACCTTCGAGGATCCACCTGTAAGGGGTAGACCCATTAAGGTGTAAATGGATCTTCAAGAGAAAGGGAACCTGATGAGAAGGTAGAGACCTTCAAAGCTCGGTTCGTAGCCATGAGCTACACACCATAAGGGAAGACATTGCTTGCAATAAGACTTGCTCTTCGGTGACCATGCTTAAAATCGTCAGAATATTGCTAACCTTAGCTACACAACTTGACTATTCCATCTTCAAGATGTAATTCAAGATTGCATTCCTCTAAAGAATACCTCTCTGAGGATATTCACATGAAGTAGCCCCACGGCTTCATGTTTGGGGAAAGCAAGGTGTGAAAGCTAAAGAAATCCATCTGTGGACTCAAATAAGCTTCTTGTTGTTGGAACATAAGATTTGATGAAATTATAAATGTTATGATTTAAGATAGAATCTTGATGAACCATGTGAAGCTTAGGGGGAGTGCCATTGTGTTCATCATGCTAAATGTAGATAATATCCTAATCATTTGGAATGATATAAGGATGATAATAAGTGTTTTATAGACTGGATATTCCATACCTTGAGATATGATCTCAAGAATGCCTCTTGTATCTTAGTTCTGAAGTTGTTCAGAAGCTAAGAAAAGAGGGTATTGGGACTGTCACATTTGTAGTACACCTTGGACATATTCCATTCTTGGAAATTCCAAGAAAGGCTTCCTTCCCTTAAGATTTGGTACTGACCTATCTAAAGAGATAGCACCTCAAAGAGTTGAGGGAGTGAATGCTAGAACTTCTTGCACCTAAGCTTCAGTTACGAGAAGCTAAGTGTATTCTAAAAGTGTATAAAAGCCAGATATATGCCATGCAGTGAGAGTAGTAAAGTGTTGCTAATCCTACTATGGAGAGAAAACACTTGACTACAGTAATAACAAAGTCTTCATAGATAACAAGATTTTTGAGATAGTGATCTCAAAGTCATATCTTCAAAAGCTTAAGACTTTATAGATACAGATCTAAAAGGTCTTAAATGTGGATACCTTGAGAGATAGTGATCTCCCAGAATAAGGGTATTCTGATAAGGATTATGGAAATACTGGTTGTAATAGTTATTGAGAAATAGTGTCAAGGACACTATAACAGCTTTGACTAGATTGAGTATTGGTTGCATGAGATGCAACATTCGCATTGGATGCGAGCACTGTTACCTAGGGATATGCAAGTGTCGTAAAAGGACTTGGCATAGTCTTTTGGGAACATAGTGACTGATCAGCTTACCTAGCTATATTTCTAAATAGCCTATGACTGTCACATGAGTGTGGGTTTAAATGATTAGCCCACTAATGGCTCTTTGGGCTAGTGGGAGATTGTTGGACATGTGAGCCCACGGCGAGCCATTATGCAATAAATGTTATTGCGAATATCATTCCCTGATCTGAAATGAAGAATAAATAATTTGCATAACAGGTTCCTTCGTACAATTAGGGTTATGTACCATGGCTGTCTTAATGATCAAACAGTTGTTGATTCAATAATTGAATCATAGAGGCTGGTGCTTGGATGAATATCTAAAGAGTTAGATTGAGGACTCATCAAGCACCGTCAAATGATTGTTAAGATGTGATCTCCAGCCTGAGTAGGAGATGACAATCCTTTCTCACATAGGCCGATATCTGATCGACCTCTTGATGCAGGTCCTCTGCACAGGAATAGAGATTCGGAGGTGTCAAATTAGTTAGGTCAAAGAGTTGACTTAACGAGATCGAGATAACCTAAGTCCTATGTTGAATGCTGTCATAGCGTAGGCACACATCCTCTGACCGGAGACAGATGTGTTACTATATGTCTGAGTATGTACATTTGGCAGACCGATAGGTTGATGACCTAACCAAGGTCTATACACCGGCGAGCTGGTGTGCATCTAAGGGCATATGAGTAATACGATCTCTCAAAGGGATCATACAGGTTCACTACTGAACCGGAAGACATGAGCTCACTCATGAGATATTGGGAGGAATCAAATTCCGTGCACGGTCGTCTCGCTTTGGAAGCTTGACTGAATTTGTGGGTTTGATATATACTTTTGGAAAGTATATGATCAATACCTAGGTATGATATATGCTTTTGGAAAGTATATGATCGATACCAAATCCCAATGATAAAATGAGAAACTTCGTGATCAAACCCTGAAGAAGACAGTGTAAAATTGATCTTAATATTCGGGTTGACCCTGGGTCTTCCTGTATGCAGGATGTACAGGTATTGGGAATACCTGCGGGTGATGTGATCATAAACGATTGTATATCCATGACGCTTCCATTCCAAGGGAGTGATGAAACAGGTCTGGATTTTAGTGACTCCTTCCAGTAGAGAAGCAATCTGATCTTAGTCCATGTGTTGGACATTGGTCTGAATGAGTTTCATATTCAATGATAAGATTAGATTTGTGGTCTTGATTTAATCAAGCATCTATGGGAGGTTCGTAAGATCTGGATTTGAGACAAGATCTCAATATCCAAGTCACTATATGTGGAATAATACAATCGCCCTGTCCTTATCTCCAAGTATCTGCGGAGAAAGCACATTATTCTTGAAATTCAAGAATAATTCATTTGATGAAATTCATATCCAAGCAAGAAGAACTTGATGATTAAATGAGATTTAATTATCAAGCTTAATATGAATATGATTCATATTGTGAGAATTACTATCTAAGATAATTAAATGGGATTTAATTATCAAGGATTAGAGAATGTGGATAATACTATCCATGATATATGTGTATTATAAATATGATTTATAATACATATATTGAAGAGAGAGAATCTATGTAAATATCATTTGTTAATTAATAGTATGGATTGGATTCACATTAATTAATTAATTGGAAATGTAATTTACAAATTAGTTTGGGTTGTGAATTTGATTCACATATTTCCAATGGCATGATTGAAATATTCACAAATTAATTTGGAATTAATTTGGTGGATATTTTTGTGATAATTGAGAGATAATGTAATATAATAAAAAGGAGAAATAAAGCCACCATTTTAGGAGGCAATATTATCTCTATTTTATTATGATGATTAATCTCTCAACTAACTTATTTATGTTAAATTAAAAATGTGTTGATAATGTTGCAACATATATTTAATTTAATCATAAATAAATTTTGTTGGTTTTAACCAGCAATAATTATAGCCATTGATTTTACGTGGACCAAGCCTGGCCGTTGGATCCATGTGTCCCATGGATTGAGATCCATTGGATCCTAAACTAATATAAAAGGAGGGCTAGGGTAGCCTTCCAAGGTACATCATTAAGAGTTGTACAAGGTTACAACTCTCTCTCTCTCTCTCATATTCTCGCCCTCTCTCTTCCTCTCCTCCAAAAGATGGCCGTCCATCTTGTGTTGAGAAAGGAGAGACTCTCGGCTTCTTCTTCGACGACTCGAGGATCTCCTTCTTCTTTGGAGTTTCTTACTCTGAAGGAAGATGACGGATTTCGTTTGACGAAATCAGGAGATACATTGCTTGGATCTTCGTCGAGGATTGCGGGAAGGACGCGACTCATCATCGTGCCCGCAAGTGCGTTCTTCGTGGATCGGACTTGAGACAGGAGGATCTCTACTTTGGGATCTTGTGATCACAACCACGCTTCAAGAGGTATTCCTTGTACTTTGTGGTTTGATGAAACGATCTGAGAAGTGTTCTCGTGATCATGTGGTTTCATCTTTAGATTTAAAATTTTTTAATTTCCGCCACATCTAGCATCTAGTACGTCTAGTTGCTTCGATTGCATACGATGCGATCAACACGCTTCCGTGATGCGCTTTAAGGATTCTCAATATCCTTCACAGATTGCTTCTCTACTGGAAGGAGTCACTAAAATCCAGACATGTTTCATCACTCCCTCAGAATGGAAGCGTCATGGATATACAATCGTTTATGATCACATCACCCTCAGGTATTCCCAATACCTGTACATCCTGCATACTGGAAGACCCATGGTCAGCCCAAAGATCAAGATTAATTTTACGCTATCTTCTTAAGGGTTTGATCACTAAGTTTCTCATTTGGTCATTGGGATTTGGTATCGATCATATACTTTCCAAAAGCATATATCATACCTAGGTCTTGATCATATACTTTCCAAAAGTATATATCAAACCTACAAATTCAGTCAAGCTTCCAAAGCGAGACGACCGTGCACGGAATTTTGATTCTTCCCAATATCTCATGAGTGATCTCATGTCTTCCGGTTCAGTAGTGAACCTGTATGATCCCTTTGAGAGATCGTATTACTCATATGCCCTTATATGCACACCAACGCACCGGTGTATAGACCTTGGTTAGGTTATCAACCTATCGGTCTGCCAAATGTACATACTCAGACATATAGCAATACATCTGTCTCCGGTCAGAGGATGCGTGCCTATGCTATGACAGCATTCAACATAGGACTTTGGTTATCTCGATCTCGTTAAGTCAACTCTTTGACCTAACTAATCTGACACCTCCGAATCTCTATTCCTGTGCAGAGGACCTGCATCAAGAGGTCGGTCAGATATCAGCCTATGTGAGAAAGGATTGCCATCTCCTACTCAGGCTGGAGATCACATCTTAACAATCATTTGACGGTGCTTGATGAGTCCTCAATCTAACCCTTTAGATATTCATCCAAGCACCAACCTCTATGATTCAATTATTGAATCAACAGTTGTATGATCATTAAGATAGCCATAGTACATAACCCTAATTATACAGAGGGACCTATTATGCAAATTATTTATTCTTCATTTCAGATCAGGGAATGATATTCGCAATAACATTTATTGCATAATGGCTCTCCGTGGGTTCACATGTCTAACAATCTCCCACTAGCCCAAAGAGCCATTAATGGGCTAATCATTTAAACCCACACTCATGTGACAATCATAGGATATTTAGAAATAGCTAGGTAAGCTGATTAGTCACTCTGTTCCCAAAAGACTATGCCAAGTCCTTTTACAACACTTGCATATACCTAGGTAATAGTGCTCGCATCCAATGCGAATGTGGCATCTCATGCAACCAATACTCAATCTAGTCAAAGCAGTTATAGCGTCCTTGACACTATTTCTCAATTATTATAACCAGTATTTCCATAATCCTTATCAGAATACCCTTATTCTTGGGGATCACTATCTCCCAAGGTATCCATAGTTAAGGCCTTTTAGATCTCTATCTATAAAGTCTTAAGCTTTTGAAGATATGACTTTGAGATCACTATCTCAAAAATCTTGCCATCTATGAAGATTCTGTTATTACTGCAATCAAGTGTTTTCTCTCCATAGTAGGATTAGCAACACTTTGCTACTCCCACTACATGGCAGGTATCTGACTTTTATACACATTTAGCATACTCTTAGCTTCTCGTAACTGGTGCACAGGTGCAAGCAGTTCTAGCATTCACTTTCTCAACTCTTTGAGGTGCTATCCCTATAGACAGGTCAGTACCAAATCTCAAGGGAAGGAAGCCTTTCTTGGAATTTCCAAGAATGGAACATGTCCAAGGTGTACTACAAATGTGACAGTCCCAATACCCTCTTTTCTTTGCTTCTGAACACTTCAGAACTAAGATCCAAGAGGCATCTTTGAGATCATATCTCAAGGTATGGAATAGCCAGATCATAAAATACTTATTATCATCCTTATATCATTCCAAATGGTTAGGATATTATCTAAATTTAGCACGATGAATACAATGGCACTCCCACTTAGCTTCACATGGTTCATCAAGATTCTATTTGAAATCATAACATTTATAATTTCATCAAATCTTATGTTTCAACAACAAGAAGCTTATTTGAGTCCATAGATGGAGTTACTTTAAATTGCACATCATGCTTTCCTCATTCATGAAGCCCTGGGGCTACTTCATGTGAATATGCTCAGAGAGGCATTCTTAGAGGAATGCAATCTTAACTTACATCTTGAAGATGCAACAATCAAGTTGTGTAGCTAAGGTTAGCAATATTCTGATGATTTTAAGCATGTCTACCGAAGAGCAAGTCTCATTGCAAGCAATGTCTTCTCTTCCGGTGTGTAGCTTATGGCTACAAACCGAGCTTTGAAGGTCTCTACCTTCTCATCATGTTCCCTTTCTCATGAAAATCCATTTACACCTTAATGGGTCAAACCCTTATAGGTGGATCCTCAAGGGTCCATATACAACACTTGTATATGAAGTCTACTTTAGACTTTATTGCTAATATCCATCTTTCCATGTCAAGATCCTTAGGAACTTCATCACCTGAAGTTCGATCATTGACAAACTTAACTGACAAATGGAATACATCCTCAAACTCATTTGAAGAGGTATTAGTGTTTCATCTTTAATTATCCCTTTTAGTTTCTGATTTCAGGAGCCTCATTATCTTCTCAAGATTAGATGAGTTCCTACACTTCATTTTCATCTTGATTCTCAAGAGTATCAATCCTCCAAGAATCACATTCTCAGAAATGATATCTTTTAAGAATCTCAAGTTCATAAAGTAGGTATCCAATACCATCCTTTATTTTCCTAATGAAGTAGCACTCTCAAGTGCTAGATTCCAGCTTACATGCATGGAACCTTATTAAGGATATATATTGTAGTCTCTGCTACATATATATACCTGGAAACTAAGGGATAATTATGCTAAAATTCATCATTGATCAATTCATGTCACACATGATCCAATTGTATCTCCCTACAACTCCATTGAGTTTAGGTGTGTTAGGAGGATTGAGACAGAAATGATATTCATATCTCCATAAGGTATTCTTTGAATTTTATCTAATAGGTACTTGATACCTTGGTTAGATCAAATTCATTTAATCTTCTTTCAAACTTTGGTTCTAAACCAAAAATATGAAATCTTTGAACATTTCAAAGGTTTCTCAGGTGAAGAGAAGAAATCTCATGTCATACATAATCATCAATAGATATCAGATATCCATAATGTTTACTATGATATAGATGATCTACATACATCAATATGTATGAGATTTTGAATACCTCGACTTCTAACACCTTTCCCAGAGAAGGGTGTATTGGACATTTTTCTTTGAATACAATATTCACAAGTATGTAAGATTTGAAATTTAAGACATTCTAAAGTTTCATATCTTACTAGTCTATTGATCAAATCAACATACAAATGTCCAAAAGCTTGATGCCAGATCATTGTCAAATGATCTTCATCCTCCTCTTGATCTTATAAGGTTTGATTTTTCACTATTAAAAGTCTTAATGAACCGTTCATTAATTTTCTAATTTTGTGGAGTCCACTAGATGTTAGATTACTATCTGAAATATTTCCATCATAACTCTTTATGATAGTTCTATCTCAGAATTCATGTTTATTTCCAACATTTAGAAACAAACAATGAGAGTATTCTAATATCTAGGTCATAAAGACATTCTCCAAGACTAAGGGCTCTCCCACTGAGAATATGAAGTCTATCTATCCAACAGAGATTGCTGCAACAATTACAGCAATATCCATGTAGATGACTACTAAACCTTAAGATCAAATTTCTAGTCTTCTAATATATATCTGCAACCAATTGCAAATGTCATTAGAAGATTGGGATACAATTATCAGACTTTATCTTATGAAATAAGTAAGTCAAAGTCAATGATTATATGTAGATTATCCTGATGCTCTATCTGAGTCCTGCACTAAGGATTTTAGATAGACTTGATAGTCATACTATCAACACATCAACTTATTGCAGTATTGGCATTCATCCAACTCTTTGGATGTCATATGGAAGTCACAGAAGTACAATCAACTCTTTGACTTTCCTTCTCACATGGGTCCAACCCATGCTTCCACTTTGCTCTCTTTATCTATAAACAACTATTGTTCAAGACAAAGAATCTCTTATGTTGAATTCCAAAGATTTCAATATAAGAGCATTTCAACATTTATACATACTTCATTAAATTCATTCAATATGAAGCTTCATGAATGACTTGAGTATAGATAATAGAATGATGACACTCATCATATATTCAAACATTTTGAATACATCATCTCTTTCGAGCCACCATTCTGCATAATGCAGAGAACCATGTCATTCATGATTAAATATGTAGAGCACATATGTATGCCAAAATATCTTCTTTTATTTTATAAGGATTATTCGACAATTACGATCACCATCGACATGTGACTTCTAAAGTACACTCGATGAAAGATCAAGACTATCGAGACATACAAACCCTAAGGTGATGTCTTATTGTCTTATTTAATTGTCCTTCCTCATTATGTTGAGGGAACTTGCACACTGCAAGCACATACATTATGTGTCCAATTGCAAGTACAATATCTGGATCATTGAGTATAACATTGAGTGGGTTAATGAAGGATTATCTGAAATAAGAAATTTGCATAAGGGTATATATATTATATATACATGTTTTACTTTGATTTAGGAATTTTTATATCAAAGTTGTCTTGCCTTGTCAACACTGAAAGTTCATTCCCTTAATCACTTTCAATGTAAGAGATATTCTTACCCTTATATCTCTAGCAAGATCTGGGATCTCCTTTCCTATCTTTGTCGCATCCCAATAATATGAGAACTTACGACTCCGATAAAAAGAAGCGGGAACTCATTCTGCCTTGCAAGTCCAACTTGCATTCCCAATTCGGTCTTTAACACTCGGGCCCACCACCCCTAAGATGATGTTGACCCGTTGCTAATTGAACCAACTGTCAACAGGATTAGAACTCGCTATGCACAATCCAATATCGCCCCAATAATATGAGGATCGATATTGGGGTCACTACGCATACGGCCTTACACTTTCGAGAAGCAAAGAGCCTGACCCAATTGTGCTTGCATATAGGATCTGTCACTTCGGACAGGCGTCTCCTACATACAATCCTTGGCGACGGAACCCTTCGCCTTGACGGGAGACCATGGATGTCACTTATGTGATCCTCCACCTCATATTCAAATTTTATAATTAATTATCGTGAATCATATTCACATAATTAATTCTTCCAAGGGAAATACACATCTATTCACAATAGAGTGTTTATTGGATATAATTAATTTAATCACATTAAATTAATCATCAATCCAATCATCAATCGACAAACATGTCTTTTACATGAATAGTAGGTATTATCTCAAAATACGTATTATTCGAATTTTAATAATTAGAAAAATACACATTGACTTTCTCCGGCATTATACAATCCCTACATGTTGTCATGAACAGTACCGACGAGAGTGGGACGGACCACATACGTTGCAACCCGCGACCCCAATGCTCTCCGACTTGGCACCACATCCGCCTCGGGAAAGGATAATACCAGATAGATCATCATGTACTTTGAGATGCTCATCGGTTTTTCAACTGAAATTATACCATATAATATACATCAAAATAATTTTAATTATATTATAAGGATATTTGCTAAACAAATCCTCAATACTATTCAAGAAAGAGGGTTTTTCATGTAAAAGTTGTCCTACAACTATTGTAGGATAAACTATGGTTTTTCATGAAATCAATGTTTGTTGATGAACCAATGATCAAGATCTATTATCTCATCATTGTGGTTTAGGCAAATGTCATTCAATGAAATAATTATCTCTTTAAATATTTCACAAATATTTATCATTAATTATTCCAGAAAATTAACAATTAATTTTCATCATGATAATTGAATGACTTATCACAAGGTTCATGATCAAAAAATGTTAATTTCCAGCACTGACCCCCAATCACTAAAATTAACTTATCTTGATCAATTTAAATCAAAAAAATGCAAACTCAGTTTCCAAAGATTGCCTATTTGATTTATTAAAGAATCCAAGTGATAATTCACGCATTTTGCGGCGGATTAAAATCGTAATTATCTCATTAATCACGTTTAAATCCGCAGTTCCCGCAACAGTGAATATATGTTTATTCAAAAGGCCATATCCTGAGCAAATGAAGTCCAAATTTAGTAAACTCAAGTCATATGGTTTCCTTGTTTAATGGGAAACAAAATACAATTGAAAATTTCGTGTTTAAAAATTTAAAATAGTACAGAAAAGTTCAATTGGACAGAGGTGCGAAAATTGAAATGCAGAAAAAATTTCGCAACCCTTTCAAGAACCAAATCGTCTAAGTCTATGGATCATATCCAAAACCTTATTCAACCTGGCTCTGATACCACTTGAAGGATATTGAGTATCCTTAAGAGCGTCACGGAAGCGTGTCAATCGCATCGTATGCAATCGGAGCAACTAGTCGCACTAGTCGCTAGATGCAGCGGAAATTAATGTTTTTCAAAAACTAAAGATGAAACCACATGATCATGAGAACACTTCTCGGATCGTTTCATCAAACCACCAAGTATAAGGAATACCTCTTGAAGCGTGGTTGCGATCTTGAGAGCCCAAAGTAGAGATCCTCCTGTCTCAAGTCCGATCCACGAAGAACGCACCTGCGGGCGCGAGGATGAGTCACGTTCCTTCCAGCAATCCTCGATGGAGATCCAAGCGATGACTACCCCGATTTCGTCAAACGAAATCCGTCGTCTTCCTTTAGAGTAAGAAACTCCAAAGAAGAAGGAGATCCTCGAGTCGTCGAAGTAGAAGCCGAGAATCTCTCCTTTCTCAACACAAGATGGACTGCCATCTTTTGAAGGAGAGAAAGAGAGAGGGTGAGAATATGAGAGAGAGAGAGAGTTGTAACCTTGTACAACTCTTAATGATGTTGTACCTTGGAAGGCTACCCTAGCCCTCCTTTTATATTAGTTTAGGATCCAATGGATCTCAATCCATGGGACACATAGATCCAACGGCTAGGCTTGGTCTATGTAAGATCAATGGTTGTGATTGTTGTTGGTTAAAAACCAACAACATTAATTTAAATTAAAATATGTTGCAACATTATCAACATAATTTAATTTAACTAATTAAGAGATAATGTGATAACAAAAAGGGGAGTCAACCAACCACCCTTGATTATAGGGGGCGTCCCCTATGAATAATTAATAGGTAACGCCACCTATGAATTAGGTGGTTATTTTGCCTCCTTTTTATTTTATCTTATTATTCCTTAATTAATTTTGTAGTAACAATTGTCACAAAATTATTCACCAAATTAATTACAAATTAATTTGTGAATATTTCAATCATGCCATTGAACATTATGTGAATCATACTCACAACCCAAACTAATTTGTAAATTGGATTTCCAATTAATTAACAAATGTGAATCCAATTCACACTATTAATTAACAAATGCTATTTACATAAATTCTATCTCTTATATATATATATATATTATAAATCATATTCATAATACACATATATCATGGATAGTATTATCCACATTCTCTAATCCTTGATAATTAAATCCTATTTAATTATCTTGGATAATAATATGAATCATATTTATATTATGCTTGATCATTAAATCTCATTTAATCATCAAGTTTTTCTTCTTGGATAATAATATGAATCATATTCATATTATGCTTGATAATTAAATCTCATTTAATCATCAAGTCCTTCTTGCTTGGATATGCTTTTCATCAAACGAATTATTCTTGAACCCTTTCAAGAATAATGTGCTTTCTCCGCAGATACTTGGAGATAAGGACAGGGCGATTGTATTGTTCCACGTATAGCGACTTGGATGTTGAGATCTCATCTCAAATCCAGATCTTACGGACCTTCCATAGATGCTTGATTAAATCAAGACCGCAAATCTAATCTTCTCATTGAATCTGAATCTCATTCAGACCAATGTCCAACACTTGGACTAAGATCATATTGCTTCTCTACTGGAAGGAGTCACTAAAATCCAAACATGTTTCATCACTCCCTCAGAATGGAAGCGTCATGGATATACAATCGTTTATGATCACATCACCCTCAGGTATTCCCAATACCTGTACATCCTGCATACTGGAAGATACATGGTCAGCCCTAAGATCAAGATCAATTTTACATTGTCTTCTTTAGGGTTTGATCACTAAGTTTCTCATTTGATCATTGGGATTTGGTATCGATCATATACTTTCTAAAAGCATATATCATACCTAGGTCTTGATCATATACTTTCCAAAAGTATATATCAAACCTACAAACTTAGTCAAGCTTCCAAAGCGAGACGACCGTGCACGGAATTTTGATTCTTCCCAATATCTCATGAGTGAGCTCATGTCTTCCGGTTCAGTAGTGAACATGTATGATCCCTTTGAGAGATCGTATTACTCATATGCCCTTATATGCACACCAACGTGCCGGTGTATAGACCTTGGTTAGGCCATCAACCTATCGGTCTGCCAAATGTACATACTCAGACATATAGCAATACATCTGTCTCCGGTCAGAGGATGCATGCCTATGCTATGACAGCATTCAACATAGGACTTTGGTTATGTCGATCTCGTTAAGTCAACTCTTTGACCTAACTAATCTGACACCTCCGAATCTCTATTCCTATGTAGAGGACCTGCATCAAGAGGTCAGTCAGATATCAACCTATGTTAGAAAGGATTGCCATCTCCTACTCAGGCTGGAGATCACATCTTAACAATCATTTGACGGTGCTTGATGAGTCCTCAATCTAACCCTTTAGATATTCATCCAAGCACCAGCCTCTATGATTCAATTATTGAATCAACTGCTGTATGATCATTAAGATAGCCATGGTACATAACCCTAATTGTACAGAGGGACCTATTATGCAAATTATTTATTCTTCATTTCAGATCAGGGAATGATATTCACAATAATAGCCATGGTAAATAACCCTAATTGTACAGAGGGACCTATTATGCAAATTATTTATTCTTCATTTCAGATCAGGGAATGATATTCGCAATAACATTTATTGCATAATGGCTCGCCGTGGGCTCACATGTCCAACAATACTTTACCCATAGTTTGTACTTTCGCGTATTTTCGCGTACTTTTTGTATATATTACAATAATTACGGGTGGGTAAAAATTGAAAAAGAAATGTGTATACTTGTATATTTTATAACACTTGTAAATTTTGTATAATACTTATACAACTCTTGTAAATTGTTGTAAAATAGGAGGTATACCAAAAAAATAATAATAAAATAAGGCTTCTTATTTACTCTTGCACATCATCCCTGCATCTGAAAAGAAAAAGAGTCTTGCATTTTCATAGCATGTCATCTTCACCTCTCATCTACATATCTTGCATATGCAAAGTGAAAAGTTAGTAGGTTCTGAACCAAGTTGTGAGTAGATATTGAAGATGGACTTGATTTGACCTTAATCCACCTAATTTCAAAGGAACCTTATAGGAACTGGAGTTAAGATTTCTCAGGTCAAGTGACTTAATTCTTTGAGTCTGCAAGTCTATGTTCACATGTCATCTTGATTAGTCTAAGTAGAATATCTCGTGCACATGCATGATTCTTTTAGACAGTGACCTAACTTGGACAAGCACAATGCACGTAGCTCTTCATTGATGAGGTGGTGAGGAAGTAGAATCCTTTAGCTTGGAGTAGCACACGGATGGAAACTTCTGTCCTCCTCTAGGGAGGGTAGTGCATCTCAACCTAGTCTGGTGGTGTTGAAGTCTAAGGACAGGACGCTGTGGGTTGCAATAATGCTTCAAAAGAGGGATAGTCTACTGGCTCAAGAGAAAAAACTCCTGATGTACATGCTGCACCTTGTATGAGTTTGAAAAAAATGCGAAAACTCCAGAAAAATCAGACAGGTCCAAGTGAAAAATAAAATACCTGTCGAAGTTTGTATATTAGCAAAGAAATGCAGCTGGATGACTTGGCTACATTGGTCAGGCATCCCGGGATAGGTAGCAACACTGGCTACCGTCCATTCTTTTCTCTACCCCCTCCTCTTGAGTTGGTCGCACTTGAACTTAGAAGAGAATACCTTGCTCCTCGAGGAAAGAGTTACTGGACCAGGTTATTATGTTACCTTGTTAGAGGAGGCTGGTTCCGAGTCATTTCTGATGTGGAGAGTTACATTTCACTTACACAGTACAAGTAAGAATTATAGTCATAAGAAATTTGTGTTTAAGGATTTGTTCTGATCTGACTGTTGAGGCGTCTTGAATAGAAGACTTGCGGAACTTGGAGTCTGTTAGGTCTTAAGTTCAGGTCCCAATGAGGTTCCGCCACACAATTAATCCAAAGGTCGAGTCAAGCTCCATTTTCAACTTTTGTTCATGACCTTGGTATGGAACCCAAAATCATTTCACTCTTGAATTTCATTTAGTTGTTGCTCGGGGACGAGCAAGGTTTAAGTATAGGGGGTTGATGAATCTGTGATTCATCACTCTAAAAGTTGAAAATAGAGTCTTGTTCCCGAGTAAATAGATGCATATTTCCCTTTTTCTTGCACAATTAGCATTCATAAATGCATTCATAAAATATGCATTTTAGCATTCACATTTTGCATTAAATAAGAATCCAAGATCACTTGTAGAATATCCACCTATTAAAATAACACCTTCCTTATAATTCATACACCTCTAGTTAATAATATGAGGAAGAAAGTCAGAGATCTCCTGTGTAAAATATCCAATAAAGCTCTGGAACCTCTGGATCTTAGAAAGCTCATAACTCCCTCATACCACCTCTAAAATAGGTCTACTCACTTTCAGATTAATACACATTAAAAGACCTTTAAAGTGAGACTAATTTCATCCAATTTGGAGCTCGTATGAAGAAGTTGGGTTTTATGCCTCTATATATATTATATATGTGTATACTTGTGTATATTTGTATTTTTGTATCATATTTGACCTCATCTCCGTCTTTTTCAACATGAAACTTGTAGATCTCATCAAGATCTACAACTTTCACGAGTTTTTCCAAATTCGGCCTCCTTCTCTTTCTACACTCATTTCTTTTCTCAGCCAATCACAGCTGGCCACGTGGCGCCCTCTGGTTGCGCCACGCGGCCCGCTCCCCTTGCTCTAGCCGCCCGCGCCTCTCAGCCATTGGATATTCTTCTTGATCCAACGACCACCTATTCTCCACATGCGCACTTATTCTTAACTGTCTGATCATCAACCCTCCTTGATCTCAGCCGCCCGCCTCCGCCTGCCTATGCGCCTGACACGTGGCGTACGTTGCGCCCTTCGATCACGCACGCTGACCCTTCATCCTAACCGCTTATCCTGCCTTGCACCTCAACCCTTCGATCGAAGCCCTAATCGCATCTCCACCGTTCGCCAACGCCGCTCCCCTATCGCACCACGTGGCGCCATCACGTCCCTCAGATCGCCTCGCCCCAGATCTAATCCTACCCGCTCCTTGACGCTTCGACATGGCCGTTGGATCACAAGATCCAACGGCCATGACCTCGTCTTCCTCCTCCGGCGCCCCTCTCTCCCACGATCTCAACCTTGCGCGAGGGGCTGCCCCTTTCTATTCTCGGCCGCACTCCAGCCACCCTCGCCGACCACCAACGCCTCTACAAACATCCCCACTCTTCCATCGTCCTCGCCAACCCCCTCTATTCCCACGACGTCCACTAGAGACGCTCCATGACCTCCATGAACTTCACCTCGTCACCAACCAACCCAACACCCTCTTCCTATAAATCCTTGCCCTCCGGCCACTGTCACAACCATCCGCCACTCCAGAGAGGTTCCTTGAGCTCAGAGCATCCTTTAGGTGACAGCAATCGAGTGTCTCTTCGAGCGACGACCGGTTTCTTCTCCAGCGAGATCCACGGTGAGCTCCGCCGTGTCGCAGCCTCCCTCCGCGAAGCTGCACGAGCTCGGGACCCTACCGATCCCTCGAGCGAAGACCTGGAGCTCAAATCCGAGCTCCAATCCCCAGGTAACCCCCTCCATCTTCCTCTGATCTCTTCTTATTTTTATTTTTGTTTTTCTCTGATTTTATTCGCCTTCCACCGTGATCTTCTTGCTCCACCTTCGTTCCTCCGAGCTCCGCGAAGGAGCTCCGATCTTCGCGCACTCGTTCATAGCTTAAAACACCATCAACCATCTTCCATCGACTCCAGCTCCGCCACCTGGGCGGAGCACCATCGCCAGACCACCTTCACTCCGACTAGGCCTCGCCATTCGCTTCTCACACCTCCACGAACACCCCCACGTGCTTCGGCTATCCCTAACACCTACAGGTACTCACTTCCTTCATCGGCTGGAAGCTCATCGGAGCTACCTTCGAGCTTCATTGTCGGCGTGCTCCAGCACATCTCCACCGCTCCTGAAACCACCTGAGTCTTCACCGCCATGCTCAGCATCTTTCGAGATATCTCCGAGTCTCCGGAAAGCTTCACCGTCGCCAGGAGGATCGGGCGGAGCAAAGCCCCCTTCGTCGGAGCCCCGCCAACTCCTCCGCAGGTGGCGGAGGACCGTTGAAGATGAAGCTCCAGCCAGCGTTTGATCATCTTTATCGAACGGTCAACTTCACGCCACATCGCCCATGACCGGAGCAGCACAGGACCATTGGATCGATCAGTGATCCTACGGTCAGCATTCAGCCATGTCGCCCTCTTCATCGAGCCCCTGGCATCGTTGGATCGGTCAAGGATCCAACAGTCTCTGATCACGCCACGCGCCAGCCATGACAGCCGTTGGATCGACCTTGATCCAAGGGTCGCCATCGCGCCACGTCGACGGGTCCGAGCCTCTTCCCCGACCTCTAGGCTGGGACCACCCGAAGCTACTCCGTGCCTCCAACCGAACCTCCAGGGTGCCCGAGCCTCGTCCCGAGCCGTCGACGCCACCCGAGCCTAGGTCGCCCCACGTGAGGAGCACGTGCGGCCTGGGTAAATTGCACAGAGCCTCCTGGAAGTTTCAGAAATTACATTTTAGTCCCTGTGAAGCGCCCCACGTGAGGAGCACGTGCGTCAGTGGAGAATTTGCCTTCCACCCCCTATATTATAGGTAATTGCATTAAGGTCCCTGTCAGCATATTTATTTTTAAGCAATTTTTATTTTCTGTATTGCAGTTACACCCCTGTCTTTGCATGCATATTTAGGTGTCCATATTTCATCATTTTTAAGTTTTAAAAAATGCATGTTGTAGTGTAACTTGTCCTTGATCTTACGTGACACTTGGCACATTTTTGTGATATCAGTAGAATATTTAATTAATTGGCTTATTTCTGTGATATTTTCCAATTGGACATTTTAATTAATTGTTAATTCTCTGTAACTCCAAAAATTCCCAAAAAATCACAGTAGCTCTAAGATAACTTACTTAACATTGCATAAAAATTTCATCTCATTTGCACACATTTCGAGGCCTAAATAAATTAATTGGTGATTTCATTAATTCATTTTTAATAGGTTCATTTCACATTAAAATTAAGGTCTGATAATTGTCCTGGATTCCTCATCATTATATCTATCTAGGATAATTTTAGTTCCCCAAAATTTTGCGATTTGATATTTATTAAAATTAAATTAGTCAAAATCATCATGCATACATGTTTATTTCACAATAAATTCATTTAGTGTCAGAAAATTCCAAAAAAATTATGGTAGCTAAATTTCACCATATTTCATCATCCGGCCAATTTTCATTAGTTTTGAACTTCATTTGAACATATTTCTGATTTCACTTCTAAATTGGCTTGATTTTTGCATGTGTCTTGCACAGAAAATAGAAAAAGACTAAAAAATATATTCCTCAAAAATCAAACACTGGAACCTCACTAAAAATCAACCTAAGGAGACAGATGCCTCCCTGAGTTCGACCTTGGACTTCACCAAGTAAAAAAACATTTGCCACTCAAAATTGACTTGATTAAATTAAAAGTGGTTTTTGATATTCCCTCTCGTTATCCGACTGCAACGAACATTAGTAATTGATTTGAACATTAATTTGCTCGAATTAACAAGGGTATCGGGAGATGCTTATCAAAATGGCACCGTTGCCGGGGAGGCACGGCTTAGGTTAATTTGCAGTGAAATTCTGATTGTTTGATTTTCAATCCCCGGGTAGTCTGACTCCCGGTTTTCTTGTGAATATTTTTCATCCTTTAATTTTTGAATTTTTGTGTCGTTCTCTATCTGACCTCAACTTGTTTTTGTGCGAGGGACGCCGGAGTCGAAGACGCTTCGAGGGACTTGCATTTTAATTTGTTTGAGTGATTTGAGAGAACTTGTACTTTTATTTATTTCTTTCCACATTTTTTCCGCATCATTTCCAGCAGTTCCCATTTGGGTTCTCGCGTATGTAAAAATAGTGGAACTGTGTCCCCGTATGCTGTGTGGTTTGAATTGTAACTTAGGCTTGCACTAGCGGCTCCTCGAGCCACTTTAGGAATTGCTTGTGCTCGTAATTTTTAGGACCACACATACACTTAAAAGATGCACCTAGACCGCAGATCTAGTCAAATCAACTTGTTCTTCACTCGCTAATAGAACTGCCTGTCTAGGAGCGGATTTTGTCGTCTGCATTTGCATATAGTGTAAAATTTCAATATTGTTCTGCATTCTGCATACAAGCGAAGTGATCACTGTAAGTCTTCTTAACTCCGCATATGCATCATCGTTTTTCGTGCATCGGCTTTTCTCGATTTCCCCCTCTATTTTCACACTTAAATTAAACGAAAATGGGGACTGGACGATAGGCGTGCTATGTGGTTGGACTAACAAGTGATAACTAAACTTAAAACCGGGACTGCTAACATTATTGACCAAAAAAATCAATAAAATTGGAAAATTGTTTGCGGGAGATTAATCCATGACCTTGTTTTCAGGCTGAGTGAGGGTACTTTAGTGTGTGTGAACACCTTAAGGTAGAGACCGAATCCCCGCCTTCCATATCACGGGCCAACTGATCCTAACAAATATCACGAGCTGGATATTTTTAGATTCATCGACTAGTACCAAGTAGCCTCCGCCTATTCGCGGGTTGTAAGGGGCGAACAAGCGATACTTCTCGACAAGGCCTAGCTTTGTCAGCCTCCGCCTGCTTGCAAGTAGATAGGGGCACGGTCTTTGAGTCCCCAACTCCGGATAGGAGCGAAGAAAGGAAGGACCGGCGGTATCTTAGGCAACAGGTTAAACAGGGAAGACGCATCCGGCTCTGAGCCGACTTCCCTATAGGCCGTGTAACTCCTTGCTATCTTGCTTGAAAAATCACACTTAAAATTGACAAGATAAATTGGACTCAGTTTCGAGTCCTCCACTTTGTTGAGTGTGAACCCAGGGTCTTGGATTTAATTGCTTTCTTCAGGTAGGAGTCAAATCCTATCTTCACTTAGAACTCTTGACTCTTCTCGCCAAATCAAGATGAGTGACTGGGGGGATATCGACTCTTTATTCACCAATCTCTCTTTGAGCCCCCCACGAAACTCCTCTTCATCGGCCCAAGCGCACCTTGGACCACCCGGGACTCATGACCCTCTTGAGTTCTGGTTCCCTCACACCCAGGGTGGTTACTCTCAAACCAACCCTTTCCTCTCCTCTGAGCTTACTGAGGTAGACCATCGCCTCGGTAAGAATCCCTTCCTTGATTTGTCCTATGACACCAACCTTGTTTTGTACCTAGGAATAGAGGACAAAATGCCGCCTAAGCAGCCACTGGATTAGGAGCAGTTGCGACAAATTCTTAATCGCCTTGCCATAGCCGAACAACAAAATGCAGATCTCATGGCTAGAATGGGACAAATCGTTGCGGCAAGAGGAAGCGACCGACCAATGGTTGATGCCTACAACCTAGCAGAGAATAAGATACAAAGTTGGTTGGCACCAGCGGTTCCCGCCGAAGCATTTGAGCTTAAGTCCCACTTCCTTAGTCTGCTACCGAAGTTCAACGGAAATGCCCATGAAGAACCATATGCCTTCCTCCGAGACTTCGAGCTGGTTTGCAACAACCTTAGCCATCCTAGGGTTGGGCAGGATTACATTAGACTGAAGGCTACCCCATTTGCCTTAGGAGATAAGGCAGCACATTGGCTGAAGAACCTGGGGGTGATCTGTACAACCTGGATGCAGTTCAAGGACTTATTTCTGAAGAAGTTCTACCCTCTCAGTAGAACTAACCAAATGAGAACAAAGATTGCCAGTTTCTCCCAGCGACCCAGTGAACCATTCCATGATGCCTGGATAGGTTTAATGACCTAGTTCAGAAATGTCCCTGCCACAACATTTCTAAGGCGATCTTAGTCCAGACCTTGTTCTGTGGTTTAACCCTAGAGATGCAGAGGTTAGTAAGTGTCGCATGTGGAGGAAGATATATGAATAAAAATGAGAATTTTGTATGGAAGATACTATAGTAGATGGCGGAAACCGGCAGGTCATAGGACACCAGGGGCTATCAGTTGTCTCCCTCAATCTTATCTAATGAGACAACCCGGAGGACTGTAGCGGATCTGACAGAGGACCTCATTCCCAGCATGGGGAGGATTGCTGACAAGCTAACCATGGTCGAGCAGATCCACAAGAGAGTCGCGGACCTTGCGTCTCTTTCACGTCTACCAAAGCAAGTGGAGGAACTTTCTGAGAAGGTAGATAAGATAAAGCTACCTGCCCCTTCTGCACCACCTGTACCTGTACATCGAGTCCATCTCGTACAGGAACAGGCACCGAGGCCTCAGAGTGGCTGGGATCAGACTTGCACCCAGTAGGACCAGCATGCACCCCCCACAAGTGGAGACCGGATACGAGGAGCCTCCGCAGTTGTACGAGATCAACAGGCTTTGGTATAGTCGTGACCCCATCGTCAGACAGGCAGAGATGGGGAATGGTCAGCCTCACCGACCATCCCCAGCTTACTAAGAAACCAGGTCCGTTCCTGCACCGCGCTTTGTTCAGTCCAGGCCCGAACAAGGATACCAGCCTCAGCAGCACCAGCAGCAGCAGCGCACATTCCAGTAGGGTCCGTCCCAGCACTGAACCTCGTCTACAAGTCAGCATCACCAGCCAGCTCATCCCACTGAATTGGAGTCCCTCATACCGTTGGATCGGTCAAGGATCTAACGGTCTCTGATCACGCCACGCGCTAGCCACGACAGCCGTTGGATCGACCTTGATCCAAGGGTCCCCATCGCGCCACGTCGACGGGTCCGAGCCTCTTCCCCGACCTCTATGCTCGGACCACCCGAAGCTACTCCGAGCCTCCAACCGAAACTCCAGGGCGCCCGAGCCTCGTCCCGAGCCACCGACGCCACCCGAGCCTAGGTCTCCCCACTTGAGGAGCACGTGCGGACTGGGTAAATTGCACGGAGCCCCCTGGAAGTTTCAGAAATTAGATTTTAGTCCCTGTGAAGCACCCCACGTGAGGAGCACGTACGTCAGTGGAGAATTTGCATTCCACCCCCCTACGTTATAGGTAATTGCATTAAGGTCCATGTCAGCATATTTATTTTTAAGAAATTTTTATTTTCTGTATTGCTGTTACACCCGACGTCGTGCGATGGGGACCCTTGGATCAAGGTCGATCCAACGGCTGTCGTGGCTGGCGCGTGGTGTGATCGGAGACCGTTGGATCCTTAACCGATCCAATGGTGCCAGGGGCTCGATGAAGAGGGCGACGTGGCTGAATGCTGACCGTAGGATCACTGATCGATCCAACAGTCATGTGCTGCTCCGGTCATGGGCGATGTGGCGTGAAGTTGACCGTTCGATCAAGATGATCAAACAGTGGCTGGAGCTTCGTCTTCAACGGTCCTCCGCCACCTGCGGAGGAGTTGGTGGTGCTCCGACGAAGGGGGCTTTGCTCCGCCTGATCCTCCTGGCGTCGGTGAAGCTTTTCGAAGGCTCGGAGATATCTCGGAAGATGTGGAGCGTGGTGGAGAAGACTTAGGTTGTTTCAAGAGCGGTGGAGATGTGCTGGAGCTCGCCGGCGATGAAGCTTGAAGGTAGCTCCGATGAGCTTCCGACCGATGAAGAAAGTGTGTACCTGCAGGTGTTAGTGATAGCCGAAGCACGTGGGGGCATTCGTGGAAGTGTGAGAAGCGAATGGCGAGGCCTAGTCGGAGTGAAGGTGGTCCGACGATGGTGCTCCGCCCAGGTGGCGGAGCTGGAGTCGATGGAAGATGGTTGATGGTGTTTTAATCTATGGACGAGTGCGTGAAGATTGGAGCTCCTTCGCGGAGCTCGGAGGAATGAAGGTGGAGCGAGAAGATCACGGCGGAAGGCGAATAAAATCAGAGAAAAACAAAAATAAAAATAAAAAGAGATCGGAGGAAGATGGAGGGGGTTACCTGGGGATGGAGCTCGGATTTGAGCTCCAGGTCTTCGCTCGAGGGATCGGTAGGGTCCCTAGCTCGTGCAGCTTCACGGAGGGAGGCTGCGACACGGTGGAGCTCGCCGTGGATCTCGTCGGAGAAGAAATCGGTCGTCCCTCGAGGAGACACTCGATTGCTGTTACCTAAAGGATGTTCTGAGCTCAAGGAACCTCTCTAAAGTGGCGGATGGTTGTGACAGTGGCCGGAGGGCGAGGATTTATAGGAAGAGTGTGTTGGGTTGGTTGGTGATAAGGTGAAGTTCATGGAGGTCGTGGAGCATCTCTGGTGGACGTCGTGGGAATAGAGGGGGTTGGCGAGGACGATGGAAGAGTGGGGATGATCATGGAGGCGTTGGTGGTCGGCGAGGTGGCTGGAGTGCAGCCGAGAATAGAAAGGGGCAGCCCCTCGCGCAAGGCTGAGATCATGGGAGATAGGGGCGCCGGAGGTGGAAGACGAGGTCGTGGCCGTTGGATCTTGTGATCCAACGGCCCAAGTCGAAGTGTCAAGGAGCGGGTCGGATTAGATCTGGGGCGAGGCGATCTGAGGGACGTGATGGTGCCACGTGGTGCGATAGGGGAGCGGCGCTGGCGAATGGTGGAGATACGATTAGGGCTTCGATCGAAGGGATGAGGTGCAAGGCGGGATAAGCGATTAGGATGAAGGGTTAGCGTGCATGATCGAAGGGCGCAACGTGCGCCACGTGTCAGGCGCATAGGCAGGTTAAAGAAGAATATCCAACGTCTGAGAGGCACGGGCGGTAGGGCAAGGGGAGCGGGCCGTGTGGCGCAACCAGAGGGCGCCACGTGGCCAGTTGTGATTGGCTGAGAAAAGAAATGAGTGTAGAAAGAGGAGGCCAAATTTAGAAAAACTCAAAACGTGAAAGTTCTAGATCTTGATGAGATCTAAATTTCATGTTGACCAAAGATGGAGATGAGGTCAAATATGATACAAAAATACAAATATACACAAATATACACATATATAGTATACATAGAGGCCTAAAAACCCAACTTCTTCATACCAGCTCCAAATTGGATGAAATTAGTCTCATTTTAAAGGTCTTTTAATGTGTATTAATCTGAAAGTGAGTAGACCTATTTTGGAGGTGGTATGAGGGAGTTATGAGCTTTTTAAGATCCAGAGGTTCTAGGGCTTTATTGGATATTTTACATAGGAGATCTCTGACTTTCTTCCTCATATTATTAACTAGAGGCGTATGAATTATAAGGAAGGTGTTATTTTAATAAGTGGATATTCTACAAGTGATATTGGCTTCTTATTTAATGCAAAATGTGAATGCTAAAATGCATATTTTATGAATGCATGTATGAATGCTAATTGTGCAAGAAAAAGGGAAATATGCATCTATTTACTCGGGAACAAGACTCTATTTTCAACTTTTAGAGTGATGAATCACAGATTCATCAGGGACCTATTATGCAAATTATTTATTCTTCATATCAGATCAGGGAATGATATTTGCAATAATATTTATTGCAAAATGGCTCACCGTGGGCTCACATGTCCAACAAAGCCAACAAGGTGTTGTTGATCGCACCCTGGTCCAATACGTACGTAGTTGTCTCTGACCTCTAACCCTCGGTGCGCTCCTCACTGCTGGCCATGGTCTCTGCAAAGGTAAAAGACCCAAACTCAGGTGCCAATAAATCATCTGTCTGTTGTCTCTCATCTGGCACTGGTATCTCTGGACGGGTAGAAGGGTGGTCGAGGGCGAACAGTGCAGAATCGAATTCGGGTTCGGAGAACGGGTCTCGGCTCTCACAAACCAACCTAGATGAATGGGCCGGAGTGCTAAAATGCAATGCAGCCAGAGGCTGCCTAAGAGACCTCCTGTCCATCATCTTGATCTGGCAAGTCGGGCGGATGATATCTTGAAACACACAAGATGAGCAAACAAACCCACGGTTCACCTACTCAACACAAAGCTGAAGACCGTAAGAGATCGGTCGATTATCTTATCAATTTTTATTTAGGTGATAATGTCAGTCTATCAGAGTGGTTACGCGAGCTGATGGGAATCCAATCCTCCAACCTGATTGTCCCGTATAAAAGGCCGGTATTCTGATCGAGGTTCGGATATGGCTCTAGCCTAGTGTGCGGGTCGCTCTCTCACTCTTCCAAACCAGACAATGAGGGGGTTGCTCTCCCTAAGACAAGTTTTTATGTGAGGTGTCTTTTAGGGTCAAGTGTGTTTAGCAGTACCAATTTTATAGTTTTTCTTTTTAGGTGTTTTTCAATACAAGCAACACCTAACGAATTTTTCGGTTCTCCTGATTATTTAAGTCCGAAAATAGGGGGAGAAGACGAAAAAGCCTATGCGCGATAAAATCAATGATGCATGCAGAGTAAGTGATGTGTATCTGAGTCCAGTAGTCTACATGCAGAGTGATCCGTGCAGAAATGTAAAGACTGAAAATAAACTACCTATATGATGCACGAGAAATTGGCCTTAAGCAGAGCAATTTCTACACGATAAGAACAGTAGCCGGGTACTCAAACCTAAGTCCGGAGTCCAATCTTGGGAGCCACTCGGTGTTCGCCACAACGGATCCCACACGCGTTGTATATGACTCCTCAAGGCACGTGGACTAGAGTCTAAGTAATCTGGCCTTTTATTGTGATTTAATAAATTAGGTCCAATTATGATCTAATAGGTGCCAGCAGATAATTAGGGTTTGGATCCTAATCAATTACGTCACAATCAGAGAAAATTCTAAGCTAAGGTCAAAACCACATAAATCAGACAGACAGTTATAATAAAATGCGATAAAACCAAAACCGACGGAAAACGCGGTGACATCCCCCGAGCAAACCGGTGCTCGGCGAAACAGACCCCGGTAGTCACCGATAGAGTCCAAGTCTGTCCCTGTGTTATTACAAATAAAGTTTTGCAGAAAAATAAATCTAAACTATCCTACAGCTATCTACGATTATTTTTGCGGATATTCTGAAGCTCCTGCACTCTTGCTCGGCTCCTCGTGCTCTCCTGCAGCTCTATGTAGAAAAGAGTTGCCTCCGACTCTCGCGGTTGCTTCAGCTTCCGAAAAACTCGCCTCGGTCCTCAGGCCCTCGCAAGAAATCAAACAAGAAATGTGTCAGACCAGATTATTATAAAAATAAATAAATAATATAAGACAAGAAATATCTACAAGTATCTACGGAAAAGCCGCGAAAAAGAAAACCACGAAAAGTCTAAAATGACTACTAAGGCGTGCTCCCCGATAACGGTGCCATTCTGATGACCGAGAATCCCACGAAATCCGAGTAGGAATAAATCAATCAAGTGTCGTTGCGACCCGGATCTCGCAGATCAGACTCAAGAAGAAAAATCAGATCACCAAATAAAAGTAATAAAAAATGATATCCTAATAGAGGTCTTGCTATATATTTAACCTGGTATAGCAACCAAGGTCGAACTCAAGGAGCACGGATTGGCTCAAAGGAGCCTACTAAGTAGTCAAAAAGAATAAAAAGATAAAATGGGTTTTTGGTGGATTTTATGTATTTTTAATTTTTTTATTTTTAATTATGAAGAAAAGATAAGAAAAGGCTAAGGAGGACAGATTCAACAATTTATTCAATACATCAAAACAACTCCTAAAATTCAAATAAAATTATTTTTGTGTTTTTTATATTTTTAAATGTTTTGGATAATTTTTTAAGAATTTTATAATTTTTGGTTGATTTTATAGATCGAAAAAGGCAAACACAATGAAGAAATGTGCAGTCAGAATTGAAAGGCTAATTAAAAATAGAAAATTATCCTATAAAAATCTGAACGTAAATTTTATGATAAGTAGGAATAAAAACTAAACAAAAGAAACCAAAATTGCATTTTTTATTTTACATAATTTTTAACAATTTTTATAAGGTTTTTGGTGTTTTGTATTTTTATGGGTTTTATGAATCCAAATTTAACAAAAATTGGACAGAAGCAAGAAAACACTAAAACAAAAAGTTCTAATTTTTTTGTAATTTTTAGATGTGTTTTTATATTTTTAATGGATTTTATAAACCCAACAGTAACAAAAATGAAGGTTTTTTATTTTTTAAAATTAACAAAAAGCAACAACAATGTCCCAAAACTTTTGTGAAATTTTTACACAGTGGCAGGAGAAATGTTTCCAAATTTCACACGATTTGGATTTTATTTGATATTTTTTCAACCAATAAAAGAGCCACAGCACGCAGCGACCAAAATTCAAAGAAAACTAATTCCAGGGGCTTAAATGCAAAATGTGCGAAAACTATAAGGGCTAAACCACAAAATTCGCACAAAATCCGCACATGTTCCTATTTCAGTACGCACAGGGGTATATATGCAAATAATGAAACTAAATATTCATTCCATAACATTCTAGAAAACCCAAGCCCTAGATATGCAATTTGTCCACAAAATCACGTGTCGAAGCACGTGTCTCCACAAAGCAGGAACTAAAATGCAAATATAAGAAACTACATGTCCATATATGCAAATTATCCAAGTGTGCAAGTTTATTGAATAGACTAAATAAAAACTAAAATAAACCGCAGGGGGTCGGGCTCAAGTTACCCAGCCAAAGTGCGTGTGGGGCACATGAGGGCCAGGTGTCGGGCTGTGAATGGCTGATGGCGTGCGACGGTGATGGCGCCTCCTGGAAGATCCAACGGTCCTGGCACGAGGGTGATCGTGGGGCGCACGTGGCCATCAGATCATGGATCTAACGACCTGACAGTGGCAGGTGACGATCGACTCAGATGATATCTGGAGGCGAGAGGCGATCTGACGTCAGAGAGCTAGGCTGAAAGAACTCCTCCTGGGAGAGCTTCCCCGACGAGCTGGGAGAAATCCGAGCGTACGATGAAAGATCGTAGAGGGGGGTTCTCCTCGCGTTGACAATCCGCGTCGGGTGGTGGCGTCCGATGGAGCTCCCAACGGTCAGATCCTCCGACGAAAGAGGAGGGACCTGGGCTACTCCGGCAGGGTGTGTGCGATGCAACTGAGGGAGGTATCCTATGCTCATTGACCTGCAGTTGGAAGCTCGTGCTTGGAGGAACACTCCGGCATGTGTTATTTGCGAAATAACAAAGGGAAGCGGTGTGAATCGGCGAAGGAAGGTTCCGGCGTAGGTGGCAGAGGGAACCAGACCTGATCTTGGCTCGTATAGCCAAGATCGAGGTGATCAGACCGTGAAAGGAAGGTGACGGTGGGTCGAGGGATCTATCGATACGGGTGAGGTGAAGTGACGGGGCTCCGGCCACTGGGCGGAGCTGGCGGAGCTAAGTGGAAATGATCGGATCTAAATGACGAAATGAAACCTAAGGGAAGTACCTAATGGTCGGAGCCGACTGTGGGGGAGATGCTGGATCTCCGACGATCTTTTCCTCGATGGAGCGTCGCCTCCAGAGGCTCGGGCTACGCCGGTGGCGGAGTTCGACGACGATGGTCGCCGGACCTAGGGCAAACGCCTCCAAATCCTCACTACAACACTCGCAATCACTCGTTGTCACTCAAGGATAACGGTGGAGGTCCTGGGAGTCGAAGACGGGGGCCAAAGGTGCATGAAATGGTGGGAGTAGGCGAGACTATATAGTGCAAGGGGTCCGGCAAGAATGGAGTCGGGCGCGCAATCTAATGCTCGGACCCCTAAAAAGATGATCGGGCGTGGATTAGGGATGTCTCAAGGATAATCGGGGCCCGGGGTTTAAGGAAATGGTAGGCGAATCGAGGCGTGAAAAAGTGGAGAAATCGGGTTGGCATCCAGATCCGCGAGGCATGTGGTCCCGGGGGGAGAGTTGACCGGGGGTCAACAATCCCCCGTGGACCTATGAAAAAAAGCATTGGAAAAAGATTTGGAAAATCAAAATAAAATAGAAAATGACTTTATTTGAAAATATTTACAAAATAAAAAATGTTTATTTTTTTCAAAGTATTTTTTAGTGATATTTATTTATTTATTTGAAAAATAAATTATGTATTTACATTATATTATTATATGCAAGTATATGTACATATGTATTTTTTATTTTTATTTTTAATTGTTTATTTTTGTACAATTATCTCTATTTTATATTTTATTTATTTACACCATAAAATATGGAATATAAAAAGATTTTTATTTGATTTTTATTAATTATTTACAAAGGTGAAATAAATACATCTTTTATTTTATATACATGGTATATGTACACTGATGAGAGAGAAATTATTTATTTTTATTTTATTTTTCCTATTTTTATTTTATTTTTATAAATATATACATATTAATCAAAAACATATTTTTATTTTTATTTCGAGGAAAATAAAATTATTTATCTATAAGTGTATGTATAATCATGATTGACCCTATCTCCCTCTACTTATTTATTTTACGGTCAGGCCCTTGTTGAGCCCTCCCTTGGGTTTAGGTCACTCAATATTTATTCTAAATATTTCCATCTTTTTCTGAGTCTCTTTATTCTTTTATTTATGCACAAAAACATGCTAATTATTCAATATTAACAAATGCATGTCTTTTGATAATTTATTATATTTACACATATACATGATGTTTTTGCCAAAATAACTAGCTAAAATAAAAGAAAAAAGAGTGATGAATGGGTATTCATCAGTAGGCGGCTGCAAACTCCTACCGCTCCTGAGATGAATGGCATCAGATAAACATGTAAAATCAAGGGACATGCCTGTCTCGGGGGTGGGTGGGCTTTTGGCTACCTGCTCCTTACGTCTGAAATTGTTGGGGCTGGTTTCAGTATCTTGGTGGTGGTTAGGTCATCGATCCGCTGAGTTAGTTCATTCATGTTCTTCATAAACAATGCAAGTTGGTCCAGTGCTAGATTGACTGAAGGGGCCTCAGGTTGCTCATTGACTAGATGTTGCTAAGACTGATAGTATGGAGGTTGTTGATAACCATACGGATTCTGGTAATGAGGAGGAGGGGAGAAAGGATACTGTCCATAATATGCAGCCTGCTGCTGGTTAGGCTGAGGAAAGTACATACACTGCTATTGTGGCTGGGTACATAGATTGTTGTTGTCGCTGGCCTTGTTTCCAATTTTGGAATTGTGGTGGAGACTGAAAGTGAGGATGGAACTGCTGGTGCTGGTACTGTTGATGTCTGCCTCCCTGAAGCTGGTGGACGGGTCTCTGACCTTGCTGTGAACTCAACTGGTCTTGCCCTGATGGATGGGGTTGGTTTCGCTCACGGTCGAACTAGATACCATTCACCTCCTGAAATGACAGGTGGAGGTGGAGAGTGCTGCTCAGGAATGTAGGCTATTTCCTGCTGGTACGGAACTATCTTGTATGCTTGTTGCTGAGCTTGATCAGGTGTTTGTATGTAGTAGACATGTTGAACTGTGGATGGTCCTCTGCTGCTCTATTGGGTGGAAGAAGTCTGCTCCCTAGTAGAGGTATCGATTGTTGTACTCGTATTATGGACTGCTGATGAATCCCCATTCATCACTCTTTATTCCTTTATTTTAACTAGAAACCTTGGCAAAATGCCATGTAAATGCTTGTAAATATCATAAATTATCAAAATACATGCATCATGTAATTATTCATAAGTAGCATGTTTTTGTGTACAAGTAAAGGAATAAAGAAATAAAAGAAAAAGAGGGAAATATTTAGAATAAATATCGAGTGACCTAATCCCAAAGGAGGGCTCAGCATGGGCCTGACCGCAAAAGAAACCAAGTAGAGGGAGATAGGGTCAATCATGGTGTACATAACCCTATGTATATAAATAATTTTATTTTCCTCAAAATAAAAATAATATTTCTCATATTTTGTATATATTTATAAAAATAAAATAAAAGTCAGAAAAATAAAAATAAAAAATAATAATAAAATTCATTTCCCACCTTGTATATATACCATGTATATATGTATATAGATCTATTTATTTAACTAATGTAAATGAATCATAAAAATAAAATAAAAATACCTTTTTATGCCAAATATTGTGTTGTAAATAAATAAAATATAAAATAAAGAATAACTTGTACAAAAATAAACAATTCAAAATAAAAATAAAAAATGCATATGTATATATACCTATATATAATAATAATATAATGTAAATACGTTTTTTTTCAAAAAAAAAATAAAAAAAAAACTATTTGAAAAATAATAAACATTTTTCATGTTAAAATATTTTTAAAATAAAATCATTTACTAATTTTAAATGAATTTACAAATAATTAAAAAATGGAATAATTTGATTCGTCCACGGGGGATTGTTGACCCCCAGTCAACTTCCCCCCTGGACCATCTTGTACCCGGATCCGATTCCTACCCGATTTCTCCCAATTTTCTCGGATCGATCCGATCACTTCTCACTTAAACCCCAGGCTCCGATCTTCCAGGAGGGATCCGCGGTCCACGCTCGCCTATCCTCTTAGGGATCCGCTCATTGGATTGTGTGCTTCACGACCATCTTGTCGGACCCTTCATCATATATAACCAAAACCCCAGCCACCTTCTCCGGCATCTTTGTCCATCGTCTTCCAGTCCCAAGACCTCCATCCTTCTCCCTAGAGTGACAACTAACGAGTGAGGGTGTTGCAGCGAGGAGTGAAGGGCTGCAGCCACTGATCCAGTGACCTGCGTCACCGTGCTCCGCCACCGAGCGAGCTGAGCCTCTGGCCGCAAAGAGCCATTGACGCAAAGACCCCAGGAGCTTCCTGACCTCCAGCATAGTCGACTACGTCCATCAGGTACCTCCGATACCCCTTAGGTTAGGTTAATTTCAGAAATCCACAATTTGCGCCACCGGCAGTCGCCGGCCATTTCCCGACTATCCATCACCCTTCCGATCATCTGACCCGACCATCGCCTCCACGAGACTTCGTTCCATCTTCTCCGCACCTCCGATCACCTTGGTTTGCCCCGAAACCAATGCTCGGGTCTCCTTCACCGTCGCTTCGTCGGAGACCCCCGCTCTGCCTCATTCCGACTACCCCTTCACCCGCTAACGGGTCGAGGCACTTTGCCCTCCACCCAAGTTTCCTGCTGTGCAGCTTGCAGGTCAAATCGACCTCATCTGGTGGTCAAGCCATTCGAGCATAGCAGCTCCACGACTTCTTCATCGCCGGACCACTCCGGTGGTTCCCATCCTCATCGGAGATACCCACCAGCTGCGGACCAGCGTGGACGATTGTTTCCCCATCTCAGCAGCTCCAGAGGAGCCCTCCACCGCGTGTACTGGGCCGGCGAAGTTCGCCGGCGATCTGTTCTTGGAGGACCTTCAGCCACCGTTCAATCGAGCCTCTCGCCCAGTTTAGATCCTCGCCGTTCATTTGCGAGAGGCCCTAGTCGTTGATCCATCTGAGGATCAGATCAGGAGCGTCGATCCAACGAAGAGGCGTGCGCGCTTCTCCACCGTCAGATCTCCACGTGGCGCGCCTCCATCCGTCGATCATTAATAAGAGGGGTAATTTCACTTAGTCCCCTCCTCTTTTGGCATTTATAGAATAGTCTTGTAAATATTTTAGTGCGTTGTTTTTATTTTGGATAATTTGCATCTGGGACCCTATGTTTATTTTATTTGCATTTTAGTCCCTGCCTGCGTGAGACACGTGCTTCGACACGTGATATTTTGGACAAATTACATGTATGGGCTTGGGTTTTCTGATATGTTCTGAAATGAAGTTTTAATTTCTATATTTGCATTTATACCCCTGTGCATGGATTTAATTGAACATATGCTGATTGTTTGTGAATTTTGCAATTTAAACCCTAAGGTTTTTGCATGTGTAACTGTTTAGCCCTCCGAACTATTTTCTCTTGCAAACAGGTCCCTGTATGCTGTAGCTCTTTTATTGGTTGAATAAAATAGCAAATAAAATCCAAACTAAGTGAAATTTGGACACGTGGCTCCTGCCAATGTATAAAAATTTCACTATATTTTTGGGACATTTTCCTTGCTTTTTACTATTTTTAAAAAATCAAAAACACGTATTTTTATTACTGTTTGGAAAATAAAATCGAACAAAAATATAAAAATTTTTCTAAAAAATCTAAAAAAAATTTAGATAGTTTGTTTTGTTGTTTTCTACCTTCCATCCAATTTTTGTGCTATTTGGATTTATAAAACCCATAAATTGAAAAACTCTAAAATTCTTATAAAAATCATTAAAAATTACATAAAATTAAAAAAATGCAAACTCTTTTTCTGTAGCTTAGTTTTTGTATATTGTTTTCATAAAAATTGTCTCCAGATTTTTATAAACCAGTATATATTTTTAATTGGCCTTTCAAGTCTGGATTCGCATTAACCCACTGTTTTCCTCTTTCTCCATTTTTATAAAATCAAATAAAAATTTAAAAATTCCCATAAAATTACCAAAACACTAAAAAACTTAAAAATAATTTTATTTGAATTTTCTGTGCATTTTTTAGTATTCAAATAAATTGTGGTTGTTGCTCTTTTTATACATTTTGTTATATTTTCCTTATTATTAAAAATACAAAAAAATTAAAAACCTTTAAAATCCACCAAAAATATTTTCTTCATTATTTTATCTTTTTGACTACTTCGTAGGTCGTAAGGCCAACCCATGCTCCTTGAGTCCGACCCTGGTCGCTATACCAAGTTAATAAATTAGCGAGGATCGCTGTTTGATTTCCTTGATTTATCTTTCGATTTGGTGGTTTTATATTTTCTTGATGGACCGATTCTCCGAGATATGGGTCGCAACGAACCTAGATTGATTTCTACCTTACCCGGATTTAGGAAGGGATTTTTCGGTCATCAGAATGGCCTCGTTACTGGGGAGCACGGCTTAGTAGTCTTTAGATTTTTCGTGGTTTTTCGCGGCTTTTTATGCATATTTGTAGATTTTTTTTCTGATTTTATTTGTTTATTTTTCTAATTACTTGGACTGACACACTTATGTTTCTGTTTCTTGCGAGGGTTCGAGGATTGAGGCGGATTTTTTGGAAGCCGAAGCAACCGCAGGATTTGGAGGCGACTCTCTTCTATACAGAGCCGCAGGAGAGCGCGGGGAGGAGAACCGAAGTGCGGAAGCCGCGGAATAGCCACGAAATAGTCGTAGTCTAGATTAGTTTTCTTTTCTCTGCATACTATATTATTATTGTAATAATACAGGTACCAGTAATTTCAGAGACACTTGTGATTACGGGGTCTGTTTCGTCGAGCGCCGATGTGCTCGGGGGACCCCATCGTGGTTTTGTTTTTGCCGCTTTTGTTTTCTTTGATTTCATGTGGATTTCTGTGCTTGAGCCCATAGACTTAGGTTTTTTTTCATTGAGCCAGGTAGCCTTAGGTCCACAACCCTAATAAGAGTCTGTTCCTATAGATTATGTTTGGACCTAGGAAAATAAAATCAGTGCTTCACGATAATAGGAGCTTTTGTTTAGGACGGTTCTCACATTACATCCATATAGTTAGTTTACATTTATGCACGGATCATAATTGCATGTAGACTACTGGAGTCAGGTATGCCTTCTATCTCGTACATGCATCATTGATTTTGTCGCGCATCGGCTTTTTTGTTTTCCTCCTCGTGTTTTTCTGGACTTAGGAATAAAAAGGAAATCGGAAAATTCATTAGACGATTTTTGAAAAATACATAAAAAGAAAAGCAATAAAATCGGGACTGCTAATCACACTCGACCCAAAAGACATTTCACTTAAAAATCTATCTTGGGGAGAGTAACCCCCTCCTTGTTTGGTTTGGATGAGCGAGAGAGTGACCCGCAGCTAGGCTAGAGCCATATCCGATTTCTTAGCTGACTACCGGCCTTTTATACGGGATAGTCTGTTAAGAGTATTGGATCCCTATCAGCTCGCTTAATCGCTCTGAAAGACTGTTTGATCACCTAATAAAATAGACAAGATAAAAGACCGAACCTTCACGGTCATCAGCTCAGGATGCATAGGTGAATTTGGGTTTTTGCTTGATCGATCTTGTTTGCTTTTCTAGGTCCCATACGTTCTTTTCTTCATCTATCTTCTCCTCCAGTCATCTATCTTTCTCCCTCCCACCCTCCCTTCAGTTTCTTCCTTTTCTGTATCCCTGGATGATGGACCCTCCTGACTTCTTGCCGACTTTTGCGGCTTCTTCACCTTCTTCCCATCAGTCCAATCCACCTTAGAGGGAGGTCGGATCTCCAACCAACCTCCCGTTCTCTCCCTCCCATCCCTTTCTTTACTCTGGGCATGCTGCAATACACGTCCGCAGGGATCATATGGAGCAGATACGAGGCCCGGACGATACCATTGCTGAGTTGAGAGTGCACTTTGCATACGATCATAGAGAGCAGACGCGAGTATCAGATGCCTCCTATGCCAACATGATGGATGAGCAGATAAGATAGGGAGCTCAGTCAGCTTCTACATTAGCTCCTTTCATTCTGAATTTGGAGCTTATTCAGAGACTGCCGACATTTTCAGGAGAGGTGCACGAGGAGCCATATCTTCACCTGTCCGACTTCGAGGAGTTTTGTAGGACACAAATTTATTCAGATATCACTACAGAAGAGACGATGCTGAATACCTTCCCATTCACACTTCAGGATAGAGCCATGCGATGGCACCGACGATTGGGAAGGAGATTCACTACGTGGGGAGACTTACGGTTTGAGTTTCTTCAGAGATACCTTCCCCAGCGTAGAGCAGAGATGATGCGGTCATTGATCACAGGGTTTTCAGTAGACCCTCAGGAGCCACTGAATGAGGCATGGCCGAGGTTTCTTGACCTCTTGAGGAGATTTCCCGAGCACGGACTTCCACTGACAGATCTTATTGAGATCTCCATGCGGGGAATGACCGCGGATCAGATAGCACTGGTGATTACCTCATGTGGCGGTTCACACCGCAGTTCCGACATTGACTTACTAGATACCATCTCGAGGTTGCTTTCACAGAGACCATCTTCACGAGATGCCGTAGTCGGGACAACACATGAGGATGTTGCAGTATCAGTGGGGTGTGTCACACTACATGATGATACAGTTTCTACACACCAGCCCGAGGACTTGGATTCTGCAACACTACAGAGTACATAGGAGATGACTGCTATTGTGGCGATTCTGACCCATAGTCTACTCGAGTTCCCATTGGTCTACCAGCTAGAGTTCGAGTCAGCCCCAGAGTTCTCAGTCGACGATTCTTGCATATCAGATCTTCTGATACTCCAAGAGACGGAGGAGCCCCCGCTACTACAGCCATCGATCCAGCCATTACAGATTCCAGCCCTGGATGATTTAGATTCTTTTCTGCAGAGACACGTCTCGAAGTTAGAAAGATACCATGACTCAGCCCAGCAGCCACACATTGATCGGGGACACCACTCTAAGAGACCAGACATCGATAGTGATAACCGGCCTAACCACTCGGGTATAAGGTACAGAAATAGGGTCGTTGCGACCCAAGCGATCAGACCGTGTATATCAAGAAAAAAAATCGAACCACTAATGACAAATCAAGCAATCAAAATACGAGAAGCGGTCCTGCTATGTGATTAACCTGGTATAGCTCCCAGGGTCGAACTCAAGGAGCACGGATTGGCCAAGAGGCCTACGAAGTAGTCAAAAAATAAAGGGAGAAAACATTTTTAGTGGTTTTTAATTATTTTTATATTTTTTTGGATTTTTAAGTTTATTCAGAAAATAAGAAAGGCAAGAAAGAACATAGTTCAACAAATTATTTCAAGCACCAAAAATCAACCAAAAATCAGAACAACAATATTTTTATGTGTTTAATATTTTTTTTATGTTTTTGGTGAATTTTTGATAATTTTCTTATATTTATTTTATTTTCTAAAAATCAAACAGTAGCAAAAATAAGAGGTACTGTCCAGCCGAGCCAAGAAACCCTAGATAAAATATCTAAGGGCCTCAAAATGGCCTGGAGGTAATTTTCCTGTAAAATAGAGAAAACAAGGAAAATTTAGGTACCAAGTTTATTATTTTTGGGTTTTTAATGTGTTTATTAGAATTTTTATGGGTTTTTGAGTGTTTTTAAGTTTTTAGTGGTTTTCAGTGATGAAAAATAGCCAAAAGTGGCTAGAAAATCCAACAAACTAAACTAAACAGCAACTAATTTTTAGGGAATTTTTGAAAGAGTTTTTATATTTTTTTGTGATTTTTCAATCTGGACAGTGATAAAAATAGAGATTTTTGAATTTTTAAAAATAGCAAACAAACTCAAAAATGTCCTCAAAAATCTACAAAAATCCTACACCATGGCAGGAGCCATGTTTCAAATTTTCGTTGGATTTGGAGGTGATTTGATATTTTATTCAAAAATAGAGAGAGGGCATTGTGCACAGGGACCAAAGTGCAAATACCCAAAGTTTTGGGGTCCAGGTGCAATTAACCCAGCAAATCACGCGCCAAACGCGTGCCTGGGGCACTCAGGGACCTATATGTAAGGAAAATAAGTCCCGAGGGCCTATTGGTAACACGTACCAAAAGTCCAAGGGGCTCAGTTGCAAATAACCCAAAAAATAACGCACATGCGTAAAACAACCACGCACAGGGGTATAAATGCAATTAACTAAAACCTTTCATTCATTCATAAACAACCAGAACTACAAGGGCATAGATTGCAAATACACCAAAATAACACGTGACGAAGCACGTGGCTCACAACAGGCAGGGGTATAAATGCAATTAACGGAAAGCTCAGGGTCCTCTATGCAAATAAACCTAAAACTTAACAACGTATTTAAATATTTACAGGACTCAAATGAAATAAAACAAAGATAAGGGCCTAAGGGTAAATTACCCTTTATTAGGCGGGGCTCTGGATGCGCTCCACGTGGCTGGTCGGAAGGTTGGGACTAGTGGGCGCTCCGGATCGTCCCTTCTCTGATCGAACGCTGCAGGATGCTCCAGGGATGGACGGCCAAGATCTGAACTGGAGCGAGACGGGGGCGATCGACGGCGGCTGGAGGTCCTGGATGAACAGGCGGCCGGCGAAGTTCTCCGGCCTCGTGAAAGCGTCTCCGGCCTCCTCTGCTGCTCCTGAATATCGGAGGAGCTCCCGCGTGAAGGTGCGTAGCAATTGATGGTCTCCGATGCCCCAACCGAGCTTGGGGGAGCTCCGACGAGGGTGGCGGAGCTGAAGCTCCTGGTCTGAATGTCGAGAGGCCTCAGATGGCCTCTTCTGGACCTGCAAAACCACTCAGGAGATTCACGGGTCGAGGGCAAAGTGCCTCGACCCAGTTAGGCGTAGTGGGGGTGACTGGTGCGTCGGGGCGGCGGGCTCCGGGGATGGTGGAAGACGGTGGAGCCCGGTTCCCAGCTTCTGTGCGAGCTGGGTTGTGTGAGTGGGTGAAGAACGTGCGGCGGAGGAAGGCGAAGATGTGGGTCGGGTCCGATGGTCGAACGATGGTCGGAACCGGGGTGAATCGAAGAAAGATGACGGCGGCGCGATTTGGGGGAAAGCTGAAATCGAACGAAATGGTGAAGCTAAGAAGGTACCTGGGTGAAGGAATAGACTGTGGCGGAGCTGGGGAAGCTCCCGGTCGTCGCCTCGAGGGTCGTCTCTGCCCGAGGCTCGGAGCTCTCGCTGGTGGCGGAGCTGCGACGGCTACGTCGCCGGATCGATGGATTCACTCCCTCTCCTCGCTGCAACAGGTCGGGGATGCGAGCTGTCACCTCACACACTCTCTGGAGCTCACTGGAGAACGAGGCGAATGGCCAAAGATGGAAAGAGAAGGTGGCGGAGCTGCGGCTAAATACGATTAGGGGTCCGAAAAGGAAGGGTCCGGGCAAGCTCAGGAGCGCGCGGATCCCGAGGGAGCGGCTCCGGCGAGGATGTCGGATGCAAGGGTAATGATTCGGACCCGGGGTTTGGGTGATAGGCAATCGGGTTGAGCGGGGGCAAATCTGAGAAGTTGGGTCCGATGCTCAAATCCGTAAGAAGTGGTCCTGGGGGGGTCAGTTGACCGGGCGGTCAACATCCCCAGGACCCAATGGGGTTCGGCCACGTGGCTGGATCTTGAGGTGACAAATTGGGGTAGCTAGGGGCCGAATCTGCAAAAACTCCCAACATGAAATATTTTTCTTTTATTTTTTTCTATTTTTTTAGTGATTTTTAATAATTTTTTCGAAATAAAAATAAGGTATTTACATAGTATGTACCATATATAGGTATATATACAATGTGTAGGGTTTTGATTTTTTATTTTTAATTATTATTTTTATACAATTTTATCCTTATTTTATATTTTATTTATTTATAGAATAAAATAAGGAATAAAAAGGTATTTTTATTTTATTTTTATTATTTATGTACATAGGTAAAATAAATAGATATGTACATCTATATACATGGTATATGTACAATGTATTTTTGTATTTTTCTATTTTTATTTTGTTTTGATTTTAATTGTTTTTATTTTATTTATTTACAATATATAATATAGACTATTTACAAAAAGTTTGGAAAATGACTTTATTTATTTGCAAGGTTAAATAAATATGTAGGCATGGTTTATGTACATGATGAGGGGGTATTTTTAATCTTTTTGATTTTTAACTTTTTATTTTGTTTTTATCTTTTATAAATATATACAAGTATTTACAAGCATATTTTTGGGTGAGGAAAATATAGTTTTATTTATTTACACAAATATTTACACATGAGCCCCTATCTCCCTCTACTTTGGCTTTTATGCGGTCAGGCCCATGCTGAGCCCTCCCTTGGGTTAGGTTGCTCAATATTTATTCTAAATATTTCTCTCTTTTTTCTTTTTAATCTTTATTTTTTTATTTTTGCACAAAAACATGCTAATTATAGATTTTTACACAATGCGTGCTTTTGGTAATTATTCCTATTTACACATATCTACATGTATTTGCAAAGGTTTTTGTAGCTAAAATATAAGAATAACGAGTGATGAATGGGTATTCATCACCCCCCTATGCTTAACTTTGCTAGTCCCTTAGCAAACACTTATTTGAAAAAGAAGTGAAAAAGAAAGAAAGAAAAAGAAAAAGAGGATGTACATGGATCAAGGTTGATTATTAAACTTTCCTTCATTAAATTGAAATATGGAGCTCGATCAGATCTTTGGATTATTAATGTGTCGGAACCTTATTTAGACTTGGGCTTAAAACTCAACAGTCTCTAAGTTCCACCAATCTATGGGCAAGACTCCTCAATAAACCAGATCAGAACAAGTCTACATACACAAACTCTAATGACCATGAGTCTTTCCATGCAGTGTAAGTGATATGTGGCTCCCCACCTCAGAAGTAACAAAGAAACAACCTCCCTCAACCTGGTAACTCTAATGCCTCGGTCTAGCAACTCTTTCCTCGAGAAGCGGGGTATTCCCTTCTAAGTTCAAGTGCAACCGGCTCAAGAAGAGGGGGAAGAAGTATAGACTTTTGGAAGCTCAGCCAGTGTAGCTAAGTCTCCCGCTGCAAGCTTCATGAGATGTAACATGGATACCATAAGCTTTTGCTTTATTTGACTATATACACTCCGGTGGGGTTATTAAATTTTCAATCCGACCCACCACTTTTTTGGAGTTCTTTTTGCATTTTGCATTTTTTTTCAAGGACTTCTATACAACATATCTACATGGTGCATCATATATACAAGAAATTTTCCTCTTGAGCCAGTAGACTATCCCTCTTTTGAAGCTTTATTGCAACCCACAGCTTCTGTCTTTAGCCTTCATCACCACTAGACCAAGTTGAGACGCACTTCCTTCACTAGAAGAAGAAGAGAGGTTCCGCCTAGAAGTACTACCCTCATATGCTACCCCAAGCCAAAGGAAACTGCCTCCTCACCACCTCATCCATGGAGAGCCATGTGTAAAGTGCTGGTGCAAGTCAAGCCATTGTCTCTAAGAGTCATGCGTGTGTTGTTAAGTGTTCTACTTAGGCTCATCAAGATGACATATGCTCATAGCCTAGTGGACTCAAAGAATTAAGTCCTTATGGACCTGAAAAGCCTTAACCCTAAGTCCTATAAGGTTCCTCTTAAAGTTAAGTGGATTAAGATCTTATTCAAGCTCCATTTCTCAATTTAATTCCAGGCTTAGTTTAAATGTCAACTCTCATCCAGAAAAACTATATACATATGTACACAAGATGCTTATTTACACAAATTTTTACAATCGTGCAAAATTTTTGAAAAATGTTTTGAAATCATGGATGAATGATGCATGAAGTGCAAGTTTTGCAAAAAGATATTTACACACATTACACAAGATTTTTGCAAACTTTTGATTTTCAAAACATTTTGGAAAAAGTACTATATACATAATTTTGATACAAAAATATTTACACAAGCTTTACACAAAAGATTTTTGAAATCATTTTTTACAAAAATACTTTGTACACTAGCTATGTATGTGCAAGATAAAAGAAGTTTATGTACATGAAAAATTTTTAATTTTTGTGATTTTTAGCCATTTTATTTATTAACACACTCACACAAAGTACGAGTTATGGCTAAAGTATATATGAAATATATACACACCCCCCTATACTTAGCTCGAACGATGTCCTCAGAGTGATCAAGAGCGATGAAGAAGACATAACTCGTGCTCAGTAAAAGGGAAGTGAAAAGGAATGGCTGAGTACAGAAATGAATGAATAGAATGAGAGGAACTCGGTGGTTTCCCCCTATACTTAGGATTAACTAATCCTAAGTATAGCAAGCTGTACATGAAGGGAAATCCGAGTGAAGAAAATACAGAGTCTGCCCCCCCCCCCATACTTAGGGTAAAATATCCCTAAGTATAGGCAGCAAAACAGGAGCAGAAAGAATGAAAAGAATATCCGCAGGTCCTACATCCCCCCTATACTTAGGGTAAAGTACACCCTAAGTATAGCATAATCATAAGATGAGAAAAGGGATGTGGGACTAAAGAATAGAATGATATGGACAACTGGATCTATACAGGGCGGAGGAACAGTGAAAATCAGGCGTGAGATGCAAAAGATGTGAGTCAAGAGACCACATCTCACGCAAAATGAATAGGGGCAACAATAACGTCCCGCGACTCATGATCTAGAAATGGCTTGAGCCGCTGGCCGTTCACTCGAAAGGTACTCTCAGAAGACAACTCGGATATATCAATGCTACCATTGTCGTGTACCTTTCTGACCAAGTAGGGTCCCTTCCATTTGCTCTGCAGCTTCCCTGGAAACAAACGAAGCCTCGCATCAAACAGCCATACTCTCTGTCCAATCTCAAAATGCTTGTGGCTGATGTGAGAATCATGCTACTCCTTCACTCTCTCCTTATACTGTAGGCTGTTTGAGAAAGCTGTATCTCTAAGCTCCTCCAGGGCAGCTAACTCTGCCCTCCTCTGGTCTCCTACACCATCTGGATCCATAAGAATATCAGTGACTGCCCAAAGTGACTTGTGCCTCAGCTCAACAAGTAAATGGCACGGCTTTCCATATACGAGGCGAAAGGGAGATGTGCCCAATGGAGTCTTGAAAGACGTCCTATATGCCCATAAGACCGAGTCCAAAAGCTGTGACCAATCCTTTCGGTCAGGGCGGACGACTTTCTGCAGAATAGTCTTGATCTCCCTATTCGACCCTTCAGCTAGACCATTCGTCTGTGGATGGTAAGGTGTGGCAACACGATGGTCTATACTGAACTCGCTAGCAAGGGCCTTCACCTGGTCGTTGATGAAATGAGACCCCCCATCAGAAATCAGAACTCGTGGAACCCCGAACTGCGTGATGATATGCTTCCTTAAAAATCTGCAAACTGTCCTCGCATCAGCAGCTCGGGCGGGGATAGCCTCCACCCAACGACTCACATAATCAACGGCCAACAGAATGTACTCAAATCCCTGACTCTTAGGGAATGGACCCATGAAATCGATGCCCCATGTGTCAAAAACCTCACAGAAGTGAATGGGCTGCATCGGCATCATATCACGCTGTCCACAAGTGCCCATCCTCTGACAATCAGAACACCTCTTCACGAACTCATCGGAGTCCTTGAAGAGGGTAGGCCACCACAAGCCGGATTGAAGCACTTTTTGTGCCGTTCTCCTCCCAGAATGATGTCCTCCTGCCTCAAGCTTGTGGCAGTAAGTGAGGACGCTATGGTGTTCCTCCTGAGGAATACACCGACGCCAGACGCTATCCCCTCCTTCGTGGTAAAGGATGGGATCCTCCCAGTGGTAGGACTTGGCCCTCGCAAGGAAGGTCTCAAGCCTCTGCCTGGGCCAATCTTGTGGGACTTTCCCTGCAACGAGAAAATTCACAATATCGGCATACCACGGGAGTGAGGCGATAGCAAGAATCGCCTCATCTGGGAAGGCATCTCTAATGGGATCAATCTGCTCAGAATCCTCAGGCTGCTCTAGTCGGGAGAGATGATCCGCCACCACATTCTTGACTCCAGGCTTATCCTTGATCTCAATGTCGAACTCCTGGAGTAGAAGGATCCATCTAGTCAGTCTGGCCTTGGCATCCTTCTTTGCCATGAGGTACCTGATGGCGGTGTGATCTGTAAACAAAGTCACTCTAGATCCGATGATATACGATCTGAACTTATCTAGGGCGAACACTACGGCTAGCATCTCCTTCTCTGTGACCGTGTAATTCCGCTGGGCGGAATCCAATGTGCGGCTAGCGTAGTGGATAGCAAACGAAACTCCATCCCTCCTCTGTCCCAGCACTGCCCCTACGGCAAAATTGGAGGCGTCCGTCATGATCTCGAATGGGAGAGACCAATCAGGCGGCTGGAGGACAGGAGCCTCAATAACGCACTGCTGGAGAGTCGCAAAGGACGAGAGACACTTGTCATCGACAAGGAACTCGGTGTCTTTCGTCAAAAGGTCAGTCAACGGTCGGGCAATCCTGCTGAAATCCTGAATAAATCTCCTATAAAATCCAACGTGCCCCAGGAATGACCGTAGCTGCCTCAAATTGGATGGGGTGCGAGTTTTCTAATGACATCAACCTTGGTCGGATCAACCTCCATGCCCCTGTTGGAGATGATGTGGCCAAGCACCGTCCCTTGAGTCACCATGAAGTGACTCTTCTCCCAAGATAGAACCAAATGATACTCAATACATCGCTGGAGTACTCGGTCTAGGCAGTCAAGACAGGAGTCGAATCCGTCGCCGTAGACCGAGAAATCGTCCATGAAGACCTCCAAACACTCCCCTACCATGTCCGAAAAGATCAACACCATGCACCTCTGAAAGGTCGCAGGGGCATTGCATAGCCCAAATGGCATGCGTCGAAAAGCATATGTGCCGAAGGGACAGGTAAAGGTGGTCTTCTCCTGATCCTCAGGAGCGATGGCCACTTGGTTGTAGCCCGAGTACCCATCCAGGAAGCAATAATGGCTCTTCCCTGCCAGTCTCTCAATGATCTGGTCAATAAAAGGCAGGGGGAAATGGTCCTTCTTGGTGGCCTGGTTGAGTCTCCTGTAGTCAACACAAACCCTCCAAGAGGTGGGTACTCGTGTAGCGATCTCCTCTCCCAACTCACTGATCACAGTCGTGATGCCCGTCTTCTTGGGCACCACATGCAAGGGGCTGACCCACTTCGAGTCGGAGATGGGATAAATAAAATCTGCACTCCACCATTTCGATATTTCCTTCATCACGACCTCTCTCAGGTTGGGGTTCAGTCGCCGCTGGAACTCACGCGACGGCTTCTCCCCCTCCTCTAGATAGATACGGTGGGAGCACGCTGCTGGACTAATCCCATGGAGATCTGCTACGCTCCATCTGATCGCCTTGCGGTTCTTTTCAAGAACCCCCATCAAACGGGATTCCTGCTCTCCAGTCAGATCGGCGGAGATGATGACTGGGTACATCTCTGGATCGCCCGCAAGGAATCGATACTTCAGCGAAGTAGGGAGCGACTTCAGCTCTGGAATGCTGGGTGCTGGCAAATCTGGCTGCGGAAGAAACTGAGTGAAAGCTGCTAAGTCTGCCAAATCTGCCTGGGAAAGTGAAAGCGTACTCTCGCAAACTGGATCGGGAGAAGGCTGCTCAACTGCACTGTCTCTGCTCGGCTCTGCATCTACCTCCTCCTCATCTATAGGCTCAGGTGGACTCAGGTCTGGCATCTGATCATAGCAATCGGCCCAATCAGACTCTGAATCCGAGGGATCTGTATCAATCGCGGTGGCATCAGTACCACCGGAAAACAAGGTGGCCTCAGCACCACCATCACTGAACATCGTGTCGCGATCACGGACCGGCTCTACTGCCTCTATGGTATCCTGAACCAGGGTTGTGCTCTCCAGACTCTCCTCTGCTATCATCTCGGCATCAGTTGTATCTGAATATGAGAGGATGGTCTGTGCTGCAGGATCTGCCCAAGCTGCCTCATCGTCTGTGATCACAAAATCACAATCCTGGTGGATGTCTGGCTCTGCGTCTGTCATCTGCTCTGAATCTGTACTCGCATCTGAGCGGGCTCTCTCTCTAGCTTTGTAGTCCTCGACCGTCTCTATTTGTATACTCTCGCCCTCGACGCGAAAGTACACCTTCCCGCTATCATGATCAGTCACCGCCTTGGCTGTGGCCAAGAATGGACGACCGAGGATGATGGGGGTATCGGCCACTGACTCAGGGATCTCCATGTCCAACACTACAAAGTCCACGGGGAATTTCAGGCCCTGAATCGTGACGATAACATCTCGTAATAACCCCTTCGGCCTCTTGACAGATCGATCAGCGAACTGAAGGACTGTCCTGCTCTGTCGAAGAGTGCCCAACTCGAAGCGGTCGAGAAGGGCTGCCGGAAGAAGGTTGATCGATGATCCACTATCTAGAAGAGTACGGTCGAACCTCTGCTCACTAATCTGGCATCTGACATACAGGGCCCCTGAATCTGGCCTCTTGGCTGGCAGTCGGTTCTGGATCGCAAAACACGTGGCTTTCGTCAGCACATGGATCTCGGAAGTGTGGTTCCTCCTCCTCCTCCTGACTGTAGTCCTGTCTCTCAAAGATCGCTGGAGAAGGGGGATGTGCTGCAAAGCCTCCTGGAGGGTCAGCTGGATGTGGAATCGATCGATCATGCTCTGGCTGAACTCCTCAAGCTCTCTCTTTTTTGGATCATTTTCTTTTTTCTTCCCCTTCCCCATCTGAAGGGCTCTAGGGAAGGGGATCACAGGGTCCTTCTCAGATGAAGGACTAGGAAAAGGCCCAGATGGTTCGATGACTGGATCCACACATACATCATGCACCACAGTGGGACCAGAAGAAACTAAACCTTTTCCTTTATTCAAACCAAAGTTCTGAGATACATCAAGGCGAGGAAAGACAACATCTCTCTCAACACAAACACCGGTGGCCTCAGTACCACCTCTGGTTGGCTCTGCTGCTGCTGGTGGTGGTAGACGTCTCGCGGCGTCAGTACCGCGAGTTGGCTCGGCTAAACGGGTGGCATCAGTACCACCTCCTCGAACTGGTGAAGCGGCGGCCTCAGTACCGCCGGTGGAATCAGCATCCTTGGTGGCATCAGTGCCACCATCATCATCTGGAGCGGCCTCAGTACCGCTTTCCTCCTCCTCATGGGGCGCCTCTGAAATCTCCTCGTGGTGAAGCTCAGATGAGGCGCCGCCGCCTGCTGGGATCCTACCTCTCCTAAGTGTGACAAAATCAGCATCAAATAGATCCGAAGATGTATCAACAAATGGATCACTAGGAGTGGCAAACTCAGTGTGTGCTACCTGCTCAGATTTCCTCTTGAGGTTATTCGGATTCGGCTCAATCTGGGCTGGTATGGCGGCTTTCCCTCTCACCAAGTCCCGCATCTCCTGGCGGAACTCGTCCATCTCCCGTCTGAATGTGGCCTGTTGGTCCGTGAGGAGGCGGGCGATGTCATCCAAAGCGGGGCTCTCGTGGGAGCCCGACGGGTGGCCTCTCTGGGGGTGAGGCTGCTGGAACTGCTGCTGGTGGTAAGAGGGGTATGAGGAAGGGTGCTACTGCTGAACTGGGTGAGCCTGCTGCTCACGTCTCCACGACTGTCCCTGCTGCTGATAGGGACGAGGACCGAAGGATGAAGGCTGGTGCTGCTGGTGTGCTGGGTGCTGCTGCTGCGACTGCTGGTGATCTCTCTGCTGGGAGTACTGCCCTCCCTGACCTGACGGCTGCTGCTGGGGCTGGGCACCACCACTCCCCCACCTGAATCCGGGATGGTCTCGTCGGATCCCAGGCTGGGGGCGGTCATACCAAATCCCGTTGACATCCGTCAACGGCTCTGCATCGTAGGGGGCTGGCGGGAGCACTGCCAGAGGCTGATCCGGCTGGTAGACCACCATCTGCATGTCTGGAGATGGTGGGGACTGGTAGGTAGGCTGCGGCTGCTGGTACGGCTCCGCCTGTACAAGGTGAACCTATCTAGGCTGCTGTGAGGAGCTGGAGCGCTGGGACGAGCTGCTGCTGCCGCCGGTATCGCCTCGCGACAGAAGACGGGGCTGTGAAGCTGTCTGTGCCTCCTGGAGACACATGAGCTGGGTCTTCATGTCGCTCAGAACCTGTGCCATCTGTTCCATCTGAGTGATGCTCTAGCACTGCTTCTTCTCAATCAGCTCCATGCGGTCCAACTTCTCGCTGATAATACCCATGTCCGCAGCGGATGACTCTGCCTGTGCTGCTCCGACTGCGGACGAACTGGATGGACCAGCATCTACCCGTGTTATCCGCTGGTACTGCACGGGTCCTGGCTGCTGTGGCTGGGGTCTCTGAGCATACAACCTGGTCTGGGACATCACCATGTAGTTTTCGGCCATCTCCTCGTAGATGGCCCAGACCTGGTCGTGGCCCTTGGCAAAGTAGGACCCGCCGCAAGAAGCGTTCACCAGACCCTGAAGCTCTGGCGTCAACCTGCTGAAAAAGCTCTGAACTAAGTTCGGCTTGGAGATGTCGTGGTGCGGGCATCTGTCAAGGAGCTCTCGAAACCTCTCCCATGCCTCGTGAAACTGCTCGTTGGGGAACATGGAGATGTTGCTGATCAGGGCCCTCGCTGCATTCGTCCGCCCGAGTGGATAGTACTTGTTCAAGTACTCGGTGCGGAGCTGCTCCCAGGTGTAGACAAACTTCCCCAAGTGTTTCAGCCAGGTGGCTGCTCTATCTGCCAGTGAAAAGGGGAAGGCTATCATCCGAATCGTGTCCTGATCCACGTGGCGATCATGGACAGTGCTGCAGATCATCAGGAACTCCTGGAGGTGGAGGTGGGGCTCCTCAGTGGCAAGTCCGTGAAAACGGGGCAGCAACTGTAAGGTATTCGGGGGGAACTTGAAGTCCCCCACGATCGGTGGCACTACTACCCAATGATGCATGAGTGTCGATCCGGGGTTGTGCAACTCCCGCATCGGTCGTGGTGGTCCTCCTGCCGCGGCGGCTGCCGCTGCGGCGGCGGCGGCTGCTGCTGCTGCTGCGGCTGCTGCGGCTCGTGCCTCTGCATCAGGTACCTCCTCAGGCTCGCTCTCCTGATCTCGCTCTGCTCTGAGCCTCTCCAACTCTCGCCTCATCTCTATCATGAACGCCCCCTGATCACGTAACTGCTGCTGAACTGTCTCAAGTGATGCGATCAGGGTGGAGTTGATCGCCCCCTGGTCTAGTACAAAATGCTCGGGCAGACGGGGGTGATCATCTGAACTGCCGGCCATAGCGACGTCTGCAAAATCAAACGAGCCCAACTCAGGTGCTGTCAAATCTGCTAATCTCTCCTCGGGCTCATGTCTCTCAGTACCAAAAGAAAGGGGGTCGAGGGGGAACAGGGCGGAGTCGTACTCGGGCTCGGAGAGCTGGTCTCGGCTCTCGTGGGCCAACCTAGATGATCGGGTAGACGTGCCCGAAAGCGGTGCAGCCAGAGGCTGCCTAAGAGACCGTCTACCCATCATCTTGATCTGGCGAGTAGTGCGGATGAGATCTGGAGAAACTATGATCACAAAACAAACCCCCGGTTCACCAACGCAACGTGAGCTGAAGACCGTGAAAGTTCGGTCAGATTATCTTGTCTATTTTATTTTGGTGAACACACAAAATATCAGAGCGCTTACGTGACCTGTTAGGATATCCGATGCTATCCCAACCGACTGGCCCGCACGGAAGAGTCGGTAATCAGTCGGGACTAGCACCGGGAGGCTCTACCTAGGGTGCGGGTCACTCTCTCGCGCATCCAAACCATACAATGAGGGGGTTGCTCTCCCCAAGACAAAATTTTTAGGGTGAGCGGTTTTTAAGGTCAATAGTCTTAGCCAGTCCCAATTTTATGGTTTCTCTTTTTAGTATTTTTCAAATCAAACAAAAGGCCTAACGAATTTTTCGGTTCTCCTGATTATTAAGTCCGAAAACAGGGGGGAGAAGTCGAAAAAGCCGATGCATGATAAAATCAATGATGCATGCAAAGTAAGGAAGGCGTACCTGACTCCAGCACTCTACATGCAAGATGATCCGCGCATAAATGTAAAGACAGAAAGGAAACTACCTAAATGATCAACGGGAAAGCCGAGTCCTAAACGAGCAATTTCTAGCGAAGAACCGTTTAACTTAGTCACTCGCCCTCGATCCAAAGAGTCCGATCTAGACCCACCCCTCCTCTTCTCGACAGGTCGAGTTCAGGAGTAGCGCTTGACGGGGCAGGCTTGCGGCGCGTAGGCTCTCAAAAAAGCGACTAAGTTATTTTTATTATTGATTTATTAGTAGATCCAATTAACATTCTATGGGAACAGATAATCAGTTAGGTGTGTGGATCCTACTAACTACGGCACAATCACCAGAAATTCCTAAGTCTAGGGGCTCGAGCAAAAACCGCGTAAACACCGGAAAAGGCAGAAAGAAAATAAAATAAAACCGCGAAAAACCGCGTAAATCCACAAAGGTCCAAGTCTGAGTCCCTGTATTATTACAACAATAATCAAATAGTCCTCACCTACTCAACTCTCTCTCTCGCTCTCTCCTGCGGCTCCGTGCAGAAGGGAGCCGCCTCCGAGTCTCGCGGTTGCGTCGGCTTCTCGAAATAGGCTGCCTCGATCCTCGGGCCCTCGCAAGAAAAAGAGACAAGTGGTCAGTCCAAATTATTATCAGAAAATATCAGAAAAATATATATACAAAAATCTATACAAAAAGCCGTGAAAATCAAAAAGCCGCGGAAAAGCTAAAAAATGACTATTAAGCCATGCTCCCCGGCAACGGCGCCATTCTGATAACCGGCCTGACCACACGGGTATAAGGTACAGAAATAAGGTCGTTGCGACCCAAGCGATCAGACCGTGTATATCAAGAAAAAAAATCGAACCACTAATGACAAATCAAGCAATCAAAATACGAGAAGCGGTCCTGCTATGTGATTAACCTGGTATAGCTCCCAGGGTCGAACTCAAGGAGCACGGATTGTCCAAGACGCCCACGAAGTAGTCAAAAAAATAAAGGGAGAAAACATTTTTAGTGGTTTTTAATTATTTTTATATTTTTTTTGGATTTTTAAGTTTATTCAGAAAATAAGAAAGGCAAGAAAGAACATAGTTCAACAAATTATTTCAAGCACCAAAAATCAACCAAAAATCAGAACAACAATATTTTTATGTGTTTTATATTTTTTTATGTTTTTGGTGAATTTTTGATAATTTTCTGATATTTATTTTATTTTTCTAAAAATCAAACAGTAGCAAAAATAAGAGGTACTGTCCAGCCGAGCCAAGAAACCCTAGATAAAATATCTAAGGGCCTCAAAATGGCCTGTAGGTAATTTTCCTGTAAAATAGAGAAAACAAGGAAAATTTAGGTACCAAGTTTATTGTTTTTGGGTTTTTAATGTGTTTATTAGAATTTTTATTGGTTTTTGAGTGTTTTTAAGTTTTTAGTGGTTTTCAGTGATGAAAAATAGCCAAAATTGGCTAGAAAATCAAACAAACTAAACTAAACATTAACTAATTTTTAGGGAATTTTTGAAGGAGTTTTTATATTTTTTGTGATTTTTCAATCTGGACAGTGACAAAAATAGAGGTTTTTGAATTTTTAAAAATAGCAAACAAACTCAAAAATGTCCTCAAAAATCTACAAAAATCCTACACCATGGCAGGAGCCATGTATCAAATTTTCGTTGGATTTGGAGGTGATTTGATATTTTATTCAAAAATAGAGAGAGGGCACTGTGCACAGGGACCAAAGTGCAAATACCCAAAGTTTTGGGGGTCCAGGTGCAATTAACCCAGCAAATCACGCGCCAAACGCGTGCCTGGGGCACTCAGGGACCTATATGTAAGGAAAATAAGTCCCGAGGACCTATTGGTAACACGTACCAAAAGTCCAAGGGGCTCAGTTGCAAATAACCCAAAAAATAACGCACATGCGTAAAACAACCACGCATAGGGGTATAAATGCAATTAACTAAAACCTTTCATTCATTCATAAACAACCAGAATTACAAGGGCATAGATTGCAAATACACCAAAATAACACGTGACGAAGCACGTGGCTCACAACAGGCAGGGGTATAAATGCAATTAACGGAAAGCTCAGGGTCCTCTATGCAAATAAACCTAAAACTTAACAACGTATTTAAATATTTACAGGACTCAAATGAAATAAAACAAAGATAAGGACCTAAGGGTAAATTACCCTTTATTAGGCGGGGCTCTGGATGCGCTCCACGTGGCTGATCGGAAGGTTGGGACTAGTGGGCGCTCCGGATCGTCCCTTCTCTGATCGAACGCTGCAGGATGCTCCAGGGATGGACGACCAAGATCTGAACTGGAGCGAGACGGGGGCGATCGACGGCGGCTGGAGGTCCTGGATGAACAGGCGGCCGGCGAAGTTCTCCGGCCTCGTGAAAGCGTCTCCGGCCTCCTCTGCTGCTCCTGAATATCGGAGGAGCTCCGGCGTGAAGGTGCGTAGCAGCTGATGGTCTCCGATGCCCCAACCGAGCTCGGGGGAGCTCCGACGAGGGTGGGGGAGCTGAAGCTCCTGGTCTGAATGTCGAAAGGCCTCAGATGGCCTCTTCTGGACCTGCAAAACCACTCAGGAGATTCACGGGTCGAGGGCAAAGTGCCTCGACCCAGTTAGGCGTAGTGGGGGTGACTGGTGCGTCGGGGCGGCGGGCTCCGGCGATGGTGGAAGACGGTGGAGCCCGGTTCCCAGCTACTGTGCGAGCTGGGTTGTGTGAGTGGGTGAAGAACGTGCGGCGGAGGAAGGCGAAGATGTGGGTCGGGTCCGATGGTCGAACGATGGTCGGAACTGGGGTGAATCGAAGAAAGATGACGGCGGCGCGATTTGGGGGAAAGCTGAAATCGAACGAAATGGCGAAGCTAAGAAGGTACCTAGGTGAAGGAATAGACTGTGGCGGAGCTGGGGAAGCTCCCGGTCGTCGCCTCGAGTGTCGTCTCTGCCCGAGGCTCGGAGCTCTCGCTGGTGGCGGAGCTGCGGCGGCTACGTCGCCGGATCGATGGATTCACTCCCTCTCCTCGCTGCAACAGGTCAGGGATGCGAGCTGTCACCTCACACACTCTCTGGAGCTCACTGGAGAACGAGGCGAATGGCCAAAGATGGAAAGAGAAGGTGGCGGAGCTGCGGCTAAATACGATTAGGGGTCCGAAAAGAAAGGGTCCGGGCAAGCTCAGGAGCGCGCGGATCCCGAGGGAGCGGCTCCGGCGAGGATGTCGGATGCAAGGGGAATGATTCAGACCCGGGGTTTGGGTGATAGGCAATCGGGTTGAGCGGGGGAAAATCCGAGAAGTTGGGTCCGACGCTCAAATCCGTAAGAAGTGGTCCTGGGGGGGTCAGTTGACCGGGCGGTCAACATCCCCAGGACCCAATGGGGTTCGGCCACGTGGCTGGATCTTGAGGTGACAAATTGGGGTAGCTAGGGGCCGAATCTGCAAAAACTCCCAACATGAAATATTTTTCTTTTATTTTTTTCTATTTTTTGGTGATTTTTAATAATTTTTTCGAAATAAAAATAAGGTATTTACATAGTATGTACCATATATAGGTATATATACAATGTGTAGGGTTTTGATTTTTTATTTTTAATTATTATTTTTATACAATTTTATCCTTATTTTATATTTTATTTATTTATAGAATAAAATAAGGAATAAAAAGGTATTTTTATTTTATTTTTATTATTTATGTACATTGGTAAAATAAATAGATATGTACATCTATATACATGGTATATGTACAATGTATTTTTGTATTTTTCTATTTTTATTTTGTTTTGATTTTAATTGTTTTTATTTTATTTATTTACAATATATAATATAGACTATTTACAAAAAGTTTGGAAAATGACTTTATTTATTTGCAAGGTTAAATAAATATGTAGGCATGGTTTATGTACATGATGAAGGGGTATTTTTAATCTTTTTGATTTTTAACTTTTTATTTTGTTTTTATCTTTTATAAATATATACAAGTATTTACAAGCATATTTTTGGGTGAGGAAAATATAGTTTTATTTATTTACACAAATATTTACACATGAGCCCCTATCTCCCTCTACTTTGGCTTTTATGCGGTCAGGCCCATGCTGAGCCCTCCCTTGGGTTAGGTTGCTCAATATTTATTCTAAATATTTCCCTCTTTTTCTTTTTAATCTTTATTCTTTTATTTTTGCACAAAAACATGCTAATTATATATTTTTACACAATGCATGCTTTTGGTAATTATTCCTATTTACACATATCTACATGTATTTGCAAAGGTTTTTGTAGCTAAAATATAAGAATAAAGAGTGATGAATGGGTATTCATCAGATAGTCCCATATTTGAGCCTTTTGTCCTCCACTTTGATGAGACAGATACATTTTCTGAGGACCAGATGCCAGCCAGCATTGTTGTTGAGCGAGGATCAGCCACAATCACATTACCGGCCTCCGCGAGGATGACCAGTACCTTCTCCTGCATCCAGATTGCCGAGAGCCAGACTTCATATGATGATGCAGCCTAGTGCATTGAGTAGGTGCTTGATAGTAGCGCAGATGCCCTGATAGATCGTGATTCTCTATTTCTCACCGATGATCTTGCATTCTTCCACGAGGGTTATCTGCAGGAGAATGCCACACATGATGAGTACTCGGTTTCACCTTCTGAGAGTGTATCCGATCTGGAGGATCACAAAACCGAGTCTTCCGATCACTCTGATTTTGAGTCTTCTCACCTCGACAACCCTCGTGAGGATGACCGATCCTTGAGATATTCGATGATCTGCCAGATTTGTCTTCATTATATGCATCAGATATCAGTTTTCTTAGAGAGTCTCCTGATCTTCACTTTCCATACCTCTTTGAGACACTGATCGATGTGGAAGATTCCATGACTGATCCATCCTTCTCCACGTTTGATTTCTTCGGCTCTACACTTCCACTCCAGTCTGAGCCTGAGCTGATGATTTATTTTATGCTACCGGATCCCGAATCATTATTCCCATATCTTTGGTCGGTAGAAGACACCTGCCTGATTGCATACCTGGGTGTCATTTCTTACATTGTTGATTTCATCGTTGTTCTCATACCGTGACTGCGATGACAGTACGGCATTCGCCTTACAGATGTCGTCCTGAACCTTGTCACAACGTTATCCTAGCCTTTGCACCCAGCTAGGGGCGTAAAATCTAGCGCTTGTTGAGAGGCACCTCAACATTGTACCCTTTTGTATATACGTGTTTCGTCTTGGTTTGATCATTCTTTCTTTCGTATTTGTTTTCACCCCAGGTCTCGTATAGGATTATCTTTGCTATACTCAGGATATACCTCATCATAAGTATAGGGGTGAAAACACCAAGTTGTTCATAGCATTCTGTTTCATTACTCCTGTTGTTGCCTATACTTAAGGATCCTTCACCTTAAGTATAGGGGGAGTAATGTCCTCCCATCTTGTATATATTTCTCTTCTTCGTCTCTTTCTACCTCTATTTTGCTGCCCATACTTTGGGATATTCACCCTAAGTATAGGGGGGTAGACCCTATACATCCCTACACTCAGATTTCCCTTCACGTACAGCTTGTTATACTTAGGATTACTTGATCCTAAGTATAGGGGGGAAACACTGAGTCCTCCTTATTCTATTCTTTGATTCGTCTTTGTATATACCATTCCTTTTCACTTCCCTATACTAAGCACGAGTTATGTCTTCTTCATCTCTCTTGATCACTCTGAGGACATCGTTTGAGCTAAGTATAGGAGGTGTCGTATATATTTCATATATACTGTAGCCATAACTCGTACTTTGTGTGAGTATGTTAATAAATAAAATGGCTAAAAATCCATAAAAATTTAAAATTTTCCCTTGTACATAAAATTCTTCTTGCACATACCTAATTATTTATAAAAAATTATTTTTGTACAAATGATTGTAAAAATGATTTGTGTAAATAGCTTGTAAATATTTTCATATCAAAATTATGTATATAGTACAAAATTTTTGTAAATTGTTTTGAAAAACAAAAAGTTTGCAAAAAAAACCTTGTGTAAATTTCTGTAAATATTTTGAAAAACTTCGCATTCATGCATACATCCATGTTTTCAAACATTTTTCAAAAATTTTGCACATGTGTAAATATTTGTAAAATTGCATCTTTGTAAATTCTTGCACAGTTTTTCCAAATCATAGTTGACATTTAAACTAGCCTGGAATTAAATTGACAAATGGAGCTTGGTTAAGACCTTAATCCACCTAATTATAAGAGGAACCTTATAGGGCTTAGGATTGAGACTTTTCAAGTCCATTGGGACTTAATTCTTAGAGTCCACTGGGCTATGAGCATATGTCATCTTGATGAGACTAAGTAGAGCACTTAACAACACACGCATGATTCTCAGAGACAATGGCTTTACTTGCACTAGCACTTTACACATAGCTCTCCACGGATGAGGTGGTGAGGAGGCAGTTTCCTTTGGCTTGGGGTAGCATATGAGGGTAGTACTTCTAGGCGGATTCTCTATTCTTCTTATAGTGAAGTAAGTGCGTCTCAACTTGGTCTGGTGGTTATGAAGTCTAAAGACAGAAGTTGTGGGTTGCAATAAAGCTTCAAAAGAGGGATAGTCTACTGGCTCAAGAGGAAAAACTCCTTGTATATATGTTGCACCATGTAGATATGTTGTATAGATGCACATGAAAAAAAAATGCAAAAAGAAAAGAACTCCAAAAAAGTGGCGGGTCGGATTAAAAATTTAATAATCCCACCGGAGTGTATATAGTCAAATAAAGCAAAGCTTATGTTATACATGACCATCTCATGAAGCTTGCAGCGGGAGACTCGGCTACACTAGTTAGAGCTCCCAAGGATACATGGCTACACTGGTCATGGTCCATTCTCTTCTTCCTCCTCTTCTTGAGCCGGTTGCACTTGAACATAGAAGGGAATACCCCGCTTCTCGAGGAAAGAGTTGATATACCGAGGCATTAGAGTTACCGGGTTGAGGGAGGTTGTTTCTTTATTACTTCTGGGGTGGGGAGCTACATATCACTTACACAGTACAAGGAAAGATTCATGGTCATTAGAGTTTGTGTATGTGGACTTGTTCTGATCTGATTTATTGAGGAGTCTTGACCATAGATTGGTGGAACTTAGAGGCTGTTAAGTTTCAAGCTTAAGTCCAAATAAGGTTCCGACAAATTAATAATCCAAAGGTCTGACTGAGCTCCATATTTCAATTTAATGAAGGATAGTTTAATAATCAACCTTGATTTCCTCCCCTTTCCTTTTTCTTTCTCTTTTGCACTTCTTTTTCATAGTGTTTGCTAAGGGACTAGCAAAACTAAAGTATAGGGAGTGATGAATCCCCATTCATCACTCTTTATTCCTTTATTTTATCTATAAACCTTGGCAAAATGCCATGTAAATGCTTGTAAATATCATAAATTATCAAAATACATGCATCATGTAATTATTGATAAGTAGCATGTTTTTGTGTACAAATAAAGGAATAAAGAAATAAAAGAAAAAGAGGGAAATATTTAGAATAAATATCGAGTGACCTAATCCCAAGGGAGGGCTCAGCATGGGCCTGACCGCAAAAGAAACCAAGTAGAGGGAGATAGGGTCAATCATGGTGTACATAACCCTATGTATATAAATAATTTCATTTTCCTCAAAATAAAAATAATATTTCTCATATTTTGTATATATTTATAAAAATAAAATAAAATTCAGAAAAATAAAAATAAAAAGAAAAATAAGAAAATTCATTTCCCATCTTGTATATATACCATGTATATATGTATATAGATCTATTTATTTAACTAATGTAAATAAATCATAAAAATAAAAAAATACCTTTTTATTCCAAATTTTATGTTGTAAATAAATAAAATATAAAATAAAGAATAATTGTACAAAAATAAACAATTAAAAATAAAAATAAAAAATGCATATGTATATAAACCTATATATAATAATAATATAATGTAAATACGTTATTTATTTTTCAAAAAAATAAATAAAAATCAAAAAAATAATTTGAAAAATAATAAACATTTTTCATGTTAAAACTTTTTTAAAATAAAATCATTTACTAATTTTAAATGAATTTACAAATAATTAAAAAATGGAATAATTTGATTGGTCCACGGGGGATTGTTGACCCCCGGTCAACTTTCCCCCCTGTACCACCTTGTACCCGGATCCGATTCCTACCCTATTTCTCCCAATTTTCTCGGATCAATCCGATCACCTCTCACTTAAACCCTGGGCTCTGATCTTCCATGAGGGATCCACGATCCACGCCCACCTATCCTCTTAGGGATCCGCTCCTTGGATTGCGCGCTTCACGACCATCTTGTCGGACCCTTCATCATATATAACCAAAACCCCAGCCACCTTCTCCGACATCTTTGGCCATCGTCTTCCAGTCCCAAGACCACCATCCTTCTCCCTAGAGTGACAACCAACGAGTGAGGGTGTTGCAGCGAGGAGTGAAGGGCTGCAGCCACTGATCCGGCGACCTGCGCCACCGTGCTCCGCCACCGAGCGAGCTGAGACTCTGGTCGTGACGAGTCATCGAGGCAAAGACCCTAGAAGCTTCCTGACCTCCAGCATAGTCGACTACGTCCATCAGGTACCCCCGATACCCCTTAGGTTAGGTTAATTTCAGAAATCCCCAATTTGCGCCGACGGCAGTCGCCAGCCATTTCCCGACGATCCAGTCACCCTTCCGATCATCCGACCCGACCATCGCCATCACGAGACTTCGTTCCATCTTCTCCGCACCTCCGATCACCTTGGTTCGCCCCGGAACCAAGGCTTGGGTCTCCTTCACCATCGCTTCGTCGGAGATCCCCGCTCTGCCTCATTCCAACCACCCCTTCGCCCGCTAACAGGTCGACGCACTTTGCCCTCGACCCAGGTTTCTTGTTGTGCAGCTTGTAGGTCAAATCGACCTCAACTGGAGGTCGATTCAATCAAGCACAGCAGCTCCGCGACTTCTTCATCGCCGAACCACTCTGATGGTTCCCGGCCTCATTGGAGATATCCACCAGCTGCGGACCAGCATGGACGATTATTTCCCCATCTCAGCAGCTCCAGAGGAGCCCTCCACCGCGTGTACTGGGCCGGCGAAGTTCGCCGACGAGCTGTTCTTGGAGGACCTTCAGTCACCGTTCGATCGAGCCTCTCGCCCAGTTTAGATCCTCGTCGTTCATTTGCGAGAGGCCACAACCGTTGATCCATCTGAGGATCAGATCAGGAGCATCGATCTAGCGAAGAGGTGTGCACGCTTCTCCACCGTCAGATCTCCACGTGGCGCGCCTCCAGCCGCCGATCATTAATAAGAGGGGTAATTTCACTTAGGCCCCTCCTCTTTTGGCATTTATAGAATAGTCTTGTAAATATATTAGTGTGTTGTTTTTATTTTGGATAATTTGCATCTAAGACCCTATATTTGTTTTATTTGCATTTTAGTCCCTACCTGTGTGAGACACGTGCTTCGACACGTGATATTTTGGACAAATTGCATGTATGGGCTTGGGTTTTCTGGTATGTTCTGAAATGAAGTTTTAATTTCTATATTTGCATGTATATCCCTGTGCGTGGATTTAATTGAACATGTGCTGATAGTTTGTGAATTTTGCAATTTAAACCCTAAGGTTTTTGCACGTGTTACTGTTTAGCCCTCCGAACTATTTTCTCTTGCAAATAGGTCCTTGTGTGTTATAACTCTTTTATTGGTTGAATAAAATAGCAAATAAAATCCAAATTAAGTGAAATTTGGACACATGGCTCTTGCCACTGTGTAAAAATTTCACTAATTTTTTGGGACATTTTCCTTGCTTTTTACTATTTTTAAAAAATCAAAAACATGTATTTTTGTTATTGTTTGGAAAAGAAAATCGAAGAAAAATATAAAAACTTTTCTAAAAATTTTAAAAAAATTAGGGGTAGTTTGTCTTGTTGTTTTCTACCTTCTCAATTTTTGTGCTATTTCGATTTATAAAACCCATAAAAATTGAAAAATGCTACAATTCTTATAAAAATCATTAAACATTCTATAAAATTCAAAAAAATGCAAACTCTTTTTCTATAGCTTAGTTTTTGTATATATTGTTCATAAAAATTGTCTCCAGATTTTTATAGACCAATATATATTTTTAATTGGCCTTTCAAGTTTGGCTGCACATTAACCCACTGTTTTCCTCTTTCTCCATTTTTATAAAATCAAATAAAATTGAAAAATTCCCATAAAATTACCAAAAACACTAAAAACATAAAATTAATTTTATTTGATTTTTTTGTGTATTTTTTAGTATTCAAATAAATTGTGGTTGTTGCTCTTTTATACATTTTGTTATATTTTCCTTATTATTAAAAATACAAAAAAATTAAAAACCTTTAAAATCCATGAAAAACATTTTCTTCATTATTTTATCTTTTTGACTACTTCGTAGGCCGTAAGGCCATCCCGTGCTCCTTGAGTCCGACCCTGATCGCTATACCAGGTTAATAAATTAGCGAGGACCGTTGTTTGATTTCCTTGATTTATCTTTCGATTTGGCGGTTCTATATTTTTCTTGATTGATCGATTCTCCGAGATCCGGGTCGCAACGACCCTAGATTGATTTCTACCTTGCCCGGATTTTGGAAGGGATTTTTCGGTCATTAACTGCACTGATCGTACTCACAAGAAGCTCCAGGTGCTTTGTTATCCTATCCAACTTATCCAAGTTCTTCGTCCTTTGCTCGATCACATGAAGCTTCTCAAGCTCCTTTTATTGTTTCTTAATAATCTCTACTTTGGATAGGTGATTTCCAATAATGGTAATGATCAGAACTGTCTACTCTATCCACTTCATGTGATGTCGTCATGTTGACATCCTTGTGGGGTGTTGTAGGAGTGGTGATGGGGTGCTTCTGAAAAGCACGTGAAGAAGAAAGAGATGTTCAACTCTCCGCCATCTCCTCAAAATTTTGATACAGGACATCCTCATCCTTGTTGAAGTGGCTCCCTCCACAAGCGGCATCTACCAGCTTTTTGATTCTCAATGCTTAAACCTCCAAAGAAATTTTGTACATGGCTGATCTTTGGAATATCATGATGGGAGCATTTCTCTGTCAGATCTTTGAATCTTTCCCATGCCTAGTGAATAGGCTCATGGGGCATCTGGGAGAAATTAACAATCAAGGATCACATTTGATTGAGGCATCCAAGTGGATAATACTTATTTAAAAATGTGTATCTCAACTCTTCACAAGTAGTGACAACCTTCCCCAAGGGATTTAACCAGAACAAGGCTTTTCCCATCAGACTAAAAGGAAAGGCGGTCATCTGCATTACCTCTAATGGGACATTTGGGTAGTGTACTGTTCCACAAATGAGATCAAACTGTTGGAGGTGTATATAAGGTTCTTCATTAATGTTTCCATGGAATATTGGGAGAAGAGGTAAAATAGTAGTCTTAAGCTCAAAATGCCCATGAACCGCAAGGATATGTATCCAAGAATTTGTCTGTCCTGCCCCTGGATTGTAAGCATCCTTTAATGTAGGCTTAGCCCCAGGTTCTATGTGAGGTTCATCTCCCCCATTCCCACCTCTAGGGTTTCTGTTATCCCCCTCTCTCCTATCTTCTCTTTCTTGTCTTATCTCGAGAATCATATCTCTCAGTGTGGCCTGAAAATTAGACTGTTATGTTAACTATGCTTGAATTGATTGAATGGAGGCTAACATGGTACTGTTGATCTCACTCTGCTATGATATGGTTCCCTTTCCCTTTGGTGGCATTAAGTGTCCAGCTTCTGACTCTGAAAATGTATATGCCCCTCGATTAGTGCTCAGAATTGATGGAGTCTCAGATATTAATTTGAGATTAAAGTCAATCTCAAATAGTGTATCTATGGATGTTGTGAATTGTGAAGTGGGGAAAAAGGAATATTCTTGAAGTAAGTCTCCCCGAATAGAAGGTGAACGACTCAAAGCGTAGAATGAGTTCGCGAAGTCTGAACGAGAAATACTCCGGTCCGACATCTTCGAAATCAATTGGCACGATGCGAGAGCACGAAGTGAACGCAAAAGTGAAAGTGAATGAAGGCACAAACTGTGTAGAATGATCTTTATCACTAGCAAGCAAACACAATACAAACCCCCAATTCACCAACTCAAATCAATGTGAAGACCATGAAGGTTCGGTCAATTATCTTGTCAATTTTAGAATTTGGTGATAATACAATATATCAGAGCGGTTAAAGCGAGTTGTTAGGAACCCAATGCTCTCAGGAGACTTGCCTAATCCCAATGTTAGATCTTTCCCAGCCAGTATGAATTACGGATCGTCTATCGGCTACTCGGTCAATTCAATCTGTTAAGGATGTTGCAGGCCGCTTTACCGTCTACCGGAGAGATCCTCACTGGAAAACGACTGACTCAAGATAGTAGTATGAAAAGAGTTTAGGCATGGTTCTATCCTAGTGTGTGGGTCGCTCTCTCGCTACATACAAACCAAACAATGAGGGGGTTACTCTTGTCAAAACAATGATTCTTCCTTGTTTTTATTTTAGGGTCGAGTTTTCTTTAGCAGACCCATATTTTAGGTAGTTATCACTGTATTAAAATATTTTCAAAGAATCGCCTATCAAGTATCCAATTTCCTTTTTAACTTATGTGAGTGAAAATGAGGAAGGAGGTCGGAAATTCCAATACGCGATCAAAAACAATGATGCATGCAGGGGTTAGAGATGCGTACCTTGTCGCCAGCACTCTACATACAAGTGATCTGTGTAGAATTTAAATACATAAAAATAAACTAACCTATATGATGCAAGTGAACCGTGCTAGATGATAGCTTCTACTAAAGGGTAAGAACAAGTTAATTTGACTAAGTCCAAATTACGCTCTACTCTATAGGCACATAAATTCTTGTTTAGGGTGTTTGGACCTAATTAATTACCTGACTCAAGCAAATTAATTAAAGCAATCAAGAGGTAGCTCACGAAATCTGTGGAAAACAAAGAAAAATAAGGCGATAAAAACAAAATTTGTGAGGTCCCCCAAGTGCGTCGGCACTTGGCGAAACAGATCCCACAACAAATGGATGTTTGTTTACAAGAGTTCAAATGCTAGGAAAAAAACTCTCTTTTTTTCTTCAATTGTTCTTCTCCTCTTCTCATGCTATCCTACGACTTGGTGAAGAACCAAGCCACCTCCACGTCCCTTGGGTGCTTCGTCTCTTCTAGGATCGCCTCCTTCATTCTGCGGGCCCTCGTAAGAAAAAGAAAAGAGAATGTGTAAGAAACGCAACTATCAAATATGAGAAAGAAAAAATGAAATGAATACAATGGATATGAACAATGAAGTGAATGGAAAAATGTAAATAGATATTTGCAACCAAGAATAGCAGGTCAAAAGAGAACCTACCCCTCGCCATGCCTTCCCGACAACTGCGACATTTTGTTGTTGCATGATCTTCGAGGAGTGAAAATGAAAGGTATGAAGTGTCGTTGTTATCCCCAAAAATCACATGACAAACAAACAATTTTTTTTGTTCTCTTGATGCAAAATAATTACAAAGAATAATGTAAAGCAAGAGAATTTTTCTACGAATTTACATGTATAGCGGACAAGATTAAACTCAGGGAGGCTACAATTCCCGAGGGTTATTCAATTAATCGACAAAAAATCAATTAAAGAAAAAGGAAATCTCAAAGGCAAACTATCCTTGATTTTTGAGGAATTTTTCTCTTTTTAAATATTTTATATTTTTTATATTTTTGTTTTTTTTTAATTTTCTAATTTTCAAATTTTTAGTGATTATAATTTTGCATTTTTTATTTTTAAATCAAGACCAATATGCACAAAATAAGAAATAGCACACCAACTCTTTTTGTAATTTTCAATTATAGCAAAAATACTCAGAAAAATCTAGATAAAATATTTTTGCGTTTTAAAGATTTTGAATTATTTTTGGGAATTTTTGTAGAATTTTCGGATGTTTTTGTATTTTTCTAAAAATCAAACAGCGATAAAAAATTAGAAACAGTGCACGACCTGGAGTAATTTGCAATTTTAAAATATTTTAAGTGTCCAAAACTCCTAGCAATTATTTTTATGATAAAACTGGGATAAATATCTACAAATAGAGACTAAAATCAAGATTTTTAGATTTTTGTAGAATTTTTTAATTATTTTTAAATTATTTTTAGTATTTTTCATTTTTTGGGTTTTATAAATAGTTAATACACAAAATTTGGATAGAAATTAAAAGGCAATGAAATAAAAATACTCTAAATTTTTTCGATTTTTTCGAGCAATATTTGAATTTTTATGACTTTTTGAATTTTAGAAAGAGTAAAAATGACATGTTTTTTATTTTTAAATAATAATAGATGAAACTAAAATGCAATGAAAATTTTATGCTAAAAAGAATAGCACATCAGAAGTATAGCATGATTTTTCAAGAATTTATTAACCAAAGAAAATATTTATTTCAATGATGAGAGTTTGCAAAATAATGTATGGAAATGAAGGTCTGATCTGCAAATGTCTATTGTTCTCGCATAACTAATTAACTAGAAATATATAGAGGATTGAAAATGCAAATTACTTCAAGTAAACGTGACGAGCACGTGACTTGTTGGAGAGTAGGGGCTTTATCGTAGGTCTGGAAACTTTGGGGGTGTTAATTTAATTTCTCCAATGTCTTTGGTTTGAATACCCCTTAGGGTTTCTTTTCTTCTTTCTCAAGCAAAAGGGGTGCCACACCCCCTTTTCTCCATAAACACAAGGGTGGTAGCGACAGTGTCTTGACGGAGGTCGGCCGCTGGGGAGAGCGGCTCGCGCGGTTGACGTCGGAGTGCTTGGAGTGATGCCGAGGGACACGTGGCGAAAGTCGGTCGCTGGGGAGAGCCGCTTTGAGGGACGTGTGGCGGAAGGATACTGGGGCAACTCTGCGAGGATCTCACGGAGGACTTGTGAGGGCGGTCGGCTTATGGAGGAACGGCGGAGGCGCTCCGCCTTAGTGTCGCTAAGGGCGGTGACAATGTCTCAGCCTGGGGGCACGCCGCCCTAATGGTAGCGATGGCGACCTGGAGGCGCGCCGCCCCAACGGAGTTCGGACGGCCTGGGGTCTGCGCCGCCAAAACGGTGGTGATGACGACCTAGGGGCATGCCGCCGAAACGGACTTCAGGTGATGGTTGGCGCGGTGGTGCGGCAGTGAGGAGGGATGGTGGGCATCGACCCAATATAATTTGTATTTTTATTTATTATTTATTATTATTCTTGTTGTTAAACAGGAACTGTATATAAAAACTTTTTTTATAATTCTTTTTAAAAATTATAATCAGGAGTAGAATTCTTTTTGTTATTTTTATATTTTTTATTTTTTAACAAATGAACCTGCAAAACAAATGTTAGGAAAATAACTATGTTTTTTTATTCTTTTTATTTATAGACAAATCAAGACGCGACCAATACGACTCGGTCCCAAATCAAAACGGATGCATGAGTGAAGATACGACAAAAAGTGAGGGATGGATCTGAATCTCCAGCCACCGTATGCGGTCGGAGTTGATAGATCATGGGAGATAGAAAAGAATGCGGAGAGATTACGAAAATGAGATGAAAAATCGAGTTGGATGCAGATAAGGTCGTGATGGATTTAATGATCTAGACATAAAAATGACAATGAAATAAAAATGCGAGAGATAAAATATGATTAATCTACGATAAAAATAAGAAAAAATGACGGATCTCACTTTAGGAGCAAAAAAGACCTTGATCACATCGACGAAAGCCGACACACGGTCACCGGACGGCTGGGAGGCTAGACACCCTTCTGCGACAAGAAGACTCTCGAAGATCGGGCTCCTCTCACCAAAGATTGATCAAGTTAAAATGATGGAGAAGGAGCCATATAAATAAAAAAGATAATGGAGTTTGAAATTTGATTTTTTTTTTGAATTTTTAGATGAAGATAAGAGATAAGAGAGAGAAACAAATAAGATAAAGATAAAAGGAGATTAAAAATTATTTACAAAAAATAATTAATTAATTTTTTTGTATTTTCGTCACTTTATTTATTTGAAAATTAAAAGTTAATTTTTTTATTTTTTTGTGGAAGTTGGTTAAGAAAATTAAATATCTACATATGTTATGTACATATATGGCATTATATATAAGGGTAGCTAAGGAAATTAGCTTTTTTAATTAAAATTATTTTTTTATTTTGGTTTTAAATAATTATCGAAAATATTTACAAATATCTATAAATACAATATGTACAAAATACATGGGAAAATAGCACAGACCACCCCAGAAAACAAACTTTTCACCCGTAACTCCAAAATTATGAAATAACAGCCGTTTTAAAGATAATTTAATTTAGAATACAATGGAAGTGAGTTTAGTTTAATTTGAGTTCATATGGAGCCAGAATTGATCTTTCAATTATCGCTTAGTGGTTTTTTCTAGTGTGATTGCTTTTATTTTAATGATTTGATTGTGCAATTACTTTTATTATTTAGCCCACATTTTTATTTACAACTTTTATTTTGATTTTTTTATGTCCATTTTTGTACAAATAAAATAGTGTAGTATACAAATATACACAGAACACAAATTTTTTGGATTTTCTGATTAAGGACCTTATCTCCCCCTACTTTATTCCTATTCGATCAGGTCAAGTCTTGACCTTCTCTCGAGGTTCAGGTCAGCCTGTATCTATTACATATATACAATCTTCTTTTCTTTTCTTTATGTTTCCATCCTTTCTTTCTTTATTTATTTATTTTAGGTTAAAATAATATAAAAATATACAATATTTACACATAGATGCAATTTAGTAAGAATATGAAGTTAGTATTATGTACAGGTGTTTTGTAAGGGATTTTAAGCTAAAATATATGAATAAAGATGACGAATCGCATATTCATCAATGACATTAATTAAAATTTTAATCACTAAACCATTTGAACTTACCCTTATCATATGTAGCTCCTCTATATCCTGGCTCCTCCTATAAGATATTGGTAGTAGAGATGCTAACAAGTTGCGAGGACAAATTATAAAGAAAATTGAATATAGAAAAATATTTTTTCCAATGGTGGAGTGGTCCAAAGGTGTAGGATAGTAGTCGTTTGTCACAAGCTGAATCTTTCGAGTATACCAGCGAGATAGGATAGTAGTTGAGGAATTAGAATTTCTGTGGGTAGATGTAAACATTGATAATATATGAAGTTTTCTTATAAAGAAAATATTATGAAGTTTAGGCACTTACTGATCCTTACCTTCTATGATTGTTGAAAAGATCCATTGAAATACCAACTACATTTGGTCGGACAGGCCCATCTCCGTCAAGCAATAATCCTCAGAAGGGCAACCTAGCCGTTTAACAGGAAGGATCCATGTTTTGACAAGAAGGTTGGATTTAGAATGGTAATTTTTAAATGGGAGTTGTTCAAGCATGCTGGTATTTAGATTTTATTACCCATGGAAAGTTCCTTTGCATATGTAGTTCTCCATTATAGTTAAATGGTGACAAAACTGGCAGTTCCTCACTAAAAATAAATGTAATTTTATACTCTTAGTAATTTATTTCTTCTATATTTTGTTCCTGTAAAACTTCTAGATTTTTCAGCTTTTTAATGAGCAGTGATATTATATTGCATATGAGAGTCCATTGAGAAGAGGAGTACTATCTAAGTTACATTCTGATTGACAAAAACTCTTTCCAAGGTCAAAGTATTCTACAATAATGGAAGTTGTTATTTATTGACTTGAATGCGTTATGTAATAACCCATTGGAGGTTTCTACCATGCCAGATTAGCATATGATACTTAACACAATATCTGGAGTTGTATCTAAAATTGCTCAAAATTCATTTCAGATTTCATACATGCTAACAGAGTTGGCAGGAAACAATCTTACCGATTATTATCTTCAATTGGACTTCTTTTTTAGCCTTTAACAACTAAAAATGTTTATTGTTTTGTTGGATATTCATTTATACTAATTTGTTTTACATTCTAGGGAGGTCAATAATCGATCTCAACATAGCATCCACCAGATTCTAAGGTTAGATGCCAATTATTAATCTTATATTTATTTAGAATATTTTGCTGAAACTCTTACTACTTTTTTATTTTGTTATAGGATTCGAATCAGGGTTCATTCATTTTGAATTGGAATGTATTATTGATCTTATCTTTATTTAGATTTTTCAAAACTCTTATTATTTTTATTTTATTATAGGATTCGAATTTGGGCTCATTTGCATTTCAAATCGGAATGTAGAAAGCGTGACATGGTTTTTCGTCTTAATTTGGTAATTATGTCTCAAAATAATATAAATTTTGGTTGTATTATTTCATATTGCTACCTTCCTATCTCTACGTAGTGTTGCTATAAATTAGCTTTTGGTTCAATGTATGTGCAATTAATTTGTGCTAATTCTTATTGGCTTAACGTTATATATAATTTTGGCTATAGATTTTGTTTACTGTAGCATACCGATTTCTGAGAAAATTATCTCTTATTTTCTGTACTGTAGTGACATCGTTGGTGTAGAACCTCACCGTGACAATAGTATAACCGGAGATGTCTTATTGATTGAGTCATGCACAAGAAACATTTATTTCTACATTTGGTGGTTGAAATCAAGCAGTCCATTACATATCATAGGAAGCCCTTCATTAAGGTTTGTGGAAGAAAAACTACTTCGTTACCTTGGAAGGCTTCATTTTAATTACATGCAGTTTAAAATATTATCGTTAGTGTTTTCAACATGACTTCGTATTCTAATGTGGAAGAGAAACTACTTTATTACCTTGGAAGGCTTCAATTTAATTTCATGCAGTTTAAATTATTATCGTTAGTGTTTTCAACATGACTTCGTATTCTAATTTAGTGTTGATTTAAACTTTTGCTTTGCTCATTTGGTAGGCTTATAATTGCAATTTACTATTGATTTTAGGAAAAGACTTTGCTTAATAAAGACACTAGCAAAGGGAATATCTTGTGTCATAAATGTGGGAGACATCCGTTGGCTACCAAACATCATGATTTTGTAAGTTTTGATAGAACATTCTTGAGATTTGACTAGATATCTTTTAACTCTTAATTTCTTTTTTGGAAAAAAGAAAATCAAAGGGAACCATTAGATATCGACATGACGAACATAATGTATCTCGAAGAGGAAAATGTTTACTAAATAGTTTTTTTTATAATTTCGGCTACCATTTAATATTTAACAATATTGATGTTTTTGTTGGATATATCATTTGTTTATTATTATTTTTCATTTTAGGGAGGTCCATCAAACTCAATACAACATTCATCACAATTAATATTACCTTTACAAAAATATTTTTGAATATCTTATAAGTTTTCCTTATTTTGTTATAGGATCCAAACCAAGGTTCATTTGCATCTCAAATTAAAAAATAGAAAGATTAACTTGAATGTTATCTTTACCGGATAATTATCCCTCAAAACTACAAGAATTCTTAGGTGGTATTATTTCATATGAGTATGTTGGGTGGTTGGATATAACATTCAACTTATTATTCTTTGGTTCAATGGTTGGAACAAGTAAATTGTGCTAATTTTTATTGAAGTTAGAATAATAAGACATGCAAAAATATAAATCTAGCTGCCATGGTTGGTGTAAACTATTAAATATTAGAGTTAATTAATTAACATATCCTAGTTAGTATTTATTATTCTAAAAATTCAGCCAAAACATGTGCATTAGTGACTGAAAATTACTTGTCAATAACTTAGAACTTGCTCAGCATTCCATTAAATTAGTTAATCGTGTCGTAGTTTATGACACCCAGTGTTCAAAAAGGCGGGCCAGGCGACCGCATGCAGCCGCATATGCGGAGGTGGTCTCTCTACCGAACCATATATCCTATTCCGTTTAATATTCGGGAAAGGCGCATATGCGGCTGAGTATACCGCAAATGCAACTGCATTTATATTAGGACCTATACCCAGTCCATCCCTAAAATAAGCTCACCTGATAAATGAGAGCCCCCATCCTCGAGCCCCCAAAACTCTATGCTCCAGTTCTCGAATGAATGGTTCATTTCGATTCAACTTTACTGTTCTCAAACCAAAAAAATGCAATAAACTGATGTCATATCTTTCGATTATGGTCGAGTTGATTGTCATATCTAGGGGTGTACATGAATCGGACAAAATTTGTATTCCGATCCAATCCGATGTTATTGGATTGGTTTGGTTTTATCATTTTAACGGATCGGATTGGAATTTTTAAAATCCGTTAAAGTATGGACTGGATCGGATTATTATCAAAATCTGATCTGATCTAATTCGTTAATCCGCTAACATATATTTAAATATTTACATATATAAATATAATACATACATAACATCTATTTTCACCAATCCGTAATTCCCCATAAAGCCTTAGTCAATGCCATTCATTGTAATTTTTGTTAGATAGAAGTCCTATTACCACACACGCCTCTTTCTCTTGAAAGCCAAATACTAAATCTTGAAAATAATAAAATATGATAACTTGTAATGTTGTGAACCGTCTTTGACCATTCCACTCCAATTCCATCTCCCTATCATTTCACTCTCAACCGCCAATATCTAACTATTGTTCTCTCGCACCTTGGTCCATTTTGATGTCTCCACTCCTACACAACGTCGTCCCCCTCAAGTACAATAGTGTCGCCCTCCCTTATGATGTCGCCACATGTCTCACTCAATATTGTCATTCTTTGGCGCGATACCATCTGCCCTATGTGCACTAGAACTCATCCGATATCCATTAAAAGAAAATAGAATCGACACAATTGCTTAGCACATGCATTTTTTATTCTTGGCCCTTTTGCTTGTTCCAGCTTGCAACCTTACCCATATATGAAACTAGATTAGCTATATGTTGAGATGTACCATATCATCTAAAAACAAACAAGCATACTTGAATTCTTTTTCATATTAAATTGATATACGGATTTGATTCATATTTTTTAGAAAATTTTACATATTTTCCTTATAGGTAAAAAATTAATAAATAAAGTCCATTTCAAGTCTATTTTAAATGAGAGGCATGATGCCTAATTGGTGGGCCATATTTTTAAATTGATTTCATCTTGCATACTAAATCGAATATGAATGTTTATGACATATTATAGTTCCTTGAAGGGTGTTCTTAATAGTGATCAAATTTTGACATAACTTAAACAATCTAAATACATCGCGAACTTCATCAATATCTATCCAAAGAAATCGTATTTTTTGATATCTAATTATCTTTTACATCCATATTTGGTAACTTGCATAAATCATATGTGAAGATCATTTACAAATAATATACTATTGCACCATTAATAAAAAGAAACTCAGATACCAAATTCAATATAATTCTTTAGATTCATCGTGTGGTCTTCAATTTTTTATAATGGGTTAATGGAGTTCATAAATTTTAATTTGATTGTACAATATTCAAATATTCTTTTCACTATATCTATCCAAATTAACAATTTTAAAGTCTTATTTCAAATGTCGAAGGCTAATATGTTATAAAATACAAACATTACACGGTAAATTATTGAAAGAAAATGTGAGTACAAAAAATCCGATCCAATCCATATTCGATGGATTGGATTAGTTTGGATTCAAATATTTGATGGATTGGATTGTATTGAGAAAAGTGAAAATCTATTAAGGTTGGATTGGACATGGATTAGGCTAAAATCCGATCCACGTGCACCCCTAGTCATATCTGTTGAAAGTGTAACTGAAATTTTGGTTAAATTGATTGTTATAGTTTCCATGAATCACCTACTATTTCTGTTGTGCATATGCATTCATTTTCCTGAGAAACACCATACAAAACTACTAATTACATTAATGGTTAACTGGTTAGTTTTTAGAATTATTCACTTACATTCTACATTTGATCTTTGTGGACTCTGGTTAATTTTTAATACATTTTTATTGGAATTTCTGGAATATTTATATTGTGTCCTTTTTAGTATAAATGATGTTAAACTTATACTTGAGCAAGTGCATGGGAAGATGGAACATTGGTAGATTCACTTGGAAGTGGTTTTCACATACGTTTTCGCATCCAATATTCTTTGCTAGATGGGTACTTTGAGAGGGTGTACTTGCAAAAGAAGTTCAACATAGGTATTTCGTCTATATTTTATATTTTTCAACATACATGTCTAAAATTTGAAATTATTATTATATCTATTATTTACTTTTAATTAAAATATTATAAAATCACATAATCCGCATATACTTCTGCCTACCCGCTTACTCGCTTCATACCACCCGACTGAATGAATACCGCATACCGACTTTCTGAACCTTGATGACACCATTTTTCTTATGGGTGTTACCGGAATAAAATATAAAAACTACGCTTTTGATTTACAATGGTATCTTTGTTGCTGTTGAATTTTGCTTTCGACCCAAACAATTAGCTTGAATGGGTGTTTGAAGCTCCATCAATTTGCATTAATGTACGAGCTTCTAGATAGGTGGTACCATTACGAGATATGGGTGGAGGTGGTCATCAACATAAATACCATATGCATTCTAGTTGTTAATGAAGTGATAGTGAGCCAAAGCTGGATGAAGAGGATGTGCTTCCCATCAGGCATCGCCTTCAGATTAAGGTGAGGTATTAGGATGAGTACGAGTGATGTATGGTTTTCCTCAACATATATTCTTGCAATGTTGTACATGATTCTAAATTAAAGAATTATCTCCAATGTTCTTATTGATGTCAAGCATATACAATTGATGTTCTTTTTATAGGGTGAGACTTACCGTTGGTTTTGCAAGGCTTAGTATGTAACCAAAGGACACCCACTACATTAGAAGATCTCTACCTAGTTATTGTCATCATGGATGAAATTTTGCTAATTCAATGTATTTTATTCTGCATAATGCTTCCATATGAACTATTTAATTTTAGAGTTAATTAGCAAAATTTAATTTTGTTATGCAATGGTGCACATGTTTTAGCTGAAATTGAAAAGTCTTTAATCACAAATTTAAAACTACGTGGTTTCAATCTCATAGGATCTCTACAAACTTCATATGTAATAAAGCAATCTAGCATGGCCTTTATAATTTGTTTTTCTCTTTGTTGCAAGTTCTTATGGTTATTTTTTTATTTTTGCATGCAGAGCTGATGTTTCCTTTCATCCTTCTCAGCTTGTTGTGGACCCTCCACTTAGCTTGGGAAGCATGATCATGGTCTAGTCATCGTCTTGACAAGCTGATATGTTGAGCACACTACCTCGTGCACTCCATCACGTGACCTTTGGCTCGGGCTTCTCGCATCTCATCTCTATTTTCCGATAATCAGAACATCACCATACTCTTTTTCAATTTGTTGTTTTTTCCCGACTTCATTTGTTGATCATGTGAGAACTTGCTTTTCGTTTTTACTTCCACTTCATATCCTATGCATTTTGTTTTATGATTCTCATTTTGATTTTGTTGTTTTTGTTTTTTATGTTAGTGTAGTGATTGATAGTCCTCTATACGTTAATTAGTCATTTTGTTTCATGTTTACTCTCTTCCCATCGTCTAATTTCATAGATCTGATTGGACAGATCTTTATAAATTGGTTATCTTAATGCAAAGGAGAATGGTGATTTGTAAATTGGTTGTTATTTTATTCATTGGTTGAGGTTCCTGACATGTTCTGAGGCAATGACGAATGCAAATTTAGTAAATGCACCAATACATTTTATTAAAGATGCACTATTACTGCTGGATTTTTTATTGCCACATTATCTTTATTGTGGCTATGAAAATTTTGTAGCCACAAGTATTATCATAGTGCATCTTGTGGCAATGGAATAGTCGGGACCATTATTATAGGCTAATTATTATAAGCTACGCTATTATTGTAGTCACAGTCTCTACCGACCAGACTTGTTGCTACTAATACTGACACCGAATATGGTGTAGCTAGAATCGATTTCGTAGCTACAAGTGAGAGAATCAGGAGCACAATTTGATGCTCCAAGTGCATTTTGTTGTAGTTCTCCTTCTCCCCAACCTCTCTCCTCGCCCTCCACCTGTAATGGAACGGATCGCACTGACCGGCGGAAGCATGCAACTTAGATTCGCATGACCGAACCGTTACCGATTCATGCATGGTTGTCATTGAGCATACAAAAATCATTCTAAAAAAGATCCATAAAATCCAATCAACCGAGAGTTCTATTATTGCAACATCAATAAAGGCTACATTTGCAAAAGAAACTAAACAATTTCACAACATGGGTCCATGTTCCAGTGGACATATAAATATCCACCATAAACCATGCAATATACATACCGCGTTGGATGTCTTATCGAGTTTATCGCATGAACTTGAATGCTTGATCAAACTTGTTCTTCAACTGAAATAAATAAACAGAATTTGCATGAGCCTAATGCCCATTATGTACCAGTGTCCATGCTTGAGAATTCTAATGGTCTTTTAATCTGTTATAAAGCATGTATATGAGTTTTCATGGATAACCATAATTACATGTCCAATTGTTCCCATGCATGTCTAAGTTCGATTCCTAACATGTATGATTCGGAATCTTTCATATCCATAGGTATACATATGTAAATTGCATAATAAAATTTGACATACATAATCTCTCATCTTGTGGGGCATATTTCATATGATTCATAACAAGTCCATTTTTTTATCATATAAATCACTTTACATTTTAACCCCCATGGCTATGATGGTTTATATTTCTTAAACCAATATCTTTACTAAACCATTTTCTTGCATAATATATAATGGTTTACCTTTATAGACTATTTCTTTCATAACTTGTAATGATTTATATTTATAAATCATTTCCTTACCTCATAATGGTTTACCGTTATAAACCATTTATTTCATAATTTGTAATGATTTATCTTTACAAATAATTTCTTTGCATACCAGTAATGGTTTACCTCTATAAATCATTTATCTCATAACTTGTAATGATTTATGTTTGTAAATCATTTCCTTATCATGTAATGGTTTATCGTTATAAACCATTTCAGAACTTTCATGTACGTATCTTGTTATACGTTTTCAACCGCTGGCACTTGCGGTCCATGACATGACAGTGTAGCTACAACTGTAGAGGACTTAGCTTTTGCATTTGTGGTTCCTTACAACCATACACCCCTTGTGGCATTGTCTCTGGCGACATTAACATGACAGTGTAGGTACAACTGTAGAGGACTTAGCTTTTGCCTCTGTGGTTCTTTACAACCATACGCCCCTTACGGCATTACCCCTTGCAACATAGCCCTGCGGCTTACACGATCCCTTGCGGTCATTCATGTGACTCTTTATGAGTCTGTGCTTTAAATCTTATTTAAGGTTATCAAAATTTATTCTCTTATCAAGCACACATTCCAATGTTTTACAACATGTACAATAATAAGTTAATATTTGTATTCACTTGAACAAGAATATTCCATCGTTTTCAAAGTTATAACGAATTCCAAAATTACCACTTAACAGTACTTTGTATGATAAGTTCGTAAATCTTGATTAGCATGTATCTTGTACATACTGTTTCAAAGTGTGTACACTGTGTGGCTTTTGACCATTAATCACTTTATATTTGTCATCGTCTATAATCCGTAAATTGAATATTTATCATATCACCATCCATACTTCATGATGGATTCTATAAACCTACGCTGTATAATACTCATTTGGACTCAAGGTCACGTATCTGTAAATGGAACATTAAATACAATATATTCTAAATTTCAAAAAGTGTCTTTATCAATTTATACTATGCATATGAGAACAAGCCCATGACACATTTTGATTTATATACACACTTTATTCGTTTGTTAAGTTTCGAATCAGACCAACTTTGAATCATGTCTTCCTATTTCTTGAAAATATAAGATTAGGCAAAAAAATATTAGTTATTTTTATGATGACCATAGAACATGACTATCAATGGTCAAACATACGTGCAAGTTGCAGACACCATTCGATGTATACATTTCTGTTCTCTCTTTTTTTCCTGGACATATCAAGCGGGAAAGGTTCTCATAAAAATAATTGATGCATAACCTCGTTCAATTTCATAGTCAAAATAACCAATAGCAAAGAAAATATTTTAGTCGTCATCCAATTATTAGTATCAATACCAATCTGAATATCCGACAACTTTAATCCGTGAGGTATGTTTACATAATTAGTTAAATCAAAGCTTTATTAATAACACGGGTATAAAATATGTAGGATGAATAAGAAACTTGTTATCCATCTTTAACTACAATAACTTAAGATGAATTGATCATACAAGCAATTTAATTTTCACAAAAAATTTTTGACGTGGAATACTCTGAATAGCTCACATCTACAAGCACAACTCATACATTTCGGAGTTTAATCTATAAGAAATAGTATATACACACGATAGCCTTTGTTCCAACATAAGAGATTGTGATTTTGATGTGATTATTGTTCATATGGTATCCTAAACCAATACATACATTTACATATAGTAATACGGGTTTAATCATTATCCATACATATAAACCTAATCCGATGCATACATCAATGATCCATTCTATATTGAATCAATGTATATATGTAATAACCTAGAGCCGGTACATACCTCGAATCTGAATCCAACACCTCCAAGCCGCGGTTGCTCGATTGCGACTCCGTGCCTGCCATCAATCACCTCGCTCCCTCAATCCTTCATTGTCGTCTCCTACGATGAAGGACTTCGATAAGATCTCTCTCTCTCTTCCTCCCTCTCTCTCTTTCTAACTCTATAACTTTCTTCGTCTCCCCTCACCTCTCTCTTTGCAATGGGAAAGAGGGTGACATGGGGAAGAAGGAATGGAGTTTTTATGGACATCAATTGAAGGGATTAATTGACCCATAATGTCCATTTAATTAATATTAAATCCATCTAATTTTTTTCCATTTTTATTATGGTAAAGGTTGGTGAATAAGGAATTTTTTTTATTATCTTATTTTTTTTCAAAAAATTCTTGGTCGTTACAATCTACCACCCAAAAAAATTTGTCCTCGAAATTTGTTAGTGAAGGAGCACAACAAGGAGGAGTATATATACATTTGCATCAGACTTTCTATCTCCAGTATACTCATTCATTTGATGATGCTATCAAAGAACTCCGACCATCTATACTATACGTAGATAAGGTTGGTCATACTTTCAATCAACAATGCATACAACTTCTCTTCGGAACCCAAACTGACTGAATATGAAGGAAATTTGTAATTTATCACACGTGAAGGGTTAGGATCATACGTTCTCAACATTGACTTATGGAACACACTATGTACCTTTGAATATTCAGGCAGCAATGCCATGATGAAAATCACCCGAGGAATCTTTTCTTTGAATATCTCAGAAGAAAAAAACACCTTTAGTTGGGAAGATTATCATAAATTCCGATTCTCCATCTGCGTAACTCAGCTTTCTTCTATGATAATCAACATAAGATTTCAACAATCTTCTTTAATTAGATCAACACCCTTCATACTAGTCTGAACTAGCTTTGGTCCCAAATATGTTTCTCATAAGCATCACCCCAATATGATCGAGATCTATCAAGTCTTTTATACATTGTTTCATAGGGAATCGTCTTGATTCTCAAAGTGTATCTATTACTATAGGAAAACTCCACTAAAGGAAGATGTCTATCCCATTCTTTTCAAATTGATCTAAAGATGGTTTGTAAGAAATGAGCTACCTTGGTCAATTAATCCGAATTCACCCAGAACTCAAACTCTATCATGAAAACTCACATCTTCATAGAGTCCACATGATCAGAATCTTCCTTTTTGAACATTACATTCTTTGTTTTCTACGTTGATCCTTACCTCAGTTTTTTACCATACCAGTAGTATCGCAAACTTTTAAAGTAAAGATCATCTTTGCTAACTCCATGTAGTAGAGATTTCATCTTGATTAAGTCAACTTCAATACCATCTTTAAATGTGACATGTCCAGGGAGATGATTTTGTCCAATCAAAAGTGATAATTAGAGAACACTTCATAAAGATTGTGTTTGAGTAGGATTTCTAATATAATGTTGAGATCTACTTGGTATTTCTCCATATCGTGAATTATATAACAACATCATCCACAAATACGATCATAAATATATCAAGTTATTCTTGAATAGTCATCCTATTCATGAGCTCTATAACGATTGCAAGACAAAAATGCATGATAAAACCAATTACAAAGGCCAATCCTTAAACTTAAAGTACTTATAGGAAGTACTCCTTCTCTATTCCATGATAATGGTCACTCAAATGTGGATTAATTTTAGAAATAATCTTTTCTCTCCATAATCAATGACCAAATCATTGATCCAAAGTAGTAGGTATCAATCGCTCAAATCACCTTATTAATAATTCAATAACCAATACAGAGACTATGTGACCTAACTTTCCTTATTCACAAAATGGAAAAATGTTCCCTATAAAAAATAGTATGTCACATAATCCCTTATCCAATTGTTCTTGTGACCTATTCTCTTTAAATTCAATAGGTGTCAATAAGAGGTAATATGAATGATCCTCCGGAAGGCACAAAAAAAATTAAAACCTTCATGGTGTAACCGAGATGACTATGAACTAGGAGCTAAATAGGTATGTTATGTAAAAATTAACTAACGGTTCACTGGATTCTCATTTGCTCTTATCATATTCTCATTCTTCTCCAAACTCATAACTTTAATGCATACACCGATTATTTTATTTACAAAATTAAAGGTATAAGAATTCTGATATCTTAGCAAGACTATCACTCTCAAGAATGTGTCATCAATCGAGAATTCAATATGATCGCATCACTTAAGGAAGACATTAAAGAAAATTGATTTCTTTCCATTTAGTCTATCACTCCTTTGATCAATATCTTAGGCAAAATGTATTCAATACTTAAATTTATCCATTGCATGTTTAACCTTTCACCGTTGAGTCATAATTGTTACCAACTCTAGTAATTATTGTTGTGTATCATTGGCAATTTTGTTATCCTGAGATGACTCTTAAACTTTGTTTACCTTAGTTTCATAATAAGGGGTCATCTAAGTCAGAAAATCAAAGGGTCAATTGGGTGTCTCTATTACCTAAGTTATACTCTATTCTTCACAGTCTTGAGTCACGATCAGTTGTGTATATTCTATAACCAGAGGAACTCCAGCTCTGATACCATATGTAACGTAACATATCGCGCTGACCGGCAGAAGCATGCAGCTTAGATTCGTATGATCGAATCGTTACCGATTCATACATGGTAATCATTGAGCATACAAAAATCATTCTCAAAAAGATCCATAAAATCCAATTCAACCGAGAGTTCCATTAATACAACATCAATAAAGGGTATACTTGGAAAAGAAACTAAATAATTTCACAACATGGGTCCATATTCTAGTCGGCATACAAATATCCACCACAAACCATGCAATATCAATACCGCACAGGATGTCTTATTGAGTCTGTCGCATGAACTTGAATGCTTGATCAAACTAGTTCTTCACCTGAAATAAATAAACATAATTTGCATGAGCCTAATGACCGACATGTATCGGGGTTCATGCATGGGAATTCTAACGGTCTTTTAATCTGTTATAAAGCATGTACTTGAATTTTCATGGAAAACCATAATTACATGTCCAATTGTTCCCATGCATATCTAAGTTCGATTCCTAACATTTATGATTTGGAATATTTCATAACCATAGGTATACATATGCAAATTGCATAATAAAATATGGCATATATGAAGGATATGGTAAATCCTTAAGCGTATCACTGAAGCGTGAGGATCACATCATATGTGATGGAGAGCGACTAGTCGCACTAGTTGCTCGAGGCAACATTATTTAAAAAAATTCATGCGATGAAACCACATGATCCAAGAACACTTCTCAGATCATTTCATCTAAACCACAAACAAGTATTAGGGTTACCTATTGAAGCGTGGTTGCGATCGAGTCTCTAAACGAAGAGACCTCCTGTCTCAAGTCCGATCCGACGGAGGAGACTCTTGCGAGCATGTTGATGAAACATATGCTCCTCGCAATCCATGTTGATGATCCAAGCGACAAATCTCCTGATCTCGACATATGATATCCAACGTCTTCTTCACGAGCAAGGCACGTCGAAGGAGACGGAGATCCATGAGCAAACAGTCCGGCAGCATAACGACGACGCTGCAACGAAGGAGGATCTCTCTAGGACTTCCATGGTGGACAGCCATATGACAGAGAGAGAGAGAGAGAGAGAGAGAGAGAGGGATGGCGTGTAAACAGAAAGAGAGAGAGACATATGTTCTCATTGTATAAAGAAGATCAAAGGGGTCGCCTCTCCTTTTATAATATTTTGGGATCCGTGGACAACACAAATCCAATGGCTCACATTGATTTGTGTTTCTTTTAATGGCCAAGATTTTGTTGGTGAAAACTAACAACAATTAATTTAATGTAGATTAAATGTATTGATAAATCAATATTATTTAATCCCAAATTAAATCAATCAAGCATGGAGATTTTATGGAATGAAGATTGCCTCCTTCCATAATATGAAATTTGGTGGCAATCTCATGTAATCTCATGAGATCTCATGAGATTGATTACATTATTCCAAGGAAATCTTCAAGATTTACAACAACAGTTGTTTTAAATTATTCTACAAAAATAATCATAATTATTTTGTGAACATTGCAATCTTGACATTGGAAATTTATGAATTAAATTCACAACCCAAAATAAAATATGATTTACATTTTCAATTTGATGTTCAATGTGAATCCAATTCACATTAACATTGAATTAACAAATTTAAATTACAAATAAATCTCTCTTATATATCATAAATGATATTTATAATATATCTGATTAATATGAATAGTGATATCCACATTATTCATATCCTTAATAATTAAATCACATTTAATCATCTTGGATCTCTATTCTCATGTGTCCAAATAATATGAATCACATTCACATTATCCACATCTTTGATAACCAAATCACATTTACATATCTAAGATAACTCTCTCTATAATATGAATTAAATTCATATTATTCATGATAATTAAATTATATTTAATTATCCAAGATAACTCTCCTTATAATATGAAATAAATTCACATTATTCATGATAATTAAATAACATTTAATTATCTATTTTCTCAATGCTCGCATACATATATCAACAATGAAATTATCCTGAACTCTTTCAAGGATAATACACTTTCTTTGGGGATACTTGGAGATAAGGACATGGTGATTGTATTGTTCCATGTATAGTGACTTGGATATTGAGATCACATCACAAATCCAGATCTTGAGGACCTCCCATAGATGCTATATTAAATCAAAATTGTGAATCGAAACTTCTTATTGCATTTGAATCACATTCAGATCAATGTCCAACATTTGGACCAAGATTAGATTACTTCTCTACTGAGAGGAGTCATTAAAATCCAGGCATGTTTCATAACTCCCTAGGAATGGAAGCGTCATGATTATACAATTGTTTATGATCACATCACCCCAGGTTTTCCTTATACCTATACATCCTACATACTGGAAGACACAGAATAAACCCGAAGTATAAGATCAATTTTACACTGTCTACTTCAGGGTTTTATCATTAATAATCTCATTTTACTATTGGGAGTTGGTATCGATGATATACTTTCCAAAAAGCATATATCATACCTAGGTGTTGATCATATACTTTTCCAAAAAGATATATGAAACCTATAAATTCAGTCAAGCTTCCAAAGCGAGACGACCGTGCACGGAATTTGATTCTTCCCAATATCTCATGAGTGAGCTCATGTCTTCCGATTCAGTAATGAAACCTGTATGCCCCTTTGGGAGATCGTATTACTCATATGCCATTATATGCACACCAGCGCGCTAGTGTATAGACCTTGATTAGGTCATCAACCTATTGGTCTGCCAAATATAAATACTCAGACATATAGTAACACATCTGTCTCCAGTCAGAGGATGTGTGTCTATATCATGAAAGCATATGATATAAGACTTTAGTTATCTCTATCTCATTAAGTCAACTCTTTGACCTAACTTATCTAACACCTCTGAATCTCTATTCTCATGCAGATGACCTGCATCAAAAGGTCGGTCAGATATCAACCTAAATGAGAAAGGATTGCCATCTCCTACTCAGACTAGAGATTATCTCTCAACAATCATCTGACGGTGCTTGATGAGTCCTCAATCTAACTCTTTAGATGTCCATCCAAGCACCCGCCTCTATGATTCATAATTGAATCAACAGTTGTATGATTTTCAAGATGGCCATGGTACATAACCCTAATTGTACTAAGGGACCTATTATGAAAATTAGTTATTCTTCATTTCAGATCAGGGAATGATATTCGCAATAACATTTATTGCATAATGGCTCGGCGTGGGCTCGCATGTCTAACAATACATGTCTCTCATCATGTGGGGCATATTAACATGTCAATTTTTTATCATATAAATCACTTTACATTTTAACCCCCCATGAATTCAATGGTTTACATTTCTTAAAGTAATTCTTGTATGACATGTTATGATTTATTCTTTATTAAATAATTTATTGTATAAAAAATAATGGTTTATCTTTACTAAATCACTTTCTTACATAATATGCTATGATTTACCTTTATGGACCATTTCTTTCATAACTTGTAATGATTTATGTTATAAAATATTTCCTTACCTTGTAATGTTTAACCATTATAAATCATTTATTTCATAACTTGTAATGATTTATCTTTATAAATTATTCTTTGCATACTAGTAATGGTTTACCTTTATAAATCATTTATTTCATAGCTTGTAATGATTTATGTTTGTAAATCATTTCCTTATCTTGTAATGGTTTACCGTTATAAACCATTTATTTCATAATTTTCATTTACGTATCTTGTTATACATTTTCAACCATGTCACTTGCGGTCCATGACATGACAGTGTAGCTACAACTGTAGAGGACTTAGCTTTTGCCTCTGTGGTTCCTTGCAACTATACGCCCCTTGCGGCATTAATATGACAGTGTAGGTACAACTGTAGAGGACATAGCTTTTGTCTCTGTTGTTCCTTGAAACCATACACCCCTTGCGACGTTGCCCCTTGCGGCATAGCCCTTCGGCTTACATGAACCATTGTGGTCATTCATGTGACTTTTTATGAGTCCGCATCTTAAATATTATTTAAGGTTATCAAAATTTATTCTCTTATCAAGCACGCATTCCAATGTTTTACAGCATGTACAATGTACAATAATAAGTTAATATTTATTTTCACTTGAACATGAATATTCCATCGTTTCAAAGTTAGAGTGAATTCAAAAATTACTTTGTATGATAAGTTCTTAAATCTTGATTAGCATGTATCTTGTACATATTGTTTCAAGTGTGTACACGGTGTGGCTTTTGACCATTAATCATTTTATATTTGTCATCATTAACCCTATTTCTCTATAATCCGTAAATTGATTTTTTATTATATCATCATCCATAATTCATGATGGCTTCTAAAAACCAACACTGTATACTACTCATTTGGACTCAAGGTCACGTATCTATAAATGGAACATTAAATACAATATATTCTAAATTCCAAAAAGTGTCTTTATCATTTTATACTATGCGTATGAGAACAAGTCCACGTTTTGATTTAAATACACACCTTATTCGTTTGTTAAGTTTCGAATCCGACCAACTTTGAATCATGTATTCTTATTTCTTGAAGAATTAAGATTAGGTAAAAAAATATTAGTTATTTTTATGATAACCGTAGAACATGACTATCAATGGTCAAACATGCGTGCAAGTTGCAGACACCATTCGTTGTATATGTTTCTGTTCTCTCTTTTTTTCCTAGACATGTCAAGTGGGAAATGTTCTCGTAGAAAAATTGATGTATGTGCTCTTTCAATTTCATAGTCAAAATAACCAACAACAAAGAAAATATTTTAGCCTTCATCCACTTACTAATATCAATACCAATCTGAATATCCGATCACTTTAATATGTGAGGTATGTTCACATAATTAGTTAAATCAGAGATTGATTAATAACACAGATACGAAATATGTAGGATGAATAAGGAACTTGCTATCGATCTCTTTAACTATAATAACTTAAGATGAACTGATCATACAGGCAATTTAATTTTCACAAAAGCTTTTGATGTGGAATACTCTGACTAGTTCACATCTACAAGCACAACTCATACATTTAGGAGTTTAATCTATGAGAAACAGTATATACACATGATAGCCTATGATCGAACATAAGAGACTGTATTTTGGATGTGATTATTGTTCATATGATATCCTAAACCGATATATACATTTACATATCGTAATACAGGTTTAATCATTATCCATACATATAAACCTAATCCGATACATACAATCAATGATCCATTCTCCATTAAATCAATGTATATACGTAATAACCTAGAGCCGATACATACCTCGAATCCGGATCCAACACCTCCAAGCCACAGTTGCTCGATTGCGACTTCGTGCCTGCCATCAATCACCTCGCTCCCTCGATCCTTCGTTGTCATCTCCTACAATGAAGGACTTCGATAAGTTCTCTCTCTCTCTAACTCTATAACTCTCTTCCTCTCTCCTCACCTCTCTCTTTTTAATGGGAAAGAGGGTGACCTGCGTAAGAAGGAATGGGTTATTTTATGGAAATCAATTGAAGGGATTAATTGAACCATAATGTCCATTTAATTAATATTAAATCCCTCTAATTGTTTTTCCATTTTTTTGCTTATGGTAAAGGTTGGTGAATAAGGAAATTTATTTATTATTCTTATTTTGAAAAAATCTTGGCCATTACACCACCTCCCTGACATCCACCCTCCATCTCTGCCCTTGTCCTCCCTATAATATTTGTCAAAGGCTGACTTCAAAATAAGATAACAACATGAATATTTCTTCAGTGTTCCATGTGCATGCCACAGCAGATGCTCTCACCCTTAAGCATGTAATCAAAAGTCTTGTTGATCTTTAAGAACGACACTGAGTGAGTGATTGTTGACACGTTAATTTGAAGGATCGAAAATATTTGTGATAAATGATGAGCTGAGAATCCCACAAAATCCGGTTAAGGGAAAAATCAATCAAGGGTTGTTGCAACCCGGACCTCGCAGATCGGACTCAACAAGAAAAATCATACCACCAAATAAGAATAATCAGTCAAAAAGCCGAATAAGCGGTCTTGTTATTTATTTAACCCGGTATAGCGACCAGGGTCGAACTCAAGGAGCACGGATTGGCCAAGTGGCCTACGAAGTAGTAAGAAAATGAATAAAATAAGAAAATGTATTTTTGATGGATTTTATATATTTCAATTTTTTTTGTTATAAAGAAAATGATGAAAAAGGGCAAAAAACACACAAACAACAATTTGTTAAATACTCTAAAACAACTCAGAAAATTCAAATAAAATTATTTTTGTGTTTTATAAATATTCTAAGTGTTTTTCGTAATTTTCTCAAAACTTTGTGATTTTTAGTTGATTTTATAAAAATAGAAAAAGATAAAAATGGGGAACTAATGTGCAGCCAGATTTAAAAGGCTAATTAAAAATATATAATTAGCCTCTAAAAATTTGGAGACAATTTTTATAAAAACTCGCAATAAAAACTAAACTACAGAAAGAGAAACTGCATTTTTTGATTTTTTTTTAGAATTTTTAATGTTTTTATGAGGTTTTTAGGGTTTGTGTTTTTAATTGTTTTATAAATCCAAATGAAGTGACAATTGGTCTGAAGTAAATAATCAACAAAACAAACAGTACTTAAATTTTTTTGTAATTTTTAGATGATTTTTTATAATTTTAGTTTATTTTTCAATTCAGACATTAGAAAAAATAGATGTTTTTGATTTTTTAAAAATAACAAACAGTAATAAAAATGTCCCTGAAATGTTAACAGTGGCAGGAGCCACATGTCCAAATTTCAACAAATTTGGAGTTGATTTGATGTTTTATTCACTCTCAAAACAAGGCACAGCACACAGGGACCTATTTGCGAGAAAAACAAAGTTTCAGAGCTAAAATAAACACGTGCAGGAACTATAAGTGTATTAACGTAAATTTCACATCAATACGCACAGGGGTATATATGCAAATAATTAAACTAAACATTCATTCCATAACAGACAGAAAACCCCAGCCTAAACATGCAATTTATCCAAAAACTCACGTATCGAAGCACGTGTTCCACACTCAAAGGGACTAAATCGCAAATACGAGAAAATATAAAGTCCACAGTGCAAATTAAGAAAAATAAAAACAACTACACTCAATCTTTACAGGACTAAACTATAAATGCAAAAAGAATAGGGGCCTAAGTGATATTACCCCATTATTAAGATCCGCAGCTTGAGGGGGTCCACGTATAAGATCCGACGATGGCGAACGGACGATGCCCCTTCGCTGATCGACGCTCCAGATGAGATCCTGAGCTCAATCCAACGGCTGCAAGCACCCCATACACGAATGGTGCGATCAAAACTGGTGCGGGGGATGCTATCGAACGGCGGAGGAAGGTCCTCGAAGAACAAGTCGCCGACGACTTTCGCCGGGCCTATGCGCGCGATCAAGACCTCCTCTACTGCTGCTGAGGTGTGGGAATGGAAGCTTGAGGTCGTCCGCAACTCGTGGTGTGTTCCGATGAGGCCGGGAGGACCTGGAGGGTCCCCGGCGTCGTCGAGCACATGAAGCTTCTATCCAGAGTGGATGAGCCTCCAGATGAGGCTCTCAAGCCGTGGTACCTGCACAGGAAGCAAGCGGGGTCGAGGGCAAACTACCTCGACCCATTAGCGGGCGAAGGGGGTGATCGGATGAGGCGGAGCGGGGGTCTCCAGCGAGGCAACGGCGGAGGAGACCTAAATCTTGGTTATGGGGCGAACCAAGATGATCGGAGGGGCGTAGAATGTGGATAGAGGTATCGCGGAGGTGCTGGTGTGGTCGGAAGGGGAAATGGTCGATCGGAATGCGTGAATTGGTCGGCGAAGGCCGGCGGTGTAAAATCGAATAATCAAGATTACAGCTAATCTAAGGGCTATCGAGGCTACCTAATGGGTGCAAACGTCTGTGCTGGAGGTGGGTGACCTCCTAGGGTCCTTGCCTCAATGGAGCGACGCCTCCAGAGGCTCGAGCTCGCCGATGGGCGGAGCACGGTGGTGATGACCACCGGATCTGAGGCCACTTGCCTTGGTCCTTGCTGCAATCGATCCCTCTCGCTTGTTGTCACTCAAGGAGGAGGAAGGGAGGTCCTGAGAACAGAAGGGGATGGCCAAAGATGCGTGAATGTGCGGCCGGAGGCGAAACTTTATACTGCAGGGGTCCGAGAAAGAAGGAGATCGGGCGCGCAATCCAAAGCTCGGACCCCTAGAATCGATGGCAGGCGTGGATCATGGATCTATGTTCTGTAATCAGGATCCAGGGTTTAAGGAAATGATGATCGGATCAGCGCGGGAAAATTCAGCGAAAACGGGTCAGAAATCGGGTCCGGGTTCTAAGTGGTCCGGGGGGGAGTTGACCGGGGGTCAACAATCCCCCGTGGACCAATCAAATTATTTCTTTTATTAATTAATTGTAAATTCATTTTAAAATAGTAAATGATTTTATTTCGAAAAATTTTCAACATGAAAAATGTTTATTATTTTTCAAAGTATTTTTTAGTGATTTTTATTTTTTTTGAAACATAATGGTAATGTACCTATATATTTTTTATTTTTATTTTTAATTGTTTATTTTTGTACAAGTATCCCTATTTTATATTTTATTTATTTACAACATAAAATAAAAGATTCAAAATAGTTTTTATTTAATTTTTGTTATATATTTACAAGGGTAAAATAAATATGTATAGGTACATATATACATGGTATATACAAGGGGAAGAGAGAGAATTTATTTTTGTTTTATTTTCATTTTTCTTATTTTTTATAAATATGTACAAAATATGGGAAACACCTATATATTTTTATTTTTGGAAAATAAAATATATACACTAAGAGGGGGTTTATTTGCACAAAGATGAATGGCCCTATCTCTCTCTACTTGTTTTATTTAGCGGTCAGGCCCATGTTGAGCCTTCCCTTGTGTTCAGGTCACTCAATATTTATTCTATATATTTCCCTCTTTTTCTTTATTTCGTTATTCCTTTTTTGTGCAAAAATATGCTAATTATGGTTATTTATATGAAGCATGCATTTTGACAATTCATTCTATTTACAAACATTTACATGGTATTTTACCAAGGTTTCTAGCTAAAATAAAGAAATAAAGAGTAATGAATGGTGATTCATCAATAAACAAGTGTCGTTGCTGTCCCAAAAAAACCCGTGACAAACAAACAAATTTTTTTTATTTTTGCTACTTATTAACATGTATAGCGGACATGGTCGAACTCAGAGAGGCTATAAATCCCGAGGGTTATTCAATTAATCAAAAATCAATTAAGAGAAAACAATAATCTCAAAGGACAACTATCCTTGATTTTTGTGATTTTTTATCTTTTTCAATTTTTTTTAATTTCAAAAATAACAGAAGTAATATTCCAAGATAAAAAATACGCACATTGACTCTTTTTGTAATTTTTCAATTTATCAAAAATGCTCACAAAAATCCATAGAAAATATTTTTGGGTTGTAAAAGGCTTGAAATGTTTTTGACAATTTTTGTGGAATTTTCAGATGTTTTTCTATTTTTCTAAAAACCAAACAGTGAGACAATGCGAAAATGTGTACAGCCTGGAGTAATTTACAACTTAAAAATATTTTAAGTGCCCAAAACTCCTGTAATTATTTTTCAAACAAAATAGAAGCAATTATCTACAAACAGAAACTAAAATCACAATTTTTTGATTCATAGAACTTTCTGTGATTTTTATAAGCTTTTTGATGTTTTTCAATTTTTTTGGTTTTATGAATAATTAATGAGTGAAAATTGGTCATAATATAAAAGACAATGAAATGAAATTACCCTAATTTTTTTGGAATTTTTGGAACATTATTTGAATTTTTTGAATTTTCGAATTTCAGGAAGGCAAAATGACACTGTTTTTGATTTTCTATAAATATCAAATGAAATCAAAATGCAATGAAAAATTTATGCTAGGAAGACAATCACATCAAGAGCATAGCGTAATTTTTGCAAGATTTTTAGATCATGAATAACATTTATTTCATTCAAAAGCACATGTAAGTTTTTTTCTGCAGTTCAGGGACTAAAATGTAAATAAGTTCTGTCTTTGCATCAAATAAATAATAGAAATAAAGCACATAGGAGAAATAGCAATTTTACCGATATACCACGTGCATGGCATGTGTTGGAGGCTGGCAGGGGCTTATTCGTAATTTCAGAAATATCTAGGACCAATGTTGCAAATTTTCCAATACACCTTGGGTTTTCTCTGTGTTTCTTCGTATCTCAAACGAAAGGGCTAAGGACAAGCAGGGGTCGCCGCCACCAAAGGAGGGGTTCGGAGGTCGGCGGGCGGCGCGGACTCCACGCACGGTGCGGAGATGGCGGCGCATTGCCGCTGGTGACCGCCCCGAACGGAGGAGGTGCGCGGTGAGAAGGGTGATCGGAGGGGGGATGGCAGGCCGCGCACGAGAATTAGAGGCGGAGGAGCTCGGGGTCGTGGCGATTGTGCTGAGGGGTTGTTGCGGGGGTCCCACTGCCTGGGAGGGCGATCGTGCCGCCGCTAGAGGTCGGCCTGCACGCTGCTGGCGGAGGGAGAAGCACTGACCTCGTGCGACAGAGGAGCTGGAGGCATTGTCGATGGAGGAGAGCGCGGAAGGGCAGCGCCGCCCCTGCGGCCGAGGACTGCGACATTGGTGGAGAGAAAGGGAGAGGGGGGCGGTAGCGCTCCTGGTTACCGTCCTCTCTTCCTTCTTTTTTTTTAATTTATTTTTTTGTAATATTTTTTGTTTTAGATGTAAACAGAAATAAATAAAAGAAAATTTTTTATATTTTTTTGTAAATCCAAAAGATAGGAATTGAAAAAAAAGATAAATAAAATTTTTCTTATTTTTATTTTTATTTTTTGTTGTTTTTTATTAATGATTCTACAAAACAAACATTGGAGAAAAAAGAAACAAAAGTTAAGGAGCCCCAAACCTCCTGTACTCATTGAGAAAAAGCAATGCATAGCATGCCCCTTTGAGGGCTTCTCCCATGGTTTCATCCCGCTCCTCACAGAGTAGGGTTCCACGTAAAATCATGGTGTTCCATGTTCTATCTTTCTTGTTTATGCTCTGTTTATCAATCGCTTCCGCATTCTTCATATTTTATAACATGGTATCAGAGCGGGTCGATTTTTGAAGAATTTTGTGTTCTTTATTATTGTTCGAGATTTGTTATTATGTTCTTGAAGATTTTGCTGACTTTTTACTCAAGATCAAGTTCAAGTTAAGAGTTTTTTAAAACCCTAGTTCTGAAGCAGCAAGATATTGGTTCCCTTGCCGAGATCTCCTCATCTTCCTGGCAACTCCAGCATTCCCTGGCCGCCAGCGCTCCAAGAGGCGGAGAAATCATCTCTCGTGCGCCACTCTAATCGTGGTTTCTTGGAACCCTAGGGTTCCTCGACCCTTGGCTGCACAGATCCAGTCTCCAGCCTCCAAGACCAGGCACGATCCGTGTCCCCAGATCTTCTCCAAGCACACGCAGAAAAAGCCCCTCTTTCACTTCTGCCCCAGACGAACCTCTCCCATTGGCGGCAGAATCCCACCGTAATCTGTGATGTCACACGAAACCCAGGTGTTGTGGAATCCTGTCCAGGCGGCACCGCCCCAATGTCTTCGGCCCCAGAACCTCCGTGCGATCCGCAACTTCAAGGGCGTGCAATACAGCGCGTCACTCCCAAGCGGCAGCCCCTGCTGCGCCATCCACCAGGGAAGGCGGGACCTTCACGGCAGCGCGTAACTGCCTCTCATGGCGCACGAATCCAGCACACAGTCCTTCACGCGTACAGGCGCGCCTCCCTTCCTTCAAGCGGCGGAAGCCTACGTCAGGCGACGCCGCTCCAGGGCATGCATCCAGGCGCATCCACGCGTGAGCCCTCCAGCGAACTCCGGCGATGCCCCTCCCTCCAGGCTGCGAACTCCGGCGAGGCTCCAGCCTTCTCTCCATGCAGTATCTCCCATCTCTAGGAGGCGGCGACATTTCATTGGGAGGGTTCCCAATGGGGGAACCCTAGTTGGGTGTTATAAAAAAATCTTGTTTTGGGGCCCTCATGTGGGCCTGTTTTTTTTAAAAGAGGGAAGAGAGAAAGAAAGCCCTATTGGGTTGTTGCATGTTTTTGGGCCCAAGTAGGCCGAGTATTCAAAAAAAAGGAAAAAAAGGACGAGTACATCGCAAAAAAAACGTACGCAAAAGTTAAAAAAAAGAGGGGGATTTGCAAAGCCGTAAAAAAAAGGTTTGAACGGCTTAAAAAAATTGCAAAAAAATGAATGAGGCTTATAAAAAAGGAAAAAGCCGCAAGAAGTTTTTGAATGTTCATGTTTTACCCCTATTTACCTTGTCTTCTCCCAACTTTGTCGATGTCATTTTCTGACAAATATGAGAGAAAGGGGGAGTATATATGTAGAGTCACAGGTCTTGATCCAGATTCCAGATTCAGATGTCAGTCTCTAGACCAGCCAAATGATCAGACTCTACAGTTCCGTTCCAGACTCGACGATCATTGTTCCAAGTCCGCGGTTCAGACACGCACGAGTGTGCGGTCATTTTCAGATGAGCATATGTTGCCATCATTTGTTCAAGGTCCCCATCATTCTTGTGGTTGTTTCGGCTAGGGTTTTCATGTGGTATCATAGGTACTCCAGAGTAGAGCACCATTCTCTGAGCCAGATGGGAGAGACCCAGTTCTCCGACGAGGAGACTTCAGGCGCAGTTTCAGACTCGATGGTCAGGTTTCGAGTCTTTAGTTGACTCACACTCCAGCCCGTTCGTCCTCCTCACCTGCACAATATGAGAAGCAACGTCCTCGACTGCAACAATGTACGCGTTGGGTTGATATTGTCCGTAGTATCTTGTAGCATTAAGTTGAGTTTCTTTCTGTTTGTTTAAGCTAAGCATTGCATGCTCCAGCTTGAGGGGGAGTGTTAGAGTATTTGGTGGTACGTCCATTGAGTTGTAGCAGGGTAAATAGATCCTGGAGAAGATCCATTTACCCCATCCAGTGTTTAGTCCCACATCGCCTGTGGTTGAGACTTGGAGGCTCTGGGAAGGCTACATAAGGAGCCCCAGACCTCCTGTACTCATTGAGAAAAAGCAATGCATAGCATGCCCCTTTGAGGGCTTCTCCCGTGGTTTCATCCCGCTCCTCACGGAGTAGGGCTCCACGTAAAATCATGGTGTTCCATGTTCTATCTTTCTTGTTTATGCTCTGTTTATCAATCGCTTCCGCATTCTTCATATTTTATAACAGAACTATATACACTTTTTGATAGAAAAGTCACCATTATGCCTTATTCATGCATTTGTATCTATGTACAAGCTAGTCATCGTGCTCAAGAAAGCCAATATCTACAAAAACTTTATCACCTTATGCTCATAGAGACTAAAATAAAAACATAGATTGTCCTCTTATGAAAATAAAGAGAGCACGTCCCTTAGTCCAATCATTCAGCAAGCTTTATAAGTCCAATCATTTACCACCCTGGGTTGCCATATTCAAAACTATCATCCTCTTATCTATCGACCATGCAAATAGTCATCGATAACGATAAGAAAGAGCACCTCCTAAGTCATATCATTAGGCAAGCTCTGAAGTCCCCACTGTCATCCAAAACATGTTTCAAACATGTGACAAACCTAGGTAAATTGGTACAAGTTCCTTCTTAAAAAGTTGATGGTAACCGCACAACTCTTTGTGAGGTCAACAAAGCAAGGGTCACCACATAGATCTTCCTCAAGAGCTGGTACATAAGGTCATCATCACCTTCCCAAAAGTGCATTGCCCAATTTGCTAACAAAGCTTTAGTCTTTTCCTTCAGAAGAAGCGCTCCCCAACCACCACTCTCAACAGGCTGCAAAACCTACTGCAAAGCAACAAATGGAATGCTAAATGACCCCAATTACCTTCTAGAAGAAACAATGTATAAGGGACCCAATCCAATAATAAAATCCCCATGAGAACCATACGATAAGTCACAAAGAAAATGGGAATCACAAAAAGAATGCGACTGCCACAAGAAAAAAAGTATCCTTCTAGCCAACTAGCCTTTTACACTAACTTCTTCAGTAAAGGCAATCAGTTGGTTTTAAAGTTCTTACCATAAGCCACCAGAAGTTTCAAATAATAGGAAAACATGAACTATATCCTCAACGTGATTTGACAGGGTCAATCTCCTTTTTGGATATGCCAAAAGAAATAAAAGTTGATTTCTCTTTGTCGATGTGCAATCCATAAACATCCCTAAAATATTCAAGATTTCTAAGATCCCATGAGCCTTAGCAGATACCCCTTCCACAAAGAAGATTGTGTCATCCATATATTGAAGAACCACAATTAAGATGTCCTCGCCAGTGAAATTGGAAAAAAATCCGCCATGAGCCATTCTGCTCCAACATCATTGATAGAGTTTCTACAACTAGCAAGAGTAATTGTTGAGATATTAGTTATCTTTTATTATTTTATGTATTCTCTTTTTTTTCCATCTACTTTGTGACATTTTTGTAACAGGTTTCTCCTCTATATAAGAGAATCCTAGGGCCTTGTGTATAAGCAACTTATTATTTTCTCTTCACATGGCATTAGAGTGGCCCACTTAAATGGTCTGGTAGTAGTGCAGTATGCCTACCACCTAAAAGATCGGGGTTCAAATGCCCCCTTGTGGGGGTTACGTTAGGTAGTCGACAACCATTTTAAAAAATAGTTGAATCTTTCAACATGGATTTGAGAAAGAATCCATGTAGTTGAACCTATTTATAGTACGAGAAGGCTTCACCATTTTTTTTACATGGTAAAACGACATAGCAGAGTTCTTATACCTCGTGACCTAGCCCCATACACCGCCCCTCTCTTCCTCATCGCATGCTATCAGAGGTATTTCCCACGTTGTGTGACGTCGCCTCCACCGCTAGGACCCACACACGTAGCCCCTTGGACACCCAACAGTACCCCCAACAGACCCTCGTGACCCTAGGCTGCGTTGCAAGGCCCCCCTTTGGGTCCTAGCCGTGTAGCTAGAGACCCCTAGTCTCAAGGTTGCCGTTGGGTGCCTCTGCAAGGCACAACTACTTGCCGCCAACCCCTTTGAGGCCCTGTAGTAGCCTTCTCAGGCTGCTGGCTGCAGTTGTTGGCAACGCCCAACCCTCTGTCAGACCCCCTAGGGCTCTGATAGGCCCCTTAAGCCCTCTCTAATCCTCTCCAACACCTCGCCTATATCTGTTGTACTATCTCATTTTGATCGAAAAAGTAATTTCAGACCAATAAACCACTTTTTTTAGCTTTAACACAGATCGATGATTGAGGAGGACAGTTGTATGAGTCTATACATACAACCAATCCTCTATATGATTGTATAGACTCACTATGATCGGTTTACTACCCCGGTCGAGTTCTGGTTCAACCATTTTTTCATCATGTTAGCAAAGGTGACATATTCTCTTTGGTTGGTGCCTACAAGGGTTCGACTTCTGTCATGAAGATGGATGGGACCAACTATGAGTTGTGGTCCAAGCAATTTTTGATCCTTATGCAGTGCAATAACAAGGAGCATAGTCTGACAAAGCTAGAGCCGACAAATAAGGCTGGGTAGAATGCTTCCTAGAAGCAAAATGAATCGTACATGCACGTTTGTCTCTTTGGGACTTCTACCACATAGATTGCCAAACAACATTGTGAACCGGCTCACTGCCAAAGTGATGTAGGATATTCCGGTAATCATGTATTCCCAAGCGAAGAACGAGGCTAAGATTCTTCATCTATAGTTTGATATATACACAGTCAAGTAGAATGGTCATCCTCTGCATACATACTATTCTTCGCTTCACGGCATGTTTGAGAAGCTTCGCAGCTTCATGCTCATTACTACTACGGAGAAACATATGAATACATGAACTCTACAATGGTTGTATTTTTCTTGACAGCCTTGGATCTGGAGTATGAGGCTGCACATGCACGGCTTTTACAGGCGCAACCATACCTCCTGTGGAGGAGGCCTACAGTCTCCTCAACATGCTTCTTATCCCACCACTTATCATCACATAGATATCCTCAGCAATGGTTGCTTCCCTCGGCAGGGGAGGTTCTACACAGTTCAGAGAGCATGGTCCTAATGGCAAAGGTGGATGTCAGCATGGCCCCTGGACCTATTGTCATTATCTACGACATTCCAAGGATACATGATACTAGAAGTATGGAACCCCACATATGTTCGTGTGGCCGAACAAATTGAGATTCCAGATAGTTTGGCTCTTCAAACAGATCCACGCCTTGATGATATTGTCTCTCGTCTAAGGGAGATAATGACTCCTATTGTTGGCACCAATACAGGTTCCCCATATGTTGTTGCTATTATTAGAGCCTCTTCGAGCTCCTTATGGATAGCCTATGATTTTGCTAGTTGTAGTAGGGCATATATAACAGAGTGGATCATGGACTCTAGTGCTTACCATATGTGTTGAGACAACACAATTCAATTATTACAGTTTTATACCCCTTGGTAAATGAGTCATCATTGCGAATGGGTTTACTTACCCATTATAGGACATGAGGAGGTGCATTTGGTGCCCTCCATGCACCTGCTGAATGTTTTATATTCTCTTGATTTTCAAATGAATTTGCTTTCTATTGGTCAGATCACAACGGATGTGCACTGTCGTGCCATTTTAATACATGTTCTCCCGTGTTTCAGGACATACTCACAAACATGGTGATTGGATGTGATCATGAGCTACATGGCCTCTACAAACTGGTCCAATCTCCTAGTACTGATGTCTCTATAGTTCCCATTGGACCAGTCTCACCTAACTTGTGGCATATTTGTTTTGACCACCTTCCTTTGCAAAAGTTGTGTCATGTCCTACCACAAATTTCCACGTGTTCTTTCTTCAAATGCAAGGCTTGCCATCTTGGGAAGCATCACCTTTCTTCTTTCCCTAATCATCAGAGTTGTAGCAGTAAGCATTTATTTGAGTTTATTCATTTAGATATTTTGGGTCACAGCCATGTTCCTTATCACCAAGGACGCCACTTTTATCACTTTGTTGTCGATGATTCTATACTTTCTTGGATTTTTTTGTTGAAAAACAAGTTTGAAGTTGGCATCATACACCAGACCTCGTGTTCTTACAATTCTTGACAAAACGTTGTTGTCAAACACAAACACTATCATTTACTGGATGCGACCAAGTCACTTTTGATCCAGAGTCCTGCTTCTCACTCTTTTTGAGGTGATGTGGTCCTCACTACTTGATACTTGGTGAATCACATGCCATCTTCAATCTTCGGATCCCTTTCTCGATTGTGTTTCCCTAGGACTTGTCCTCTCTTACATCCATGTATTTGGCTAATTGGCTCTGTTGCCTTTGTTCTCCATCTGATGCCTGATCGTGATAAAGTATGTCTTTGAGTCTATTATGTATTTTTCTCCTACAATAGACAGGTTGACTCCCTCTGACTCTGGAGAGGAGGTATATGTATCTCCTCTTCCTACAGCTACATCGTCTCAAGTACCTGCACCACCTCCATCACCTCCACCTCTAGTACCTACACCTACTCATGTCATGTGCCTACCCCTGCACCACCACCACCCAGTATGTTGATCCATTTGTTACCACATTTCTATGTTTGCGGGCCTTACATAGTTCCTCCTACTCATGGGACTTCTCTATCATCCAACACATCCCATGTATCTACTGAGCACATTGTTTTTACTGATGGCACTAGTGATTTGTCCATGCAGAAGGATTCTTTATAGGATGAGCATGTGCCTCTTAGGATGGTGATTTACAGGTTGAGGAGGAGGCATGTAATCTTGACGTGCTTATTGCTCTGTGAAAACGGATATGTACTTGTGCTACCTATCTTTTTGTTGTTGAGGTTTCCTTGGGACGACTCTCAGATGATTTCAGCTTTGTCATGGGACTATCATCTGTGGCGATTCCACAGATATATCCATAGGGTGATACATGACAGTCAATGACGTCTTGTCATAGAGGAGGAGATGGTTGAATTATTGTCACGTGGAACATGGAGCTTTGTGACATCTCCTACAGGAGCATCTATTATTGGATGCAAGTGAGTGTTTATGATGAAGCATCGAGTAGATGGGAACGTGGATCCCTACAAGGCAAGGCTTATGGTTCATGGGTTCACCTAAACATATGGGGCGGAATATCAAGATACTTTCACTCCAGTAGCTCAGCATTCGATACTGCATATTCTTCTTTCTATGCAGTGATGCGAGACTGGCCCCTATATCTACTTGATGTGAAGAATGCATTTTTCTATGGCGACCTACAGAAGGAGGTCTACATGCAGCAACCACCTAGGTTTGCTGTTGAGGGGAAGTGTCAAAAGGTTTGCAGGCTTCACAAGATGATCTATGTCCTTAAGAAGAGTCCAAGATTATGGTTCCAGAAACTCTCTGATTTGATAGAGCAACATGGGTTTGTGAGATCGATTGTTAATCAGTTACTATTTGTTTAGAGGACACGGAGAGATACATTTGCAATGCTAGTTTAAGTTGATGATATCATTGTTACAAGGGATGATGTGCAAGGCATCCAAGCTGCTAAGGATTTCCTTAATCAGCAATTTCTAACCAAGGACCTTGGCAGTCTATGTTACTTCCTTGGACTGGAGTTCGCTAGGAACAAACGAGGTCTTGTGATGACCCGGAGGAAGATGCCCATGAAGGTCGCTTCTCATTGCACTCTCACATGGTTTTTGTGGATGAAAGTAAAAAAGATTTGGTTTAAGAAGTTGAATAAACACATTGTGAAACCACCATATATCCTCGTGTTATTGTGTATTTTTCTCTTTAAATATTTTTGCTTGTGTTTGTTGATTGAATATGTTCCTAAGGTGGTTGTGTTTTGGGGGATATAGGGCATGCATTTCATTCCCTTAAAATTTCTATCCCTTTGAAAATGGTCAATTTTTCGATATTGGAGTCAACATGTGGGATATGGTTTGACCCCTTATCCCTCCGTCATCAACTTCTCCCGCCTTAAAAATACAAATAACTACCACTTATCAAACTAGTTTATCTAACATACTAACTTTTATCTCATATCCATTCTTATCCAATCGAATTAAGAATAGCAAATAACTACCTCTTATCCCTCCTTATCCCACATAATCCTACCGATGTTAATGAAATGAGAGATATAATAGTTTAATCCTTCCTTGTATTGTATCCCGTATCCCACTACCAAACGCCCCCTAAGATTCTCTGAAGCATCTTCTGAAGAATGAGAGGTTTGATCCATGGACTGAAATTTCGCGATATTTCGACGAAATTTCGTCGAAATATCAGTTTCAATGGGTTCGGGCTTTCGAAACTACTATATATATCGATTTCCACGGTTTCGAGCGAAATATCGCGAGATCTCGGCGATATTTCGGCTCAGCTCGAGATATCGGCCGACATATGGAATCTTTCATTAAAAAATACACCAATATGTCGAGATATGCTGAAATTTCGATCGAAAGCACCCCATTTCGACCGACTTCGGGCAGAACCAGCTCCTTCCTCTTCCAAGCTCTTCTTCCTTTGAGGTAAGCCAAATTAGGCCAATTCTTCTTCAAATTCGTAAATTTTTTTAGGGGTTTCATTGTTACGATGTTGGTATAGCTTGCCATGGTGTTTATTTTGAGAGATTTCCCAAACATAGCTTTAAAATTGGAGACAAAAATTAGGACTTTTGTGTTTTTATTGCACAATAGTGCTAGGTATGAACATGGTATCTCGGATCTGAAGTTAACATGAACTAAAACATAGTTGGAAAACATTTTGGTGGATCTATGTTAGAGGAAATTGGGGCTTTCGAGGTTTAATGTGGAACGATAATGAGTTGGGGTACTATATGTTCGGATCTTAAGTTTTGGAAGTAGAAATCATAATCAGGATTTTTTTATTAATAAAATTTAAAAATATAGAAAATTCGAAAATCATTTGTTAAATATTTAGGTTTTTGTTCATATTTTATGTCATTTAGGGAGTATTTCTCGAAAATGGTCCCCTAATTAGTAGATTTAAGACCTTGATGTATAGATCTAAGGTCCTTTTTCTATAAATCGGAATAGTAGGTGTTAGAAAAATTAAATATATAATAAATCCAAAATTTAAAATATAAGATAATTTGCATATTCATAAGCGGTCGCATTGTATGCCAACTTAATGATTGTTCTTGAATTTCCTCGCAGATTTTGACGATCATCACCATGGCACATTCTGGTTACGATTCTGGATCTGATAGTTCTGATGATCAGAGGGACGATTTCAGTGGGGACATTGGGTGGAGGTATGCCTCCGCTCCTGATGGAAATAAGGCAGAGACACAATGCAATTTCTGTGGGAAGAAGTTGGGAGGAGGCGGGATCACAAGGATGAAGCAACATCTTGTTGGCAACAACAAGAATGTTGCCAAATGCACGCATTGTCCCAAAGATGTGAGGGACAAGGTCAAGGCGAGCTTGGATGGAAAGAAGGAAAAGGAGACGAAGAGGGTAAGAAGGGAAGAACAAATGAAGGAGTTCATATTGGAGAAAGAATTCAACGTCATTTCTGATTCAGACAACGATGATTTTGTGTACCCTGCTGACATTCAGACTGCAGCAGAGAGGAGGGCATACAAAAGGTCTATACAAGAATCATTGAGGAGCGAGTTCGAGAGGAGAGAACTCGGTGGTGCACGGGGCAGTTTCTATGGTTCAGGTGGGAGTGGGAGTGGTTCTGGAGGTGCACCAGTACCACCACCCACCAAGAAACACAAGGAGAAGAGAATTGAGCCCTTCTTGACAAGGAGCGGATCCATGCAATACAAGGCAAGCAAGGATCCGAGGCAGAAAACGGTTAAGGGAATGTTCACCAATGCACGAGAAAAGGTGGGAAAAGACATCAGCAAGCTCTTCTTTGGGGAGAGCATTTCTTCCAACATTGCAGGCGGGCTATTTCTGCAACATGCCATTGATGAGATCGCTGCAACGGGAACGGGAGTGAAGGCTCCTACATCATACGAGATCATGAACAAATATCTGGGGATGGAGAAAGAGGAGATGGATGAGTACATCGCCGAGTTGAGGAGGAGATGGCCAGAGTATGGGGTGACATTGATGTTGTTGGAAATGCGAGCCCACGGTGAGCCATTATGCAATAAATGTTATTGCAATTCACTCCTTAATCTGAAATGAAGAATACATAATTTGCATAATAGGTCCCTTAGTACAATTAGGGTTATGTACCATGGCCATCTTGATGATCATACAGCTGTTGATTCAACTATTGAATCATAGAGGCTGGTGCTTGAATGAATATCTAAAGAGTTAGATTGAGGACTCATCAAGCACCGTCAGATGATTGTTAAGAGTTGATCTCCAGCCTGAGTAGGAGATGGCAATCCTTATCTCTGAAGGCTGATATCTGACCGACCTCTTGATGCAGGTCCTCTGCATAGGAATAGAGATTAGGAGGTGTCAGATTAGTTAGGTCAAAGAGTTGACTTAACGAGATTGAGATAACCAAAGTCCTATATCGTATACTGTCATGATATAGGCACGCATCCTCTGACCGGAGACAGATGTGTTGCTATATGTCTAAGTATGTACATTTGGCAGACCAATAGGTTGATGACCTAATCAAGGTCTATACACCGGCGCGCTGGTGTGCATATAAGGGCATATGAGTAATACGATCTCTCAAAGGGATCATACAGGTTCAGTTACTGAACCGGAAGACATGAGCTCACTCATGAGATATTGGGAAGAATCAAATTCCGTGCGCACGGTCGTCTCGCTTTGAAAGCTTGACTGAATTTGTAGGTTTGATATATACTTTTGGAAAGTATATGATCAAGACCTAGGTATGATATATGCTTTTGGAAAGTATATGATCAATACCGACTCCCAATGATCGAATGAGAAAACTTACTGATAAAAACCATGAAGTAGACAGTATAAAGTTGATCGAATACTTCGGGTTTAGTCTGAGTCTTCCAGTATGCAGGATGTACAGGTATTGGGAATACCTGAGGGTGATGTGATCATAAACGATTGTATAACCATGACGCTTCCATTCCTAGGGAGTGATGAAACGGGTCTGGATTTTAGTGACTCCTCTCAGTAGAGAAGTGATCTGATCTTGGTCCAAGTATTGGACATTGATCTGAATGTGATTCAGATACAATGAGAAGATTAGATTTACGGTCTTGATTTAATCAAGCATCTATGGGAGGCCCGCGATCTGGATTTGAGATACGATCTCAATGTCCATGTCACTATACGTGGAACAATACAATCGCCCTGTCTTTATCTCCAAGTATCTGCGGAGAAAGCGCATTATCCTTGAAGGAGTTCATGGATAATTCTATTGTTGATTTATGTATCCGAGCATTGAGAAAATGGATAATTAAATGTGATTTAATTATCATGAGTAATATGAGTTTGATTCATATTATAAAGAGAGTTATCTTAGATAATTAAATGAGATTTAATTATCAAAGATGTAAATAATGTGAATGTGATTCATATTATTTGGACACAAGAGAATAGAGATCCAAAATGATTAAATGTGATTTAATCATCATGGATATGAATAATGTGGATAGCAATATCCATATTAATCAAATATATTATAAATGTGATTTATAATATATAAGAGAGAGATGTTTGTAATTTACATTTGTTAATTAAATGTTAATGTGAATTGGATTCACATTGGACATTAAATTGAAAAAGTAATTTACATTTTGTTTTGGGTTGTGAATGTGATTCACAAATTTCCAATGGCATGATTGTAATGTTCACAAAATAAATTGGATTTATTTTTGTGAAATAATTTGCAACAAAAGTTGTTGCAAATATTGGAGAGAATCATGAGATAATATAATCTCATGTAATAGGAAAAGGAAGCTCCCTTCCTAAAAAGGAGAGGGGACGGCCACAATTCCCATGAGGAATTGGTGGCCGTCCACCCTCCTTATGGAAGGAGGCTTGCCTCCTTTCCTATTTCTCCATTGGAGATTAATTTGATACAAAATCAAATTATATTTATTGTATATTTGATTTTTTATTAAATTAATTGTTGTTGTGTTTTTAGCAACAAATCATGACCATTGAAAGAAACACAAATTAATGTGGACCATTGGATTTGTGTTGAGACATGGATTGAGATCCATGGATCCCAAAACCCTATATAAGGAGAGGCACCCCATTGCTCTTCTTTAGATAAGACACATAAGTGGAGGCAACAAATCTCTCTCTCTCTCTCATTCTCTCTACACGTCCTCTCTCTTTCTCTCTCATGTGGCCGTCCACCATGGATGCCCTAGAGAGGTTCTCCATCGCCGCGGCATCGTCGTTATGCTGCCCGATGGTTTGCTCGTGGATCTCCGTCTCCTTCGGTGCGTCCCGCTCGTGAAGAAGACATCGGATCTCGTGTGTCGAGATCAGGAGATCCGCCTCTTGGATCATCAACATGGATTGCGAGAAGCACGCGGTTCATCCCCGCGCTCGCAAGCGTCTCCTCCGTCGGATCGGACTTGAGACAGGAGGTCTCTTTGTTTAGAGACTCGATCGCAACCACGCTTCAAGAGGTAAACCTAATACTTGTTTGTGGTTTAGACGAAACGATCCGAGAAGTGTTCTTGGATCATGTGGTTTCGTCGCATGAAAATTTTTTAATTTCCGCTGCATAGAACAACTAGTGCGACTAGTCGTTCTTCGTCGTATTCGATGCGACGCTCACGCTTCCGTGATGCGCTTGAGGATCTAACCATATCCTTCAAGTGGTATCAGAGCCTTAGGTCGGTGGTTTTGGATACGATCCATAAACCGAGGACGACTTGGGTTCATTAGGGTATGCGAAAGTTTTTCTTGCATTTCATTTTCGCATCTCTGTTTTGATATTATTTTCGGCGCTGTTTAAATTGTTTAAACACGAAAATAATAATTGGATTTTGTTCCCCATTAAATAAGGAAACCGTAGGATCTGAGTTTGCGTGATTTCGATTTCGTTTGCTCTAGATATGCTCATTTTAGTGAACATGTATCCACTGTTTCGGGGACTGCGGATCATGACGTAATTAAGATGTTAATTGCGGATTTGAAACGCCTTGAAATGCGTACAAATCACTTGGGTTCTGTTGTAAATCAAGTTAGCAAACTTTAGAAATTTATTTTGCTTAATTTGGATTTAAATTGATCGAGATATGATATTTTTAGTAAGTGAGGGTCACTGCTGAAAATACTTTCCTAATCAAGAACCTAGTGATTGTCATTTAATTAATTAGTGAAATTAAATTGTTTAATTTCCTGGAATAATTATGCATAAATATTTGTGAAATATTTAATGATAATTATGCCTTTAAATGACTTTGCCCTAACCAACAAATGATTAGATGTGATCTAGATCAAGATTGGTTACATGATCTACATGATCAACATTCCAACAAACATGTTGCTTGAATAGGACTTGGGATTTGTTTAGCAAATCTCATTATAATGTTAATCAAAAATGTTTTGATTATTACTATATGGTACAATTTCGGTTGAAGAATCGATGATCATCTCAAGTACAAATTAATCAATTTGGCATTATCCTTTCTCGAGGCGGATATGGTGCCTAGTCGGAGAGCATTGGGGTTGCGGGTTGCAACGTATGTGGTCCGTCCCACTCTCGTCGGTACTGGCCATGACAGCGGGTAGGGCCGGGATAATGTCCGAGGGATTAAGATGTATTTTTCTAATTATTAAAATTCAAAATAATACGTATTTGAGATAATACCATTATTCAAGTAACTATTAAAATGTTTGTTGGATATTAATTAGATCATTAATTTAATATGATTAGATTAATTGGAATCCAATGAAGATTGAAATACTCTAATATTATTAGAGTTAATAATTCCCTTGGAAGAATTGATTATGTGAATGTGATTCACGATAATTAATTAAAATTTGAATATGAGGTGGAGGATCACATAAGTGACATCCATGGTCTCCCGTCAAGGCAAAGGGTTCCGTCGCCAGGGATTGTATGTGGGAGACGCCTGTCCGAAGTGACAGCTCCTGTATGCAAGCGCATCTGGATCGGACTCTTTGCTTCTCGAAAGAGTAAGGCCGTATACGTAGTGACCCCAATATCGGATCCTCATATTATTGGGGCGATATTGGATTGCGTATAGCGAGTACTATTCCTGTTGACGGTTGGTTCAATTAACGACGGGTCAACATTGCCTTAGGGGTGGTGGGCTCGGGTGTTAAAGACCGAATTGGGAAATGCAAGTTGGACTTGCAAAGCGGAATGTGTTCCCGCTTCTTTTTATCCGAGTTGCAGATTCTCATATTATTGGGATGTAACAAAGATAAGGAAGGAGATCCCAGATCTTGTTGAGATATAATGGTAAGTATATCTCTTACATTGAAAGTCATTAAGGGAATGAACTTTCAGTGTTGACAAGACAAGACAACTTTGATATAAAAATCCTAAATCAAAGTAAAATATATATATTTATATATTTATGCAAATTTCTTATTTCAGATAATCCTTCATTAAAACCCACTCAATGATATACTCAATAATAACCAGTAAAATATCATGGATTGGACTCATGATCCAGATATTGTACTTGCAATTGGACACATAATGTATGTGGTTGCAATGTGCAAGTTTCCTCATAATATTGAGGAATGACAATTAAATAGATAATAGGACTACAACCCTAGGGTTTGTATTTCTCTATAGTCTTGATCTCTCATCGGATGTACTTTGGAAGTGACATGTCGATGATGATCACAATTGTCAAATAATCCTTATAAAATTAATGAAGATATTCTGGCATACATATGTGCTCTTGACATTTAACATGAATGAGATGGTTCACTGCATCATGCAGAATGGTGGCTCTATAAGAGATGGTGTATTCAAATTGTTTGAGTACCTACCTGAACCTATGTTTTAAGAGTTTAGATGGATGTAGATGATGAGTGTCATCATTCTACTATCTATACTCTGGTCATTCATGAAGTTTCATAATATTTATATTGTATGAATTTAATGAAGCATGTATAAATGTTGAAATGCTCTTACATAAGAGATCCTTAGTCTTAAGCAATGGTTGCTTATAGATAAAGGGAGCGCAGTGGAAGCATGGGTTGGACCCGAGTAAGAAGTATGGTCAAAGAGTTGACTATACATCTATGACTTCCATATGTCATTCGAAGAGTTGGATGAATGCCAATACTGCAATAAGTTGATGTGTTGATAGTATGACTATCAAGTCTATTTAGAATCCTTAGAGAAGGACTCAGATGGAGCATCAGATTAATCTACATAAATCATTGATATTGACTTGCTTAATAAATAAGATAAAGTCAAATAATTGTATCTCAATCTTCTGATGACATTTGCAATAGGTTGCATATGTTTTAGAAGACTGGAAAATTGATCTTAAAGGTTTATAGTTATCCACATGGATATTGATGCAATTGTTGCAACAATCTCTGTTGGATTGATAGACTTGTTAATTTCAGTGGGAGAGCCCTTAGTCTTAGAGAATGTCTCTATGACCTAGACATTAGAATACACTCGTTGTTTGTTTCTAAATGTTGGAAATAAACATGAATTCTGGAATGGACCTATCATAAGGAGTTATGATGGAGATATTTCAGAAAGTAATCTAAAATCTAGTGGACTCCACTAAATTAGAAAATTAATGAATGGTTCATTAACATTTCTAAATACTGAAATTAAAACTTAAGATCAATATGAGGATGAAGATCATTTGACAATGATCTAGCATCAAGCTTTGGACATTTGTCTATTGATTTGATCAATAGACTAGTAAGAGATGAAACTTTAGAATGTCTAAAATTTCAAAACTTACATACTTATGAATATTGTATTCAAAGAAAAATGTCCAATACACCCTTCTTAGAGAAAGGTGTAAGATGTCAAGGTATTCAGGATCTCATACATATTAATGTATGTAGATCATCTATATCATAGTAAACATTATGGATATGTGATATCTGTTGATGATTATGTATGATATGAGATTTCTTCTCTTCACCTAAGAAACCTTTTAAATGTTCAAAGATTTCATTATTTTTGGTTTAGAACCAAAGTTTGAAGGGAGATAAAATGAATTTGATCTAATCTAGGTAGCAAATACCTACTAGATAAATTCAAAGAATACCTTATAGAGATATGAATATCGCTTCTATCTCAATCCTCCTAACACACCTTAACTCAATAGAGTTATAGGTAGATACAATTGGATCATGTGTGACATGATCTTATCAATGATGAATTTTAGCATAATTATCCCTTAGTTTCCAGGTATGTATGTGTAGTAGAGACTACAATGTATATCCTTAATAAGGTTCCATGCAAGATGGAATCTAGCACTTGAGAGTGCTGCTTCATTAGGAAAATAAAGGATGGTATTGGATACCTACTTTATGACCTTGAGATTCTAAGTATCTCATCTCTGAGAATATGATTCTTAGAGGTTGAGACTCTTGAGAATCAAGATGAAAATGAAGTGTAGGAACTAATTTATCTTGAAAAGATAATGAGGCTCCTGAAATTGGAAACTAAAAGGACAATTAAAGATGAAACACTAAAACCTCTTCAAAAGAGTTTGAGGAAGGATTCCATGTGTCGGAGAAATCTGACAATGATCGAACTTCATGTGATGAAGCTTCTGAAGATCATAGCATGGATAGATGGATGTTAGCAATAAAAGTCTAAAGTAGACTTCATATACAAGTGTTGTATATGGACCCTAGAGGATCCACTTATATAGGTAAGACGTGTAAAGGTGTAAATGGATCTTCAAGAGAAAGGGAAACTGATGAGAAGGTAGAGACCTTCAAAGCACGATTCGTAGCCATGAGCCACACACCGGAAGAGAAGACATTGCTTGCAATGAGACTTGCTCTTCGGTGACCATGCTTAAAATCATCAGAATGTTGCTAACCTTAGATACACAACTTGACTATTGCATCTTCAAGATGAAAGTGAATATTGCATTCCTCTATAAATACCTCTCTGAGGATATTCACATGAAGTAGCCCCAGGGCTTCATGATTGAGGAAAGCAAGGTGTGCAAACTAAGGAATCCATCTATGGACTCAAATAAGCTTCTTGATGTTGGACCATAAGAATTGATGGAATTATAATTGTTATGATTTCAGATAGAATCTTGATGAGCCATGTGAAGCTTAGTGGGAGTGCCTTTGTGTTCATCATGCTAAATGTAGATAAAATCCTAATCATTTGGAATGATATAAATAAGTGTTTATAATCTGGTTATTCCATATCTTGAAATATGATTTCAAAGATACCTCTTAGATCTTAGTTCTGAAGTTGTTCAGAAGCCAAGAGAAGAGGATAATTGGACTGTCACATTTGTAGTATACCTTGGACATATTCTATTCATAGAAATTCCAAGAAAGGCTTCTAACCCTTAGGATATGGTACTGACCTATCTTAAGGGATAGCACCTCAAAGAGTTGAGGAAGTAAATGCTACGACTACTTGCACTTGTGCATTAGTTACAAGAAGCTGAGTGTATGCTAGAGTGTACAAATACCAGATGTCTGTCATGCAGTGGGAGTAGTAAATTGTTACTAATCCTACTGTAGAGATAAAACACTTGATTGCAGTAATAACAAAATCTTCATAGATGAGGAGATTTTTGAGATAGTAATCTCAAAGTCTTATCTTCAAAAAGTTTAAGACCATGTAGATAGTGATCTATAAAGGTCTAAACTTTAGATACCTTAGGAGATAGAGATCTCCGGGAATGAAGGTATTCTAATAAGGATTATGGGGATACTGGTTACGATGTCAGGGACAATGTAACCAACTAGATTGAGTATTGGTTGCATGAGATGCAACATTCGCATTAGATGCGAGCACTGTTACTGGGGATATGCAAGTGCCGTAAAAGGACTTGGCATAGTCTCGCGGGAACAGAGTGACTGATCAGCTTACCTAGCTATTTTCTAAATAGCCTATGATTGTCACATAAGTGCGGGTTTAAATGATTAGCCCATTAATGGCTCTTTGGGCTAGTGGGAGATTGTTGGAAATGCGAGCCCACGGCGAGCCATTATGCAATAAATGTTATTGCAATTCACTCCTTAATCTGAAATGAAGAATACATAATTTGCATAATAGGTCCCTTAGTACAATTAGGGTTATGTACCATGGCCATCTTGATGATCATACAGCTGTTGATTCAACTATTGAATCATAGAGGCTGGTGCTTGAATGAATATCTAAAGAGTTAGATTGAGGACTCATCAAGCACCGTCAGATGATTGTTAAGAGTTGATCTCCAGCCTGAGTAGGAGATGGCAATCCTTATCTCTGAAGGCTGATATCTGACCGACCTCTTGATGCAGGTCCTCTGCATAGGAATAGAGATTAGGAGGTGTCAGATTAGTTAGGTCAAAGAGTTGACTTAACGAGATTGAGATAACCAAAGTCCTATATCGTATACTGTCATGATATAGGCACGCATCCTCTGACCGGAGACAGATGTGTTGCTATATGTCTAAGTATGTACATTTGGCAGACCAATAGGTTGATGACCTAATCAAGGTCTATACACCGGCGCGCTGGTGTGCATATAAGGGCATATGAGTAATACGATCTCTCAAAGGGATCATACAGGTTCAGTTACTGAACCGGAAGACATGAGCTCACTCATGAGATATTGGGAAGAATCAAATTTCGTGCGCACGGTCGTCTCGCTTTGAAAGCTTGACTGAATTTTAGGTTTGATATATACTTTTGGAAAGTATATGATCAAGACCTAGGTATGATATATGCTTTTGGAAAGTATATGATCAATACCGACTCCCAATGATCGAATGAGAAAACTTACTGATAAAAACCATGAAGTAGACAGTATAAAGTTGATCGAATACTTCGGGTTTAGTCTGAGTCTTCCAGTATGCAGGATGTACAGGTATTGGGAATACCTGAGGGTGATGTGATCATAAACGATTGTATAACCATGACGCTTCCATTCCTAGGGAGTGATGAAACGGGTCTGGATTTTAGTGACTCCTCTCAGTAGAGAAGTGATCTGATCTTGGTCCAAGTATTGGACATTGATCTGAATGTGATTCAGATACAATGAGAAGATTAGATTTACGGTCTTGATTTAATCAAGCATCTATGGGAGGCCCGCGATCTGGATTTGAGATACGATCTCAATGTCCATGTCACTATACGTGGAACAATACAATCGCCCTGTCTTTATCTCCAAGTATCTGCGGAGAAAGCGCATTATCCTTGAAGGAGTTCATGGATAATTCTATTGTTGATTTATGTATCCGAGCATTGAGAAAATGGATAATTAAATGTGATTTAATTATCATGAGTAATATGAGTTTGATTCATATTATAAAGAGAGTTATCTTAGATAATTAAATGAGATTTAATTATCAAAGATGTAAATAATGTGAATGTGATTCATATTATTTGGACACAAGAGAATAGAGATCCAAAATGATTAAATGTGATTTAATCATCATGGATATGAATAATGTGGATAGCAATATCCATATTAATCAAATATATTATAAATGTGATTTATAATATATAAGAGAGAGATGTTTGTAATTTACATTTGTTAATTAAATGTTAATGTGAATTGGATTCACATTGGACATTAAATTGAAAAAGTAATTTACATTTTGTTTTGGGTTGTGAATGTGATTCACAAATTTCCAATGGCATGATTGTAATGTTCACAAAATAAATTGGATTTATTTTTGTGAAATAATTTGCAACAAAAGTTGTTGCAAATATTGGAGAGAATCATGATATAATATAATCTCATGTAATAGGAAAAGGAAGCTCCCTTCCTAAAAAGGAGAGGGGACGGCCACAATTCCCATGAGGAATTGGTGGCCGTCCACCCTCCTTATGGAAGGAGGCTTGCCTCCTTTCCTATTTCTCCATTGGAGATTAATTTGATACAAAATAAAATTATATTTATTGTATATTTGATTTTTTATTAAATTAATTGTTGTTGTGTTTTTAGCAACAAATCATGACCATTGAAAGAAACACAAATTAATGTGGACCATTGGATTTGTGTTGAGACATGGATTGAGATCCATGGATCCCAAAACCCTATATAAGGAGAGGCACCCCATTGCTCTTCTTTAGATAAGACACATAAGTGGAGGCAACAAATCTCTCTCTCTCTCTCTCATTCTCTCTACACGTCCTCTCTCTTTCTCTCTCATGTGGCCGTCCACCATGGATGCCCTAGAGAGGTTCTCCATCGCCGCGGCATCGTCGTTATGCTGCCCGATGGTTTGCTCGTGGATCTCCGTCTCCTTCGGTGCGTCCCGCTCGTGAAGAAGACATCGGATCTCGTGTGTCGAGATCAGGAGATCCGCCGCTTGGATCATCAACATGGATTGCGAGAAGCACGCGGTTCATCCCCGCGCTCGCAAGCGTCTCCTCCGTCGGATCGGACTTGAGACAGGAGGTCTCTTTGTTTAGAGACTCGATCGCAACCACGCTTCAAGAGGTAAACCTAATACTTGTTTGTGGTTTAGACGAAACGATCCGAGAAGTGTTCTTGGATCATGTGGTTTCGTCGCATGAAAATTTTTTAATTTCCGCTGCATAGAACAACTAGTGCGACTAGTCGTTCTTCGTCGTATTCGATGCGACGCTCACGCTTCCGTGATGCGCTTGAGGATCTAACCATATCCTTCAGATGTGCGATGGGTGGACGAGCTACACGAGCAAACAGATCATCAACTTCCTTGTCTATTGCGATGGGAAGACAATCTTCTTGAAATCTGTTGATGCATCTGAGCATGTGAAGGACCACATGTACCTTCTGAAGTTGATGAAGAACGTTATAAAAGAGGTTGGGAAGGAGCACATTGTGTAAATTGTGACGGATAACGGCAGCAACTTCAAGAAGGTTGGTGAAACAATAATGAAGTCCATCAGCTACGGAATTTTTTGGACACTGTGTGATGCGCATTGCATTGATTTGATCCTTAAGGATTTCAGCAAGAAGAAGCTCGTCTCAAGGGTGGTGGAGAAAGCACGAATGATGACCACATTCATTTACAACCACGGCAAAGTGTTGGCACTGATGAGGCGGATGTACAATGGGGAGTTGGTGAGACCTGGCATCACACGCTTTGCAACCAATTTTATAGATTGCAGACCCTGTTGGAGGGTTGGAGGGTGAGATTGATGCGGTTGTTGATGAAATTCTCTCGAGTAGCTCCAAATCCAAATCAATCAAAGGATGACAGTAGAGATGATGATGATGACGATGTTGGTTGTGGTGGACCTGGTGGTGGTGGGGAGTCAAACTCAGGTGGGTCAGGAGGGAGTGGTCGTGGACCACAAGATAGCAGACTTGAGGAAGGGCTACAAGCAGGACGTGAATATATGGAGCGACAGCGGAACACACACGGACAATTTGTTCCAAGTCCGAGTCCGGGGCCTACGGATTACGAGTACAGTCGAGGCCATCATCCAACCAACAGCTACATGAAAGATTTGACATCATCTCTAGGTTCTTTGAGCTTCATGGACATTGACAGCCCATATCGTGGAGGAGCACCAAGTCCTTTAGGCGGATATGGATCGTCGCACAATGAAAGATCATTTGGCATCTTCCCGAAATACTTTCAAGCTCCTCCTCCAGGACCTCATCCTCCTCCTCCTCAGTATGCACCTCCATCATATTCATATGGTTACAGTGGGTATGGGGGATATAGTACCTACAGCGGAGACAACTACCAAGGTAGCCAACCTGAGCAGAGCCAGGGCAACTTCTTTGGGGGTGACAGCTACAGTTTCTTCCCTGAGTACACACCAGTTCCTCCTCCTCCTCCGCAGAGATCTTCTCCTACTTCGTCTTCGTCGTCCCGAGGATCTCAGGGCAGTAGTTCGCAGCCTCGTTGTGCCACTCGTGATACCGGATCCAGTGATGCTTATCCTCATCTCGGGATACTCATAGGCATCGATGACCACCAATACATGCAGTATGTGATGGATTACAAGGTCATGTACTTGTACATGACATGGGAGAACTACTGCGAGTTCATTGAATCTGCGATGCGTTATGAGAGACAACAAGGAGAGGGAGGGGCATTCAGATCCACCGCGGAACTCTTGGTTCTGAACAAAACATGTCATCAGGTACTATATTTTAATCTTTTATTGCATTTATCATTAATATGCATGTTCTTAATAATTTTCACTTGTAACTTGTAAGACTATTACTCTATTTTATTATGTATTAACAATTTTACAACAATATCACCGATATGACCGATATGACTGATATGTCTATATAAGGAGTATAGATGACTAATATGTGTGAAATAATTGTGTATTTGTATGTTATTTATTGTTCTAATAACTTGGAATATCGAAATTTACAATAAAATTGGGAAAAAATCGGATTTTTGAGCCTTTTCCGACATTTCCACCGAAATCGTCGAAATTTCGGTGAAATTTTGGTTTTCAAGGCCACCGAAACGAGATCAAAATCGAGATTTTGAACCTTGGTTTGATCTCAATTGAGACAACATTGATAATCCAAGTCTAGACTTGATTTGTCTTAAGGAATCATTGTTCCTAAAAATGATATTTCTATGAAGTTTGGGCTTTCTTCCCTTCATGTGCCCAATTTTTCATCGACCAACAAAAGCAATATCAATATCAATGGCAGCACACTAAATAAGGCAATTGTCCTTGGCCAACTTTAAGGTCATGATCAGAACTGAATGACTCCTCTCTTTATTTGTGCTCCCATGCTACCTTCTATTCGAATGCTGCGAACAAGTGTAGATAGTCCTGATTTTTGATTTGGTAAAGGAGGTGATTGATCACCCTCCCGACATTCACCAAAACTAGTATGTATTTGTTCTTTGGTATAATCTGCACCAGTATACTCAGGGCTTTATCTTTTTTTAAAAAAAATGGCTTCTTTCATATTATAATTGTTCTTTGCTCAACGATGCTATCATATAACTTTTCCACTTTTTGAGAAGGGGTCTATACTATACTGTTAGAATTGCCACATATCTTCCTCGTTACACCCCAACAATAATAGGATGATCCATCTTCATATATGATTAAATATTTATATGGTTTAAAGAAAAAATCACAGTATCTTAGGTCATCCTTAACTGACAAAAATGTATTCTCGGCTTGGGTAATTTTAGTGTCTTCAGTAAGGTCTCCTATCAGGAGCTTCTATCGGTACTTGGACGGTTGATTGTATTGTGCATAGTGATCATGCATATACCTGTCTTGAGTCATAAACTGGTTTACAATATTTCCATAATTTGCAAGCATTAAAATGTTCATTATATTTAAAGGAATGCCATTACTCTTAATCACGTTGATCTAATCATTGAAAGGCCAGAGGAAGCAATCCGCATGAGGCATATTATCTACGATCATAAACCATTACGAGGATGCTTGATTTTTTCTTATATTCTTTGGACAAAAGACAGTGCCCTTTAACAGGTGTAACTTCTCTATTTACAATTAATAAGAAATTTTATAGATAAATTAATCATCATTGTTGTTGAAGTGGTAACTTTACATTAATCTGTATTGCTGTCCAACTTGATGGGTAAGGTGGGAGTTTATATTTTGGGCACTTTTGTCTGTACAGATTGTTTGCTGAACTTTTCTCCTGTCATTCAATCCTAACGCTGTACCTAACTTGAAGCAGCATCAACATTGCACTCCACTCTCATGTTATCTATCTACTACCTAACCCTCCAATCCATGCGGAAATACAATGATCCTTTTTTTAACCTCATCAGGCCTTGTCTATTTAAAGAGAATCATCCGGAGTGATTCTTAGTTGTAGATTATCTCCTTTTTGGAACAACTATGAAGGCAGTTCCATTGGTCTTGCTATTGTCCGTGCTCGTCTACGTGGCTGCCGCAGAACGGCCGTCAATGCCGAATGAGCAGTGTTCCAGGACCTTCTTCTCTGCGTTGGTACAGCTCCTGCCTTGCAGGGCCGCGGTTGCCCGCTTCCGACCCTTACCTCCCAGTGAAGGCTGCTGCACCGCGCTCAAAACTTTGGGCGGGCCCTGCCTCTGCGTTCTCATAAACGGGCCTATGGTCACCGGCGTGGACCGCAACATGGTCATGGAGCTGCCCGCTAAATGTGGTGCAAACTTCGAGCCCTGTAAGTACCCAAGAACTGGTAGAAACTGTGTTCTCTGCAATGGACCGACGAACTTCGATGTCTATTGTTGCTGATTGTTTTCCACTTGTGTTGCAGGTGACTCAGGACTTTGAGAAAGTGTTTTCCCGCTGAAGAGACCTTTTCAGTGTTAGTTGATAATGATAATAAGATGGTGGTGTTTTAGTCTTTTGTTAGTGTGGTAATCTTAAGTGTTAGGCACGGTGATGCTTCTACGACGAATGTGTTGGTTTTAATAATGATGTGTTACTTAAATATATGCAATTCTTTATCGAAACTTTACTGTGCCAGAATTCGGTTATCGCAAGCTTGTCGCTTCAAGCCATATCTGTGTAAGTTCTGTTTTCATATCAATGTCCTCGTTGAACGACGGTTAAATTGTGAACCTTTTCTATCACCTCTTACAACTTGCTTGTGCTGTTTGGATGGACATTTGGAAAATCACATATCGAGATTTTTCAGAAGATATACCGGTAATTTTGATGCCCAATTACAAGAAAGAACATATCCAAAAAGAAGTTGGAAACAAGGCGCGTCCTGGGCATATGTACATATAAGGGTAGAGAAAACAATATAACACACACTTTGCCTCTCAGCTAGAGGATCTTGAGATGCGATATCTCAAGCCTACTAGTTAAGAGACTTGTACTCGAATTTTCATCTTATATGGGGAAGTCGATGAAGCGAAAAGATGCCTCCCCGAAGTTCTCCCTCACAATCCTAGCCTCATCATTAAGAGAGATGTTCCCCATGATGTGGTCCACGGATGGGGGTAGCAGGATTGGATGTCGAGGGGCACTCCCACGGCTGCTGACCGGCGATATCGGCTCGCGGTCCCATATCAGGATGTGCAGTAGAATGGGGCGAAGGGCGTGACGATGAAGGGAGAGCTTTTGGCTGAGGGAGACTGTGTCAAAGCAACGTATGGCACCAGAAGGAGAGACCATCCAAGGCAGCACCTTCTCATTCGTCACGCGAGAGATGACCAGTAGCTTCGACGCGCTCGTGGCTTCCTTGTAGAGTTCGCGAAGGCCGGAGCGAGTCGAAGGGAGAGAGACGTCGTCCTCGTCCACAACAGAGTGTATGTAGATGAATCCCTGTGTCACCAATCAAAGTAAGATTTTATTTAGGAAAAATCTACACACACAGGAAGATTAATAACTGGATTTCAACTGTGTCGGCAACCTCTTCAGTGCGGCTAACGGCGAATCCGAGCTTGGTGTCGCCTTCCAAGAGCTTGATCTCCAGAGGGAACTCCCCTGCAACGGGTGTATACCACAAGCGAACCGCCTTCACTACCCCAATGTCCACTCCATGATAATCCTCGAAACCGTAAAGGCTCGAATTCACGATATTCGAGAGATCGGACAGAGAACCTGCATTCACCGTCGCTACGCCGTCTCCCCCGAGATCTTCATTGCATAAACACACAATCACCAGTAAAGAACTACCACGCAAACTACGAAGAAAGTGATCAATGACATGAATGTTGGGCACATATACCTTGGTGAGCATGGGCTCCGTCTGGACATTCATGAAGACAATGGGGACACCGGAGGCCTGGGCGCAGTTGAGCCAGGCGTTGGCACGAGCGAGGGTGTCCTCCATGGTGTTGTAGCGCGAGTTGGAGGGGTCGGTGGACTTGGGGAGGACGAGGAGGGAGAGGAAGCAGCTGGAGCTGGGGATGGGGAGAGACCCCCTCATCTTCTTCTCCCACGGGTACGAGACGTATCCGTCTTGCAGCTGCGCCTTACTCAGGGCGCAAGCCACCCTCGAGCTCTTCGATCCTGTAGATCGATCAATGGAAACAGAGAAGATCGATCATCAATGCTGCGATTAGCTTGAACAATCACGTATGAAGGTTTATGCATGGAGGATCCATACTTGGAAGAATTCTAAATTAACAATGGCAACCTTGTGATTTGAGAGGACATTTGAGTTTCTCGGGAGGAGAGATAGATTTTCGTGACCCCAAGAAAGTGTACTTTTGAGGAATTATATAAATTTTTTTTGCCAACGGCAGCATTTGGAGAAGTAAGTACCCAACTTAATATGATAATAATAACCGATTGTACGGCATCACTGTACTTTTCTGTTCCCTGCGCACTAATCCTCTCAGCGGTCTTCTCTCTGATTAGCCTCTCCCACACGTGAACTCTAGTAACGATTTCTCACATATCTTACAAGAACGTGTGAAGTCGGTTTGCTTATATAGGGACTCTCAAGACGAGACTGCTTTATGAGAAGCTACAAGTAGAAGAAGATGATGGACGTGATAGAAATCCTCGTATAAATCTCAAGACGTGATAGAAATCCTCGTATAAATCTCAAGCGGAAGAGTGCCTCGCTCTCACTCCCCCTTTCTCCTCTAGATCTCAAGTAAAAGAAATATGCATGCGCGTGTGTGTGAGACATATGGTTCATTTATCAATATTTTCAATAAAATACTTATTATTTTATGAAAAATTATATTGTTTTATTACTATAAATAATTATTTTCACAAAAACAAATGCTTAGTACAAAATGTATCCTATCATATTTGTATTACAATTTTAATATCTTTACAAATAATTATTTCATATAAAAAAGTTAAGGTTTATTTTTAAAAATAATCATAAATAATAAGAACATGATAACATTTATAAAATAATAAATATTTTGCTGAAAATGATTTTGAACATTTGTACACATGAACATGTTCATTACAATTCTAATGACACTGTGCTTGTTGGAAAACCCCCCCTTTATGTTCCATCAACATGTTCGGCTTCTAGATAGAGTCCGCTAGAAATTTATAGATGTTGGTAATAAAATATCACATGTCAACTTATACATACATACATACATATGTATATATGTATATGTATACGGAAAAAATGGGGTTGTCCCCGCCCCATTTTTCGACATTTTTTTATTTTTTATTTTTTGAAAAATAAAACCATGTATATTTATCCATATATCCCTCCTATATGCCATTCGAATTTCGTCAGAAACAGAGACTCCTACGGTTTCCATCTCGATGGTATCGATTTAAAAAAATCCTGTTACTGTTAAAAAATTACTGTCCGGATGGAGGCCGTAAGAGTCTCTGTTTCTGAAGAAATTCGAATAATATATAGGAGGGATATAGGGATGAATGTACATGGTGTTATTTTTCAAAAAAATAAAAAAATTTGCCCAAATAAGATGGGGGCAGCCACATATGACCCCCTCTCTCGCTCTTTATATATATATATATATATATATATATATATATATATATATATATATATGGAGAAAAATGGGGCTGGCTTCATGGTGTAGCCAACATAGCTTCTCTCCACCCTATTTTTCGTAATTTTTTATTTTTTGGAAAATATCATCATGTATTTTCATGTTCATATCCCTCCTATATGCCATTCGAATTTCGTTAGAAATAGAGATTCCTACGGCCTCCATCCCAGCAGTCATTTTTTTAACGGTTGCAGGATTTTTTAAATCGACCCCATCTGGATGGAGGTCGCAGGAGTCTTTGTTTCTGACGAAATTCGAATGGCATATAGGAGGGATATGAGCATGAATATACATGGTGATATTTTCCAAAATATTTAAAAAAATGACGAAAAATGGGGCATGAGGGGAGGGGGGGCGTAACCCCATGCAGCCTTGTGTGTGTGTGAATATTGGTAAGAAATTAAGAAAAAAGAAATTATATGTATGTATATATACATGTATATATATATGCATATGAGAGCTGGAAGCCTACACCACCGGGTGTACATAACTATCTACACCCAACTTTCTTTTTTTATTTTGACATTCTTGGTGGAGATAATAGAAGTCCTTAATTAAGTTGAATTCAGAATGACAACATGTTGATATATAGTGATCTAACTCCTCAAAAGTTTCTTATAAAAAAAAAAGAATCGGTAGTACCTACAGCCCGGGTGTAGGCTCTTTTTCTCTATGTATGGGATATATATGTATAATATGTAGGTGTGTATTAATATTGGTAAGAAACTAAGAAAAAAAAGAAGAGTTCAGATGTAATCATGCATCTACCAGCAGCAACAAATCCAAATAGGTGAAATTGAGGAGGAAGTATGGAAATCAATGGCCGAGCAAGGAAATTTAGTTGTAGGTAGCTTACAAATAAATTATATAAAATCATGGGAAGATTGGAAATCTGGGACGTTCGCTTCCTCCGGCTCTACTACTCATGGGAGTCGTCATCTCAACTTATAAACGGGGAATATAAAAAGCAACACATTATTTGGATAATGCAATTTTCCATTTATATCAATAAAGATTAAATGAATTAGATGGTTTGAGTTATGGGTTGGTCGACGATAAATTATAATCGTTCTATGGACATCGGATCAGTAGATGGGACTGATATTTTCAACCAACTTTATTGAGACAATCCAAAATACCACTCTAGGGGGTGGTTCGCTTTATGAATAAGGTTTTAATACTCTCTTTTCATATATGGTCAATATTTTGAACCTCGAGTGAAAATGAAGAATAAGATTTCTCTCATTATTCCTCCGTGATAGACCTCTTCCGCCCAAAAATACAAACAACCTTTACTTGTCTAACAATCTTATCAAACATAACTTCGTTATATGTCCCTATCATCTCCCTTCCACCAATAGAGAATAGCTAATAACTATTATATATTCTTCTTTTATTCCTCCTTATCCTCTCCCTTCAACCATGCAAAAACAATATCTTTTTCCTCCCTAGCCCTTTCCCTTATTCATCTACCTAAAGTTCCCACACGAGATCCATGATTTGGACCTACCAAACTAATCGATATATTTTTTTACATAAATTTTAAAATTCTAAATCCTGTTGTATCTTATTTATCTATCATTATATATAATCTCATCCACATTAGGATTATATTATTTATGGAATTCGAACCTAAACTCGATTTATGATTCATTTATTATTTCGATCTCATCGGCCGTTGGTATTTTTTGTATATGGATTTTAGTCCATTCTTGTTTTATATCTTTTCATGAATGAATTGCACTTATTTTCACATCTAGGATTTACATATACAAAATATATTACTATCAAGAGGGAATTTTTCTTAGTATGTTATTAGATATTTAAATTCAAATAAAAGGAAGATTTGAAGAAATTAGAAACCCCCAAACAAGTTGGGTTGCGCCATACATATCAAAGAGTATACAATAATGATGTATTTGGTAAATTAAATATACGATCTTTCTTATTAATTAAATTAGTTGATAATATTAGTTTAGTTGAAATTTTGTTGTTGTTCTCCTAAGTATAATTAAATAAACTCAGCTCAATCTTTTACTAAAAAAAGATTGCGCCGAACTAAACTAAATGAAGAATAACCAAATATCCATATTTATATCCATCTTTGGATTTGCATATATCTATTTTATTAATTATTGATATGGATATAGCAATAAACTATATCAATAAATATGTACAGAATATACAGACCTTACCTATAACATAACCCATGTGTATACATAGTGTGTATATATACAAAATCTAAATACAAGATAAGATTTAAGACTAAGTAACTCAATACTTCTATTATTTATTGTTGGATCCTTAATTAATCCTATGGGTCTTTGTGATTGATGGGCTATTTTAGATCCTATCATATGGTTTCAGATCATAAGCCATCCTCACAATAATCATGATGTAAAAAGTGCCAATTCAAATCTAATGGATTCAAAATAATGTTATTACATGGATCGGGATTATAAATCTTCCTATTTTCGTCCATTAAACAATATTTAAGTACTTGAAAAGTTTGTAAAAATTATCAGTAATAAATATTTCTTTACCAATATCTGATTATGAGTTATTAAATGGTAAGATGAATAAAAATTCGTGATTTTAGGTACAGTAATATCCAAAGGGTCCAACAATTTCTAATTGGAATTGTAAGATCTTTTTTAATTGGTTCTTTTGTTACATTGTTATATTTCGATCCGTTGAATGAGCTGATTCGAGAATAGTTGGATGATGATAAAATTATCAAAGATTGGCATTCCTTATTTCGATTCAACAACGTACCAATACCAATATCACGAGTTTCCTTATATTGGATAAGTGGCCGAATCTTCACCTTGGAATAAAAAGGATTGATATTCGTGCAATCTAATCCATTATTACAAAGTAAGAAAACTTTCTTCTTTGAGGGATTTACACCCCTTACCCCATATTTTCTCACTCCTACGTGGGCCCTACTTTTCATCTTTTTTAAAAAATAAATAAATCAATTCTCCATCATCAATTCCATCCAAAAATAATATACTATACCATCATATTATATAAAAATTATAAACTACTCCATTTCTACTCACTTTTTCAAAATTCAATACAATAATATCACAATAACTACTCACTTTTTCAAACTTCAATACAATCATATCATAATAAACCCAATTCTAGCCCACCCCCAGTTTAACCATCTATCCAAACACCAAAACCCAAAAATGGATTACCTGCTATCAGTTTAACCCACCTAAACCCACATACCAAACACACCCTAAGGTGCCATTAGGCACAACCCCCACCCCATTTTTTCTCACTCCTACGCGGGCCCCACTTTTTATCTTTTTAAAAAATTAAATAAATCAATTCTCCATCATCAATTTCATCAAAAAATAATATATTATACCATCATATCATATAAAAATTATAAAGTACTCCACTTCTACTCACTTTTTCAAACTTCAATACAATCGCATCATAATAACTACTCACATTTTCAATCTTCAATACAATCATATCACAATAAACCCACTTCTAACCCAACCCCAGTTTAATCCTCTATTTAAATTCAAAAACCCAAAAATGGGTTACCTGCTACCAATTTAACCCACCTAAACCCACATACCAAACGCACCCTAAGTAAATCTCTCCAGGATTCATTGCAAAAAATAAAAAAAATAGAGGGGAAAAGGAATGGATATAAGAAAGTTACCTACACACATGGATATAGGCTTTCCAATCCCTTTTTTAAATATATGTTATGTATTTTTGCCCCTCCCTCACCTCCACCACCTCCTGTAATAACATGATGAAAGCCATCTTCTAACATCACAAGCCTAAATCCGGACCATTATAGAAGAAAAAAGGTCCTAATAACTAATTGAGCTCATGCCTGATTGGCAACTTGAACAATTAACCAAAATTGTTTGAGTATAAGATGCCAAGTAGTAATACCAACTATTTGTAACACACTCTCAAACTTTGGAGATTTTCATGCAATAAATTTAAATTGTTTCAATCTTCTTAGTTTATATTTGTTACATGATTACCACCTGATATTTTTGTCAAGGTATTTCCAAGTCTCGAATTGCGTTAATTTTTAAATGAGATCATTGATATTATTTAGGGATGAGCATCGGGTCGGGTCGGGTCAGGCCCAACCCAGTCCAACCTGAGCCCGGTTCCAATATACGAGCTTGCGGGACAGGCTGAAGCCCGTGAGTTTGCTTCAAACCTAGCCCGAGCCTGACCCACAAGTACATGGGTCGAGTCTGGGTCAGGCCGGCCCGCTCGAGTAGTTATTTGATTGAGCAAACTCTTTTGAACAACATCTTAATGGAAACCATAGAAATTTGAAAGAGGATTATATCTTAATGGCTCACAATCTCTGCTTCCGGATTATCAAAGGCTTCTTAGTTCTGCACCATCTCGCAGACTAAATCCTTCAAAGCTAATAGATAACAGTGGTAAGCATGTTTTAACTGAATTCATTATTCATGATGTTTTATTATTGAAAGAATAATGAGGGGTTGCGCAATACCTGGCCTTGATTGGACCAACTCAAGCTTATATTCGGGTCGGCCCACATGCTTCGGGCTCGGGTTCACTTTAGCCTAAACTCGGCCTGAAATTTTAATCGGGCCAAAATCCAGGACCAAGCTCGTCCGATTATGGTTCGGGCTCGGGCTTGGACCGGGCTTCTTCGGACCGGACACCGGACTGAATCAGGTCGGTCCGAAAAAATGCTGATCCTTAATATTATGTGATATAAATATCAAACTATTATTAAAAAATACCATAAAAATATATAAAAAAAGTTGGAAAAACTAACTTTCCCAATTTATCCCAGGTTTATTACTATATTAAATGACATATATTCATCCTACCGGATTTGAAAAGATATTGAACAAATGTACCAGGTCCATACATTTATATTCAGTTAATTAATATATCGAATTAAATTACAAAAACTCGAATTAGTAAAGATATTGAATAAAATATCTACATAAATGATTTGAATAGCACCCTTATGTATTACTATGCCCAGGAATTCTCCCCTCTCCAAAAATAAAAGTTGTTTTAACTAAGAAGAATGAGATATACAAAATACTCAGAATTAGAGCTAATTCCTTATGTCGCATTAATGCCATTGGTTCGAGGAAGCCCAATTTTCTTTTGTAGTTAGAATGGAGATGCTATGCGTGTTGGATTTTAGTGATTTAACAAACATCTCTAATTAAAATATGTTACCATCCATCCCTAACGCAAACTCCTAAAGTAACTCGTTCTTGATCCTTGCTTAAGTGTACACAAATTTATCCTCTCCAGCAAATTAACCCTAAAGGTGAGAGATTTATACATTTTTCGTACAAATTATCCACATGGATTAATATTGCTATGCATTATAGCTACTTATTCATAATTACCGCTAGTGAATATATTCACAAAGTATGAAATGATGATGAAGATGGTTCCCTTTTACATTATTGTGAAACTTTTATTAGTATATGACACGATAACATGCCATACATAACACATTTATCGTATTTTTTCAGTTTGAGATTTTTAAAGCATTTTTTAATAAGTAGTTAACTTTATTTTAGCTACAATCATCACATATTTTTGGTGACCATGTTTTATTACATCTTGGTATTTTTATCCCTGCAACGTATCCATCAAGATACAACATAATTTGGTAACTATTTGCGTTCAGATGTAGAAGATGCCATTATTCCTCGTTTCAATCAAGGTATCAAGTTATATTCATATAGCAACTTCCTATCAAAGTATTAGTCAGATAGGTAATCCCTCCGTTAATAGTAATTGTTTGAATGGTAGAAAGCGTTGGAATGATTAACGTAATATAATTTCATATTGTTTATGTCTTATATTGATATTTTTATGATTATAACATGATTTTAAGGTTATACTTTTTATTAAGATGGTTAAAAAATGTTCTAACAAAGAAAATCCGAGATCCATACAACAAACTCCAACTCAAGAATGTAGAGGTTGAATAGGGTAGCCCAAAACCAAACAAAAGATACACCATGATAGCCAATTTACTCTGAGGTAACTTGGCAACTAAATAGAGATGCTTTTCCGGACATTTAGTTGTTTATTGCCATCATATCTTCACTAACATACATCATGTTACAACTCTTTTATTTCGAGATAAAAGAACTTTATCTTAAGATTCAACACCATTTATTTTCTCTGTCTATAGTATTTTTATATCTTTTTAATCTATCGACCCAACTTAAAAAGAACGAGTGATAAACCTCCATTTATGTTGATCTCTCCTTACTCATTATTCAACAACCTACCGAGTGGTGAATGTATTTAGTTCATACTTGTCTGTACCTTTTTATATTGGTATCATAAAACGAAGATGTCTGCGTCGTCATGTATTATAAAAATAGATTGGGCATCCTTGGAAGTTTGTGTTTTATTAACATCCCTCTCAGTGGACGGGAAATTACATATGTTTCAAAACCTGTTTAATATTCAAGCTAATATAATAATATCTCATCAGCAATTCAAAGTCGACGTGCGGGTCTGTCCCACCTGCCACTTTTAACAAAAAAGATTCCCCAAGAAGTCGCAAAAGGAAATGGAGGAAATTCCAGCCACTGTATCCACACAAGTTGCTTTGCTCCTAATCAATGGAACTAAATTTCCACATGCCTCTCGGAAACTTGTATGCCAAATTTGACTATTTATCAAATCGGAATTTAGCCGTCTGAAATACTACACGCACATCTACATTCCTTCCGACCGTGACAAGGGAGATTGAATTCAAAATTTGATGCAACGTCAACTATGCGTCGATTCCGTCTTAGAGATCTCATTTTTCAAATGTAATAAAAAGGATACATGACCTTTTTTTTTGTTTCAAATACAAGCTTCTATAAGCTTCCACGATCTTTATCTAACGTTAAATCCTGATATTGAAAGTTCAGATCTTCCTTATTACATCGGAAAGTTGATGCTCCTAATTAAAAATCTAGGATTAATGGAGGTCTTTTTCATAATTCACGTTTCTTTTTTATAATTTACGTTGATTCCAAGTTTTTTCACGTGAGAGCAGATACTCTTTCGTAATGCAAAGAGGTTTACGGTAAACTCAACTGCACCTGAGCCGCTCGATCAAGATCGAGCGGTTCACACGAAATCCGAATTTTTTTAAGTCTTACCGTGGTGGGCTTTATTTACTCTTGTATCACAACCATTGCCGCAGAAGCATGGTGCTAATAGAGTAAGACTATGACTAATAGTGTAACTACAAAGATCATAAGGCTTATGGCGTGATTGACAAGATTTCAGGGTTCACGGTGGTGTAATGAAATCCCTTAAAATATCGCCGAAACCTAAATTAGTTTAAACGTATGAAAAGGACAAGCAGTTAAGTCTCGTCCCCAAGCATTATATTGGCGTATTATTATAATAAATAAAGGGCAACTACCAAATATCTGTCTCGAATATGATATTTTACGTTTAGGTACATCTGAATTGATAAGTGCATAGCCAGCTATTGCAAAAGTCATATCACAGCCTTTTTTCTTGTTTTCAAGTTAGGAACACAAGTTGTCTTCATTTAGAAAAAAAATGTAAACATATAGACGTATTCTTTCCATATCAATTTCACTTGTGAACGGCCGAAATATACATAAAAAGGCATACTTTCGACATCAAACTTTTGTTTACTGATATATAAAATGTGGATTTACGTTTTAAAATTTGTTGTTTAAATCTCGTCCATATTAAATTTCAGAATCTTATTGTCCTTTTTCTTATGTGATTTGACTAGTGAAGACATGCGATAATGGAGGAGTTGTTGTGCATGACCCACTTTCGGAATTTTCTTGATGTTGCTTTGTTTATCTTGGTAATACGTGGTTTAAGCTTTTCCACAAAATTAAATGCCTAATAAACAACGGATAAAGTTGTGGAAATATGCTTCTCCAAATTTTGGGAAGTTGAGAGGATTCTAAGATTTTCTAAGATAAGCCATATTTTTTTAAAGTGGTGTGTGAATCTGGAGGGGATGGGACGTCAGTGGACACAAAATATCAAAGATATTTTTCCATTATAAAGGATGTCCGATAATTAAATTGCTATATCCGAAGATGTTTCCTGAATATTTTTCCTTGAAAATCAAAAGGGATTTTTATATGATGACCCTTAATATCCTGTTCAATTATAGATCAACCACGGTGATCTTTGTAATTAATTACACAACGGTTCCTGCAATTTTACTATATTTAATGCATACGCCCCTTGTGTAAGGGTTGTGGGATAAAAGTTAATAAGATTACAAGAGACGTCGTGAGATTAAAGATATTATAAGGATTATGGTATTAATTGGATTAGGTTTTAAGGATCATGGTGCAAGAATCCCAAATAGAAAGAGATAAGAAACCAATCTGTGGTTGGTGGTGTGGAGAAGCATCCAAGTGCCGCTTCTCCACAAGGACAACAAGGCAACTTCTGCGAAAGAACAGGCATCTTCATTGATCCCACGATTCCAAACCCTCCAAAAAAAAGCACGTATCTTATCCCAAGAAAATCATTAGAGCCACTACTAGGATAATAATTTATTGATGCTCCCCACCAACTAAATACCCCTCGCCTTCACTTGCAACCAAAATTATTAGGATTCAATGTCGAAAAGCGGATGACCGCCAATAAAGGAGAGAAAAAAAAGTGAGACCGCACTATTCTTATGCCCGTGTGATCTACAATCAATCAGCATCTAGAAGTGATATCGAAATGTAGATTATATCCTAATGTGTTCAAACTTCCAAACTCCGAAAGCTTTTTGCTTTTTTTAAGATAATACGCACTGTTAGAAAGTACGGCCAACAACCAATCCCCACTTTATTTACCTATCTCCGAAATAAAAATGGCACCTACCTTTTGTATCTTGGATCGAATTACAGCAGTCGCTGACATCACAAATCCAGGAATTTGCGGAAATTATAGAAACCTCAGCCAAACGAACATGCGAATTGGCTTCTCCAACCAACGGTTGGAACTAGCTACACAAAGAATCCTGGAGAAGAACCTAGCAATTTAAACAACTAGCTTCACACAGATCATTTGTTGTAGTAGTTTGATCGTAGTGTGAACGATTTAACTGCGGTTTTTTTCTAATTGTTTGGACGTTTTAAGTTGAAACTTTTGTAGCGATTAATTAATTATCTTAAATTAAACTGCATCTGCTGTCGAATTCATTACCTAATGCTCCATCCAAACTAAACGAAATCAAGAAGAGGGAAGAGGAAGAGCGTACCTTGCAATTCGACGCACTCGCGCTCCATCCGATCGACGAAGCAGACGGCGTAGTTAGGGTCCCTGATGGATCGGAGTACGTACTGGCGCTTCCCAGCGCCCTCGTGCGGGACGATGCACGCGTGGAGCTCGACGGAGACGGCATCGCCCCTCCTGACCTTGATCTTGACGGAGGTCTCCCCCCGCTTGTAGCTGGTGTGGAGGAGCTTCTGCAGGCCGCTCCTCCCGCTCTTGAAGGGCGCCCTCACCGCTGATCCGCCCTCCCCGAACCTCACCTCATCCACTATGTCCCCCGTCTGCGCCATCTCCTCGCTCCACTCGTCCGCCTTGCTGCTCCCCGCCACACATTCGATGGCCACCACCGGCGTCGTGCTCCCCTCCTCTTCCGACGACGATCGCACCATCCCGAACAGATCCATTGGCATCCTCACCGATCGAGTTCACTAGGGATTGGGGGATGGGGATCGCATTTGTAGGAGAGAGGGGATCTCGAGGATTCCGGGGGATTCAAATTGGGGATTCCTGTGATACTGCGCGTGGGGATTTAAAAGCGGAGAGGGGGAGGTGACGGCGGGAGGAGAGACGGATCTGGTCCGTTGGTGCGTGGTGTAGGTTCGTTTTGGATCGTTAGATGAGACGGGGAAACCCGCGGGATGCGGGACGGCAGTAGGGGTTGACCGCTTGCGTCGGGGAGTGGGGTCGAGAGAAGGTCAAGAAATATTAATGAATGGTGATATTCGCAACGAAGGATCTGTACTTTTTCAGAATTAGTTTTAGCCTTTATTTTTGCAAGAAATACTGTGGGAATTAGATGTCTCCGAAACTCATCTTTTTCTCATAGCTAGTGTCAAGCTCAAGCTTTGCCGATTATTGATTTGAAAAGATATCAGAAATAGAATTGACATATTTTAACAAAATTTTCACCTTGTCTAATAGATATTGCATTTAATACATAAGATAGATAGGCTAACATGATAAAATTTCAAAAATATTGTTATCCACCCATAGGGATGAGCATGGGCCGGGCTGGGCCGGGCCCTTAAGGGCCCAAGCCCAAGCCCATTTAAGAATTCGGGCCTTGGGCCGGGCCTAAGGCCCACGTTTTTTCCTTTTTTTCGGCCCAAGCCCAAGCCCGGCCCAATTCTTATGGGCCGGGCTTGGGCCGGGCTGGCCCAAGTCTACTTGCCGCAATTAGATGATGGGATTAGTTGCTGAAATCAGTTGGCATGTATAGCTCCAGACTTTAATTTGTTGGATAAGACACTGTTGCATTGCTGCCTGCAAGCATGGATTCGATGATTCCATTTTATCTTCTACACCCACTATAATACTTTATATCAATACATAGCTAACGACGGGAAAATTAGAGCACTGCACCCCAACAGCAAGAGAATATGAAGGTGACAAGTTGTGTGTATGTCAAAGTTTTCAGACTGCAAGAGTGAACTAAAGATAATTTAATCAATCAAATTCGTTTCCCAATCTGCCCAGGATTGCTAACATATTTTTTAACCTTTCAACTATTCATCTGTCTTTTGTATGATCAGATCGCTATTCGAATCAAAAAAGAGAGAGAGAAGATGATGACAATTTGATGTTCCTGAACAGACCGCACCCAGAAATAAAGAACCCTCCATCCAATCCAAATCCAATGCCATCGAGATTATCAATAAATTTTTTCCCATGCATATAATAAATAAAAGACAAACTTCTAGGTTGTCAACTGTTGTACATATAAACACCATCTCCAAAAAAAACTCTACGCATCCGTCCTCACAATAAATGTCAAGAAAAACAAATAATTATTATGAGTACTCAAGACTACTTTATATGCCTATACTCGGGCCAATTCGGGCCGGGCTTGCAGGCTTTTTGGGCTGGGCCGAGCCAAGCCCGAGCCCGGCCCGAAAAATAGTTGGGCCTAATATCACGGCCCAAGCCCGGCCCATCTTTAATTTGGGCTTGGGCCGGGCCGGGTTACATGGGCTGGGCTTCGGGCTGGGTCGGGCCGGCCCGGCCCAATGCTCATCCCTATCCACCCAACCATCAATTTATTAGGAATTTCTAAAAAATTGATTAAAAAATAACTAAGTAGAAATTGGAATTTTTTATATTACTAAAAGGTATGATAACTATTCCTTCTTTTTTATGGAAGATGGATTAAAGGGTAAGACTTTATGGTCAAAATGATCTAAAAAGATTCTAATAGGTGATGAAAACTATTTTGACCAAGTATGTGTTGAAGGTGGAGGTTGTACTTGTTGTAGGAATACTTTTAATGTGCACATACATAAGGTTCAATAAAAGCAGATGGGGAGTTTGTAAAATGTCAAAAAATGTAACTGAATTTGAGTGGGCACATGAGATAATGTATCGTTTTCACTCAAATATTCTTATTAATTAAGCAAAGATATTCAATATATATAATCATTTGATATCGGTATATTATTTCACTTAAATTAAACTTGAGATAGACTAAAGTAGATCTATTTTTATTATTTCATATTAAATTTAGGAAAAATCCAAAATCCAAGTAGCAAATATCTCTATCTCAAATTTAATAGTGTAAAAGCTACAATTGGATAATTAAGTATAAACATTTTTTTTCCAAATATCGATAAAAATCTTTGTGCTAATTAAGTAATGACGTTAGCTATATCGACTCTTATTTTTCGGACACACTTGATCACATCATATCTTAGTTATAACAAATAAACAAAGAACGAATTTAAATAACATATACTTTGAACCCGAATGTAGTTGTAAAGTTAAAGTTGCCCATGATATATTAATCAATATATATAATTTACTTGTTATTTAAATCAGAAGGATACTTAAAAATAGCATTTATTATCACATGAATATGAAAAAGGAGAAATAAAATAATAAGATGAACATGCATATAATATATAATTAGATGAAGTTTTCACTTTCAAAAAATATATAATTGTTTCAAAAAGTTAACCTTACTAAGTATACCTAAATAAAATTTTAGGTGTAGTCACCTTTTGGATTTTTTATATAATCTTATATTTATTTTTATATGAATTTTATAAATTTTTTACTTTAGCGAAGTTTTAAAATAAACATATCATGTATATAAGACTGAAATTCAAATATAAAGTATGTAACAATCTAATGCGACTCTAGAGATTTTATGCATACGCGTATAATTTTTATCTTCAAATTTTGTCTTTATATACTTTCTATTATCTTTTTAAAAACTTTTATTACCTTATTTTTTTATCTCATTAAGATGAAGGTAATATTAATATTTTCTATTTCTCCTCAACAATACCTAAATGTTTGCACAAAGATATATGTTTTTTTTGAGTCATTTTAAAAAATTAAACCATAGGTAGATTGCAATGCATAAAAATTAAAAATAAGATGTAAGTGTATTTTACAATCTAAATAAAAAATGAAAGGTAAAGAGGAATAAATTTCATAGATGAATCCTTATCCATCTATATTTCAAATAATTTTTTAGCTCCCTGTAAGAGTCAATAACTTTTTTATATCAAATCAGAACTATTTTGATATTTATATATATATATATATAGATAGATAGATCAAACATAATCTATAATAAGTTATAATGAATTGATGAAATTGATAATTTTTCAAAGGCAATGTGAAAATCTAAATATAGAGGAAGCGAAAAGAGAGATTAAAAGGTAAGGAATGGCTTGATGCATTTATGGAGGGAAGTGAAAAGGGAGTACAATCATACTATATGTTAAAGTCCGTGAGGTTGTAACTGTAGCAGCAACTGTAGCATATCTGATTTTATATAACCTTCCTGTGATTCCGAGATGCGTCGAGGAGATATACAACAATATATTAATATCTTACTATATATTAAGGGCCGTGGGATAGGTACTGTTCACAGCACTGTTCCCACGGCCAACCATTTCATATTTTCCAAATCTGCTGCAACATTCGGATATACACCGCCTATTTGTTTTCTATTCTATTTTTAAGGGGATACAATCGTATAGATGGTAGGATAGACTTGAAATTTTATATTATATATAAAGTTACCGCTTCTCCTACACGTCTTCTCCAACAAATCTCACCATATATACTCAATACCATCCGTATGATTTGACGTGCAGCATATCCACGGTAGATATATCCGTCATCTTCCCTTTGTAGCGATGAAGAGCATATTAAAGGGGAGGAAGGTAGCCAAGATGAAACCTCATCTCCCGACGAGAGCATGGGGTTACAATATGTGTGCACCTACGTGATGGAGGAAGGAAGGCGGTGGTCGCATACAACCTCCCGAGGCCTCAACACTCGGATTAGCACTCAAATGGATTCCACGACCTGCATCCCGACCGACAATGACTTGGCAAGTCCCATGTGCAGGATTGTAGAGGACATGTGTGGGGTGGCCAGCAAGACATGAGGCCATCAATGGAGAGGTAGATGCTCCAGGTTGGAAGGTAGGATGCGACTCTTACTCATATCCGATGAACATGATTGACTTTGGATGGAGTGTCTTGATTTGTGGAAGATATGTGTGGTTTGAGGAGCTGCAGTTCTCATGTTTCTAAGTAGAAATGCAACCTCGACCATGGGTGCTTATGCTGGAAACAACATTGTGCTGCACTCCGAGTATGTACATCACCTTTCTTCATCTACAATGAACGGAGACGTCGCACAAGATCAACCCCAAGGTCTTGGCTTGATTTGGAGATGATGTTACAGATATGTGTTTCTCCTTTTTTAATTTTTTTTGCAAACTTTTTCTGGTATGGTTGTTGCTTTTGAAATTTCTGCTTTCGGGTTGCATGTTTAGACATGTTTTCCATCTACCCAACTGCTCATTCCCATCTACCCAACTGCTCCTCTCTCTTCATCAAATCTAGATCTTACGACGCAGACCATGTTGGGGCAATCTCATGTGTGCCTCTCAAGGATAATTTCTACCGTCGAGGTCATGCTGCACTTCAAAATTATATTTTCCTGTTCGTTGTGTAAGAATGCAAGTCTAAGAAGGACGGTAAGAGCGTTATGCGGAACAGAACTGGGAAACGGATAGCCTCCGATCGAGGAGCTCCTAGGCTTCCACATCCTGGACGTCTTCCGTAAGGTCGCCGCCTCTCCTACAGCAACTACAACTGCTTGACGACCCCATACAGTGTACGTGAGATCAACTACTATCGCATCCACATCTGTGGGGGGGACGCATGGAACATAGTAGCTCCCTTAAAGCCATACACCATGAAGCACCAGAGACCTCTTCTCTACTCCTACCGCAACGGCATCCACCTCTACACATCCTCCATCTTGTGTTGCATGCGTCCTTCCTCCTTTGTGAGGACAATGGTGCTCGATTTATATGATATAAAAGGTATAGACAATGAGAATAGCAATAAACCCTCCCTGCTACTATTAAAATTTTTAGCTCTGAACTTGATCCCGTCGTTTCTGCTACTGATAAGTCATTTATTTATCATAACTCATCTTCTCATAAATCTCTTTTAATTTTGATTTATGGTTGTTGTTGTAGCAATGATTTATAATATGCGAGGCACTACCCGTCATTCAAGGAAATGTGCAGAAGAGTTAACCACTTGACGATCCTCTATGAATCTCCCATTGGAGGCTATGATGCTCTTGAATGGATAGAGAGGTCTGGGGTATCAACATCATTTTCTATCTATATGTTCAGTTAGCTTTGCAAGCTACGTGATATGCTTTCATGGATAAGATTTTACCCGCAAAAAAAGGAAGCGTCTCCTTTTTTTCCTATTACGGTAAAACATTGAGACAATGATGTAAGTCGAGCTTAAAATGGAATGATTTCAGTAATAACAGGGATAAGCACTAAATTTAAACTTCATGAGTTGTCAAATTTAATAGAAAAGATTTCTCCACTATTTTATAGAGAGAAGATACTTGATTACTATTGAAATTTTGCACTCAAAAGTAATGTACCATGATAAGGATGCTCAATGGTTCTATCGATTGAGGTTTGCATGTAAAAGTCAAGCTATTTTGATGGAATCTAATGGAGGTATGCATGTAAGTTGTGTTTCCTTTATAGTTTTGAATTAGGTTATCGTTAATTATGTTGCTATGGATATTTTTCATACTATAGATGTTATTTTCATGGGTATACATGCAATGCAACTATGCAAGTTTGTTACCTTCATGCTTGAAGTGTCATTTGGTTAGGGCAACAGAAGTTGAATCAATAACAAGGAATACACGTATGTCCACAAAGTATTGATGTATAAGATACATGTATTCTACAATACATGTATTGAGATTAATCACATATTCACAAGTACATGTACATGAGATATCATGATCATTGACTGTAATTGTTTGGTTGAAACGTTGTCACCTCTTACAGACTATATCAAGATAATCAAAATACACAATATTGAATTAATCAATTATAACCATAATGATAACTATAGGATACATTAACATAGGATTGTGTAAGCTAACTACCCATAGTTTGGTTGTGTTATTTATTCTGACAATCTATCATATCTAAAAGTCGACAATTTATTCTCATATAACAACATATAACTTATTCTCATACAATATGTTTACCCTTATATATGTATTATTATAAAGACTTTCTATTTTTGTTACAATTTATTCTCATTCTAGAATGGACATTCCAATAATGCTATATAGATATGTAACTTGTCATGTCTTATGAAACTTCAGAATACTCCAAGAGAAACTTGATTCGCGAGTGTGCCCGTCGCCCATTGCAGAATCCCAATCACATCGTGGATCTCACTGTCGACGTGGAAGTGATCTCAAGGTGGAGCATGAGATACTAGCACTCAAGTAGAATCTATGCACACCAAGCGAATTCAATGTAAGTTTTTTTATTACAATTTTTATCATGCAATCATGAAATGATGTTGACCAATTAATATAACTCAAATATTACTTTCAAACATATTAAGGACATATATTTTGTAGATAAAAATACATAAATTCTAACCCTATTCGTCAGTCATTTTCAAATTTACATGTACTTGAACTTTTTCGTTTCATATAGTCTCCCTTTTTAGGGCTTTGATAATTGTCATTTATTTTGATTTCATAGGAATAGTCCTGGCTTCCTATGCATATCATAAAATCATTCTATGGACATGGAAAAAGTTTCTAGATCGATAAAAAAAGAAGTAAAATATTATACTAAAAAAATGGTGTTAAATTTAAACTGCATTGCTTTTACTTTTATATTGTTTGAATGCTTTTAGGTGAGAGTAAAAACATGCCATTATATAATTTAGAATTAACAACAAGAACCAAGATTACCCATTTAGATCATAAATAGGATATTTTTATCAGTATTTATAAATACTTTTTCTAATCTTGATTTTAAGTTGTTTTTTACATAATACCCATATTATAAACGATGTATTTATTGTAATAATAGCATTATTATATCTCATATTATGTTTCTCTATATCATCAATACAACACGCGCAATGCACGGGGGTATACACTAGTTTAATTTAATGCCCCATGCAGTGCTCATTTCTCTTATCCTTATCCATCCATCTTCCTTCCCCCGCAAGATACATCGTACATTCCCACTTGATGCTCTCTATTTCCCCATGCATATCCATCACCCCTCTGTGTTCATCGGCTTATCCCTCGCCCTTCTCATCTCCATTTCTCTCGGAATCCGATCGCTCGCTCATCGACGTCACGGCCATCGTCAGGTGGTGGTTCCTCTTTAAACTCGATCTGCATACGTGGTAGCTATCGGCTCCGCCGATCGGCACGTCACCTTCGTGGTCAGCGACCGAGGAGGAACTCATCGTAGATAGCTTCAAGGATGTCGACATCACGACCTTCAGCATCATGTAAGTGTTTTGTCTTACATCACATAGATATTCTTCATTGCTCAAACAAAGCAGACTCGAACGAATTGCACCCTCGAGTTCGTGGCATCCTGCTTCAATGGGGAGGGCCATGGCACTGGCAAGCTCAATTCAGAGAGCCTGGACACCGTTCCCATATTCAACTAGACACGTCGGTGCACGATTGCCTGGTGATGGTGTGTCCAACGGGGACACAAATAAAAAGAGATAATGGCATGATATATGAAGACTCGGAAGATCAAATAATTTTAAGAGGTACACTATATTGATTGATGATAGTTCTCGTGCGATGCTGGAAAACAATAAGATTGTGCACAAATGGACAACACATGTGTGAGTGTGCTCAGGAGTAGAGCACGAGAGAGCTATTGAAGAGATGAGCTCTTTTCGGATAAGAATCATTTAAACTCCCCTCTATCTTACACTATGTATGAAGCTCTCTCTCTCTACTATTTCCGATTGTGCTGTTTGAAGAAGCTTCCTGGACTGTTGATGTTTCTCATCGCTGCTTCTCATCTCACATTAGAGGTATGGATGAACTATGTCACTATCTGACTATCTGTTGGGATTTGATGTTAAAGCTTCCCTATATGCATGGAGGTTTATCTTTAATATTTTTTTGCACTTTTTCGTAAACCTTCTGCGGCAGCTGTTGCTTCTCATCTCCCACGAGGTACAAGTCATATCACTACTGAACTGACATGGGTTTTACGTTAGAAGTATTGAATATTAATATGAGTGTACAAGTCATGTGTTTACTTTGGGTAAATATGAGTGTTTGATTGTATAGAGATCAAAATATTATATTTGATACATTTTGATTTTCCTTACAGTTGACACCGATACAGAGAGCGTTTGGCGCCTCGAGTACATAGGTAATTCGTTATTTAAAATATGCATATTCTTTCTTGTGTTATATCTTATATAACTATCAGTATTAGTTGATGTAAAACATGTTATCTTATATAACTTTCAGTATAAGTTGATGTAAGACACATCATACTTCTGTGAATCCATGATTCTCAATAATCTACCCTTTGCCATTAGCGTTGTTATTGAATACGATATAATTAATCTAATTGCCAACAGTTTATATTAAAATTAAAACATCATTTCGGAGACATCTGGCCTGTTTATTGCAGCATCTATCTTTGTATTATTGACTGTAGAGCAGGCATTGTTCATTTGACTGTGGCTAAGTGCTATAGCGAGGTGATCGCACTTGCAACTGTGGAGTCATTTTATACATGATGTGAGATGTGATTACACATTTCTGAATATTAGCTTTTGTTGTATTCATCAGTCGTGCTATGGTTAAATCTTTTCAGTGTATCTTTGGTTGAAATATGAATTCGCAGCAGGCATCAAATGGCTCCAAACCAGTAGCAGGACAACAAATCATGTCTTGGACTCCAACCTGTGTTATACATGGAATTCTAAGGTAATGTTTGTTTCAAATTACCAATTGTGACTATTTAAGATGTACTTTGAGACCAACTATTTGTAAGCCATATTGCCATTGTACCATTTATGGCGATTAGAAAAGTCATATCTTATAGGGCATATGGTTTCCAAGGGATCGAAAAAGTGCACACACATGGCGCACATTAAACTTTTGTTTCGTCAGAACATTGCAATAGCACATTAGTTCTTCTTTGTTGATATGTTGCACTTCGACATGAATGCATGCTAGCGAGGAAGAAAAGTAAATCATACTGGTCAAAGCTCATGCACCCTTTCGCGAGGTAGAGGTCAAAGTTAAGTGGCAAATACCAAGATGCCCAGCAAACTCATCCATCATCTACGAACTCTCTTGCTGAATTTTCTATATTTTGCATGATAGTCTTTCAAGAACTATTTACAGCTTTGATGGTATGTTATTTTATTAAGAGTTGTGCTTATTTTGATTTAAATATGTTAACTAAAAATATCAATGTTCTTTGTTGGTCGTAAATGACAATCCACAGTTAAACTAAACTACAACTACATTGTTGTATTATCTCTATTAGTTCATTATGCTTGTGTCTACAACATGAAATGAGAGATTGTTTATGCTCCTATGTTGTTGAATCTGCTAGAAAATAAAATACCATATTTGCGACAAAAATGCTTCTATCTATATCAAATTTGATCTTCTATATTTATAAGTAAGCAAATTAATACAATTACCATCCTTATCTTTTCGTCATTACACTATGATTTCCATTAAATTTTTGATGTATTACGTAGCAACATTGATGAACGTATAAATTTTGAAGGTTACTAGAATCTACAGTGTAAATTTAGGTATAAATTTACGTAGCCATAATACGAAGATGATGGGAGAATAAGTGTAAATTTTTTAAAAAGATAGTTTACATAACGTTAATATTTCATGGGGAGTACAATAAATTTAAAAGGTCAATAGTAAAAAGACAAACGTCTCGGTTAATGAATCGCCTTAACAAAGATTATTTTAATATTAGTATTCTTTATTTTATACTGTGTTGTTAAATTTATAGCAACAAAGAATATTCGTTATTGTAGGTTAATTTATCTTTGTTTTTTTGGACGAAATATATTAGTTTCTTTTATATCAAACGTTCCTTCCAGTGCAACGCACGGGGGTTCTTACTAGTTTTATTTTAAAAAGGGAGCCATCCACATTGTGTGAAGGCGGGAGAGGATTGATATTTTTATCGAGAGGAGAGCGAGATTGTTAGTGCAACCGAGAGAGAGTGGATGCGAGAAAAGGTAGAGCTGACATGTGTTAGAAAGAGGGGAAACATGGGAAGGAACTCATTTGCGAGGGGAATGGAAGAGGGAAGAATGGAAGGGGGGAAATGGCTGGTGCATAAATGTGTCCAAAAGTTGGATAAAAATCCAACTTTAATATAGGTAATAGATAATTCAAACCGATATGAATATGGAAGGATCTAGAGGAGGCAATGCCACACCTCCCCACCACGACAAATTTTACACTGAAAAATGTTATATATTATCTTATCAATATTAATTACAAAGAGCGAGGAATAGCATCCATGGACTATTTCCCGGTACGAGAATTACATAACGATTGCATGACAATATCATGAGCCATAACAATCATATTTCTCTTGATGAAGACGACTCTAATGTTGATGATTTAAAGAGTTTGAAAATGAACTCTTCCATAATTCATTTAACTAATCATGTAAGATGGTGTTGGAGATTTGACAACATCAACTACTATTTGACAACGAAAACAAATGATTGTGATGAATCATTAGAAGTTTCTTCTCAAGGTGATCCTCGCTCTCATATTTAAAGCTAAAGGGAAGCAATCAAGCCTTGCGCAACATTGAAGCATGTGGATAGAATAGAATCGTACCGATCAAAATGGACTCGTCATACTAAATAGAATAGCATCAAAAATTAAAAAGCAATCTATGGAACCACAGTAATTGAGAACCATTCCTAACATATTTCATCAAAATCACATGATAAAAGGACATACATTTAAGTGTTATTGTGATCCTCGAGTCTCATAGTAAAGAGGCGTCTTGTCTCAAGTACGATCCAATGGAGACAACACTTGTGGGTGTGGGGATGAACCACGTACTTCCCACAGTCCAATAAGACAATCAGAGATTCCTTAAATCTGATATTGTCCAACAAAACCTCATTCTTCTTCACAATCGCAATGACCTAAAGATGAAGAACATCTACTCGAGATTGGTCAAACCAATGGGGCAACATAGAGGTAAGGGAATGGCAACCCAGTGTGGCATCTCTGGGCGAAGTGACGACTTATGGGAAGGGGTGGGCAACCATCAATAAGAGCAGGGGGAAAACCCTTAGATTGATAGAGAGAGAGAGAGAGGATAGAGACTTATTGGTTTTATGATTGAATGCGGAATGTATCGTCTGCCTCTCCTTTTATTTTTTCCAAACTATTAAGATTGTAATAATAAAAATCAATGGATGGCTATGATTAATTGTAGTTATCAATAATTTTAGGACAACGTTGATAAAGTATTATGAATTATTTAATCACATAATCACCTACCAACACTATCAAGAAAAGGAGGATACATAGAGAAAACAAAAGGGATAATGCCCATAAAAGGAGGGAAACTCTCCTTGGTGGGACCCAACTTGGATGTCTCCTTTTTATTCCATTGTCCTTTTCCATATATCTCATCGACCATTATCTCTTATTTTTTGACCAAGTTTGGAAATTAATTATCATAAATTAATTTTAAATTATTTTTGATAATTACAAACGGGACATCCGAAGTTATGAATTATATTCATAGGTTCAAAACCATAATTTATTTTTATTATTATTTAATGTGAATCTAATTCACATTAATATTAATTTTGTGAATCCAATTCACAATCAAGTGTCTCTCATATTAATATAGATAACACTATACACGTTAATCTTATACATGATAATTTAATCTAATTTAATTATATTGGATTCTTTTTTGCATATACCCAAAAATTATGTGAATCTTATCGTCATCATCCATGGAGTACTATGGATAACACTATCCATGATAACTAAATCCAATTTAATCCTGCTAAAATCTTCTCTAAATATCCCCAAAATACCGTGAATCTTATTCACATCATTCTTGGAGAATCATGGATAATACTATCCAGGACAATGTTATCTAAGATAATTAAATCCAATTTATCATCCTGAAATTCTTCTCTTTTCCCAATATTTAAATCTATCTCTTAGAAACATTCCTCAAAACTCCTTTTAGGATAGTGTACCTTCTTCATAGATACTTGAAGATAAGATCAAGGAGATTATATGCCATGTATACTAACTTGTAATATGCGATCTAATCTCATATCCAAATATAGAAGACCTCTCAGAGTTGTTTGATCATATGAGTCAGTGTATCCAATCTTCTCATTGTATATGAATCCAATTCAAATAAACGTCCAACCTTTGGATTAGGATTGGATAACTAGCCTACAAAGTGGAGTCACTAAAATTAAAAAAATGTGCCATCACTATACGCAATGGAAGTGCCAAGGTACACAATCGATTAATATCACATCAGCCTCAAGTATTCCCATATTGTACATACTGCATACTGAAAGACTATGATTAAACCCAAAGTTCGGATCCATTTTTCCATTGTCACCTTCATATCTTTATTGTTAAGTTTCTTATTTAATCATTGGGAGTCGGTATCAATCATATGATTTCCAAAAGCATGTATCATAACTTCAAATCATGTGTTGTTTCTAAAACAAGATGACCAACATTGGAGTTTGATTTATCTTAATATATGAGTGAGCTCATATATTCTGGTTCAGAAGTGAACCTGTATGATCCTTTGAGTAATCATATTCCTCATATGTTCTCACATGCACACCAACATGCTAATGTATAGGCCTTTATTATGTCATCAACCTACTAGTCTGCCAAATGTGCATATTTAAAATATAGTAATACATCTATCTTCGATCAGATGACGTGTGCTTGTATCGTGACATCATACAACGTAGGTCTTAATTATCTCAATGCCTCTAAATCAACTCTTTAATCTAACTCATATGATACCTCCAAATTTATATTCCTATACAGAGGACTTGTATCAAGAGGTCAATCAAATGTCAACCTTTGCAATAAGTATTGCCATCTCCTTGTCAAGTTGGGATCCTTGTGTGTTTGAGTCCTCAATCTTAACACTTAGATATTCAACCCTACACCAGCCTTTATGATCCAACATTTAGAAACCCTAGAACGAAGGTGTCTTGCTGCTCCTCATTAATGTTTGATTAAATTTGATGGTACGGGAGAGAGAAAGAAACATGACTCTTGGAAGATAAGGTGGTGAGTTTTTGGGTTGCTTGATGAAGCGCTAAACACATATATTAATTTCGATACGTTGTAGCACGTGCACTTAGCATCTCATATAGAACCGAGAGAAAATTCAATGACAATGTTCTCCGCTAAAATTTATAACCTGGGAATTCCATGGTCGAACACAAGGACACAAGCAATTTAATGATTAGACTTAGAGAACAATTAATTTAGATAATAATTCAGATATATATTACTTTGAGATGATGTACACTACACAATCAACAAAGAATTTTACAACATCTTTTATGCTACTAATTTAAATGCAAACACAAATGCACAAACAATACATATGGGGGGAACAACAATTTAAAGACTCACATCAAGTAACTTGGATGAATAATGAAATACCCTGAATTAATTCCTTAGGAAATAACTTCAGTAAGAATAATATGTCCCAAAACCCTATCTCTTTTCACCTCTAATAATTTAATCAATAGGTACATCTTTTCATAATCCAAAGATGATTCACATTCAAAAATAGTAGATCTTAAAGACTCTCATGCTTAAAGGGTATAGACGATCATGCAAGATATTTGAATTCAACTAAAATACATCAATCAATCAAAGCCTTTAAACATTAACAATTAATACGTGAATTGTTAATAAAAAAACCACACAAGCTGTTACAAGATAAAGTGCCAAACCAGCTTTCAAACGAGACCAAAATTACATTATTTGGACTTCAGGATATCACGATATTCCACATAGAATCCAGGGGTACAACTGCAAAAAAAACTTCCAAGTTTTGTTACATATAAGCACTGATATGGACTAATATGTAAATAATAAAATACACAAGGGCTAACATGCAAATGTTAAATAGGCGGAGGATTTATCTATAATATCCAGAAATAGTTGGATTTTTATTGCAAATTTTCTACCCGCACGTACAGTAGGCTCGGCTGAGGAGGCTCAGGCTACGTTTCTTCTTCTGGCGCTTCGATTGGTAGTTTGGACTTAGGCTCGACACTCAAGCCTAAGGATTGAATCATTGCCTTGGAGGACAACGTGGTTGATCTGACACCATTTGATCTTGCCCAATCAAGCGGGATCGAAAGTATCTGCTATGCCACTTGTTCTTGAGCTCCTCCGTGCACGGCAGAGGTGCGGCTAGGCTCCGACGAAGTCCGAAATGCTTCTCCTTGCTCCACTTGGCTATTCAAAGATCATAAAACCTTCATGGAATGTTGGGCGATGATGATAATTACTCTAAGAAGGTCTGGAGATGCTTAGAAAGCTCGATCGATGTAGCGTCACTTGAGAGAAAACTGGAGATCGAAATAAAGTTTCGATCTTCAACCATTGACTCATTTGGATGTCCTGCATAGTTAACGATGGCAAAACAAGCTCTTGCGAATAAATTGAAAGCTAACGTGAATGTAATGGTGTCCTACTCGACGGTGGTAGGTTGAGCCCTAGTGGGTGTCTTCTTCATGAAAAAAAGATAATGACGTCGGGTGATTTCAGAGATGGAGAAATGGATTTAAACAAAGGATCTAATGTGTGAATGACGGATAACTAACGATGATATATGATCATTTATATGAGTAAATGATTGTGTAGCCACTATGGATTAAATCCAAGAAACTAGACCAACAAGAAGAATAATTGCTGACCTAAGATTGCAGGTTGAAGATGAAAAAGCAATCAAGTCGATTCTTGATACGAATTGCGAAGCTTGAAGCTACGCAATCTTCGCTTAAAGTTCCTGGATCGGGAACTAAGCTCAAACAACATCCAATTCTGGCTGTAACTTGGCAACAAGGCCAAGGATCTCGCCGGAGATGCACACCATTGTCACGTTCAATCTATCCCTTTGTACTGTCACTGGGAGATATAGAAGCTAGGGTGCAGGTCTGTGAGTGGCGGATAGCCGATAAAGGTGGTTGGTGGAGAAGTAATTAAAGAGAGAATGACAGAGGTTTCAATGAGTTTTCATGGAAGTTCAACCTCCGTCAATGATTGAGTGGTTAATGTTAGGAATAGAGAAGCGGCTGGTGGAAGTTAGGGTCGAAAAATGAAGGACTGAGTGTTCCTATAACTACTGATAGGGACTAATATGTAAATAACAAAATATGCAAGGTCTAACATGTAAATTTTAAATAGGTGGGAGGACTTATTTGTAATATCCAGAAATAGTTGGATTTTTTACTCCAAATTTTCCACTCGTACGTGCAGATCACGTGATGGAGTAGGCTCGGTCGAGGAGGCTCGGGCCACGTTTCTTCTCCTGGCACTTCGGTTGGTGGTTCAGACTTAGTCTCGGAACTCAAGCCTGAGGATTGAACCGTTGCCTTGGAAAACAAGGTGGCTAATTTAACACCGTTTGATCTCGCCCAATCAAGCGAGATCAATGTTATCTGCTACACAACTTGTTTTTGAGCTCCTCCATGCACGACAGAGCTGAGGCTGGGCTCCGACGAAGTCTGGAATGCTCCTCCTTGCTCCACTTGGCTATCCAAAGATCATAAAACCTTCATGGAATGTTGGGCGATGATGATGGTTGCTTTGAGAAGGTCCGGAGATGCCTAGAAAGCTCATTCGATGTAGATCATTGAAGCCTTTGGATGTCCTGCATAGTTAATGATGGCAAAACAAGCTCTTGCGAATAAATTGAAAGCTAACGTGAATGGAATGGTGGCCTACTTGATGGTGGAAGACTGAGCCCTAATGGGTGTCTTCTTCATGAAAAAGAAGACAATGGCGTCATGTGATTTTAGAGATGGAGAAATGGATTTTAACCGCATGAACGACGGATGACTAATAGTTATATGATCATTCAGATAAGTAAATGATTGTGTAGCCACCATGGATTAAATCCAAGAAACTAATCCGATAAGAAGATTAATTGCTGACCTAAGATTGCAAGTTGAAGAGGAAACATAATCAAGTTGAATCTTGATCTGAATCGTGAAGCTTGAATCTACACATTCTTCGCTTTAAGTTCCTAGATCGGGTACTAAGCTCAAACAACCTCAAATTCTGGTTGTAACTTGGCAATAAGGCCAAGGATCTCACCGGAGATGCATATCAACATGGCATTCAATCTATCCCTTGTACTGTTATTTGGGGACAGAGAATCTAGGGTACAAGTCTGTGAGTGGCGAATAGCCGACAAAGGCGACTGGTGGACAAGTATTTATAGAGAGAATGCCGGATGTTTCAATGAGTTTTCATGGAAGTTTCAACCACCAGCAATGATTGAGTGGTTAAGGTTAGGAATAGAGAAGCGGTTGGCGGAAGTTAGGGTCGAAAGATGAAGGCTTGAGTGTTGGTTTTGCAAGAAGAAGATGCGTGATGAGCCTGGTGAAATGAGTGGAAGTTGCTAAGAAAATGAGGAGTTGCATCGTTCGAGAGACGAGGTTGGACGTTGATGAATGCGAAATTCGCCTCTTTAATAATTGTTAATTGCAGTACAGGAGACGAAATTCGGTCAATCAAAATCGCAATCTTTGAATGTTGTGGATTATTTTTCTTGGTAAGTGCACCAAAATTGAACACATGGAACAATGATTTTTAGTTGTACGGTCTTAAATTAAATTTTATAACTAAATAAACACGAGGTTAGTTTATGTGTCAGAAATTAAAAGAAATGTGAAGATGAAAATGCTATGCAAAGTTAACGAAAGTAAACAGAGGGAATAATGAAATGAAGGACATGTGATTTACTAAAAATTGTCCTCAAATAAATTCCTCAATTAATCCTAAAAAACTTATCACAGATCGAATAAAAGTTTCCAAGACATATACTCAATCAAAATCCAGATGCATGTGAGAATCCAAATAGATAGATGATTAATCCTGCAATTGTGAAATCACAAAAATCTCCGAATTATCCCTAAATTTTATTTTCAAGAAAAAGTTTGCATTCAATATTGAGAATTAAATCCGATTCTTCTAAAATCAATCCCCAGCAAGTCACAAATAGTGATCAATAAATCTAATCAATCTCCTCGATTTAACCCCTACAAAAATTAAGTCCTCAGATATTAATTCAAAATCATCAAATCCTCAATCGAATCCCTGCAAAATAAATCGTTAATTTCTCAATCAAATATGGCACAACGTGTCAAAAATATGTTGACATATGCCAACAGATATTATCAAATAATAAACCACAATAGTCAATAAAGTATAAAATATGATAGGGTACAGAAAGAGCTTCAAAATGACATATTATGCGATAGAAACGGAGTTCACATGAGAAAGATATGCCAAAATAAAGCTCTAGGGACTAAAATGAAATAAAAGTTAAGTTTTCTTCTCAGCTAGGTCCTTGGAGGATTTATCTGCATTTCTAAAAGTCGGAATGGTTTCTCTTTAATTTACCCCTACCAGGGGCAATTTCTTATAAAGCAAAGGGTTGTTCTACAATTTCTCTACATAGGCACACACGTCATATGTGCCAACTGCCTATCGGGGACGTGCACGTTAATAGTGAGAACCAAGGGGCCTGGCCTGCAAATTACCCAGCACACGTGTGTTGCACGTGTTGTAGAGACTCAGAGGGAGGTGCAGGCTCGGGCGAGGCTCGGTTTGTCCAAGATAGAGGCTCAGAACTCCAGGAGGAGGCGTGGATCTAGTCGAAGGCTGGGGCGTCTGAGCCTAAATGTAGCAGGGAGAGGAGGTCTGGGAGGATGATGCCTCCAGGCATGGAAGGGAGGCTCGGTTGCCGAGCCTATGTGGCTGCCTTAGGACTGTGGGATCCAAGCTATAAGCCATATCCGACGGCTGTTGGATCTCGAGGGTGTCGGTGGTCGTCGATGATGAAGGTGACTGCGGGAGGCTTTGTGTGGAGGGCCTCCATAGTGCGAGGGTGTTGGAGGGTGGATGGTGGAGCTGTGCCTCAGCCGACACACAATCGAGGGTCGTAGTCCAGGCACACTGTGGTGAAGCAAATAACACGAAGGTGAAGGCTCGCGGCGGGCTGTGACTGAGCGTAGGGTTGCAGATGGTTAGGTGGTGGAGCTCAAGGTAGCGCACAAATGATGGCGAAGTCCAGGTGATGAAGTCGATGTTGCTAACAGAGGGTGGAGCTCGCATCGTAGAGCACGAGACGGAGGCAGTGGACCTGTAGGGTTAGTACACTCGAAAAGGAGAATGGGGGAGGAGCTTCGCATGGAGGTGAGGGAAGGAAGCTAGAGCTCCGTCCATAGTAAGGTCGGAGACGGAGGGGTCCGGGATATAGAAGGGAAACAAAGGGGAAAGATAGGGGTGGTGGCATAGATTGAGGGACGACAGAGGAGAAGAAAGTGGAGAAGGACGGAGTACCTGGGATGGAGCTCAACGAGTGTTAGACCGGAGCAAGGGAAGAACCTCGATGGAGGAGCTGCACGATGGGGGAATCCTCACCGGATCACGCCAAGATGTTGTCGCTCGAAGGGGGCTACTGTTGTCACCGGTAGCTATGGTTCTTGAGCTCTTTCGTTGAAGGCGGATGGGGTTGCGGTGCGTTGGGCAGTGGTGTTTTATAAGGAGGCGCAACGATGGTGTTACGAGGGAGGATGCATTCAAGGCCACGGGAGGTGCAAGCCCGTTGTGCAGTGACTGTGTAACGGTGGCAGAGGGAGGGGAGGGGTGGAGGTGTTACGCGTAAGGGTCGCTGGGTGGTTGTAAGGAAGGGGCTGGGGGATGGGGTCTCATGTTCGCACGTGACCCGAAAGGAGATGATGTCATGTGCATGTCATGTGATTCGACTGGAGGGCAGGGGTGCCATGTGGCACGCCCAGAGGATGCCACGTGTCACCCCTAAAAAATTTCAAATTTATAAGATGAAGAAATTTAGAAAAGAAATAGAAGGACACCTTGGATCAAAGAATTTCCTTCACAAAAGTTGTTCGTCTCGACGAGGTCTACAACTTTCATGAAGGACCTGGGAGCAGAAGAGGTCCTCTGTAGAATTTTTGGTGGTCTCTAGGTGTATAGAAAATCGTTTTTTTGGGGGTTTTGTAATTTTTTTGGTTGTTTAAAAGAAGATTAAAAATATAGAAAAAATACGATAAATACAAGAAAATTAGTTACATACTAACCTAATTTTTTAGATTCGCAAGACTAGCCTTCCCAGCACATCAATCAGGCCTCTCCGAGTTAACCAATTACCCACCCCTAATGTTTCTTCTGATCTAGGAGTGAGTCACCTATCAACTGCTCCCTTGTTGGCCTCGAGCTTCCCCCCTCATCCCCCTGCCTCAGACATTTATGATCCCGCAGGAAGGGGATACCCCATATTATACCAGCATCTCTTTTGGTTCTTTAGTCATCCAGAGGTGTATATTCTCATTCTGCCTGAATTTAATAAATAAGAAAATAGGACAATAAAATAGAGGTACGAAACACACAATTTTTGTACAGTCTCACAACGGACACTCGAACATAGTCAGTTTCTTTGATTTCAGTCTTAATATAGATTTGTATTTTTATGCTGCTTGATTAAACTTTCATCAAAGAACATAACTAAATAAGAAATAAAATTAAAGGAGTTAGTTATGTACATAAAAACACATGTCAAAAATAGCAAAAAGTTAAAATGCGCAAAAGAGGCCCAAAACTCAACTTCACATATGAGCTCTGAATTTTACGAAATTGATCTTATTTTGAAGATATTTGAAAATGAAGTATTTTAAAATGAGTAGAACAAAATCGAACACTGTGTGAGGGAGATATGAGTGTTTTAGTCTGTTAGATGTGAAGCTAAACTTTGGGATCATTTGACACTTATTTAAGTTAGTATTTTTTTGTATTTTTTATTTATTCTTATTAGTATTATCTACACAATGGAGTGGTTTGGGGTCAATTGGAGTTAGGATGAATTCAATAAAAATTGTGGAAGTTAGCTACTTTTTGGGTTAATTTACACTTGGGATTTTTAATACAATTATGCATGATGAAATGCAAATATTATTTACACATGTATGAGTGCTAATGATGCTTTATTAATGGTTAAATGCTTATGAATTTTGGGGAACAGAGCATAATAAACCAATTTTAGCATGATGAATACGAGATTCATGATACCCTATACTTAAACCATGCTCGTCCCCTAGCATCAATGAATGAATGACTTAGTTAAATAAATCCCTAACTGTACGTATGACTTTTTAAGGCTCAATTTATCAAAGACCCTTAGCTTGAGTGATCCTAAAATTCTGGGGTCAACCTTGCTTTAATCAAAAGGTATCCAACTTCTCTATTTTTCATACTCTCTTTTGTACATAATATATAAGGATATGACTTTTAATGTACTACATTCATGACAGTCGAGTTGAGACATCACCAAAAGTCACAGTCCAATAGAGTCTCCTCTAGACCTAATCCTCAACACTAGGGAATAAGTCTATTCTTGCTTCAGTCATCCATCTTATTAGTTTGTCAGACTTGAAAGTGTAGATGGATGGCCAGATGATGGAGGGTATAACATTGTGTCCATTTTTCTTTTCCTCGCATTTGAACAACGGGCCTCTCGAGTGCCTTTTAACTCAACACAAGTAGATTTTTAGCTTGTTGATCAATGTGTCTGTCAAGAGAATTCGGAGTTGTATGCACTTGTTTTTCTGTGACTACACTGGGGTGTGTCTTTTTTAAGTATCTAAGATACCTTCGACACCCAGACTTGTATCACTATACGATGCAGAGTCCCTTTATGGTGTCAACCCGACTGCTTGGTCCTAATTAGTGCTTAATCCAGGTGGATACTTTGAAAATGTTTGGGAGCACTCACCATTGGTGGAAGCTCATTTGTAATTTAACCTTTAAGGATAGAGCTTTTCTTTGACATTTCTTTCTTTTCTTTTCATTTATTGGCTCGCTCCACTACTTTTACCAAAAGTTGGCGCACACTGATCGACAATTTCATTAAGTTTCATCACACCCTGGCACATGGGTAAATATCAAACGATAGCATATGAACTTCTTCACATACTCTCTAGGGTTTGCTGACACTTAGGTTTCTTTGAAGCCTTCATTAACTTTATCACATCCTCGAGTATCATTAGATCGGGTCTAGACTCAAATCTCCCATCTCACTTTCTCAAGTGATAACTCAACTCATCTCATCAATCATGCAGTTGTGAAAGTGAAGTGCTGATCATATTTATTATATTATTATTATTATTATTTTTGAAGGTAGAGATGAAGAGTGCAATGTAGTGCTCAAATCTTTCAAACTAGGAAAGTGTATATTATTAAGTTCAAAACATTAATGTCAGAAATCAAGTTTCCTCAAAATCCTCAAGCCTTGAGTGATAGTGAACGTGTCAGAAATAATCCAACCAAGGAATGCATGAGATGCTTGATGAAATGCAAGATCATGTGTGATTTTTCTTCTTCTTCTTTTTTTGAAAAACATTTATTATTTACATAAAGCATTTAGTATTATATACATATTATACACTACTTGTACCCATCCCGATGTTAGATGAAAATGATTAAAGTACGAGCTATGGATGAAATAGAATATATACAAACACACCCCCTATACTTAGCTAGTGATATGTCCTCATGGCACAAAATGAAACGTATACATAGCTCATACTAATTATAGTTGAGACAAGAATAATAGAAGTCGACATGCCCCCTATACTTAGACTTTTGAGGGACTAAGCATAGCAAAAAAGCATGAAATGATGCAGTTGAGGGTGAGCAAAAAAGAATAAATGTGATGTATACACACTGATACAGGTCCCCTTATACTTAGGCTCAGGTAAACCTAAGTATGATCGGACAATCACAGGTGGATAACCGCGTAGATGAGTAGGTTGATGGATATACAGAAGAGCGATGTAATTGAAGAGGTGGCTTATCTGAGCAATATGAGTCTTTCATCTAGTACAATGCTTTGAGTGAAGGAGATCTGTTATACTTGTGCTAACTACTTGCTGGATTCCACAAAGTGTTTGAGTAGCCAACTGTTGACTATAGACTACGTGTGCTGTCTGTGGTCTCTGAGATCTCAACATTTCCATTATTGTGCACCACTCTTACGATGAAGTGTCCCATCCATTTGGATTTCAATTTGCCTTGGAAAATTTTCCCAGGTTCTGTAAATATTTGGCTGGTGTGGGTGGGACTTCTTCTTTCTCCTCCTTGTTCCTCTCCTCAATTTCCCTAGGATTGTGTGAATTTATGAACACTGGGGCTATGTCACCGTGTTCTTTCACTCGATCAAGCATGATTACGGTCTTTCTGCTCCGAAAGAAATATGATAAGCATCATTTTGTGGAAAGATCTTGTATTTAGGTAAAGAATATTAAGAGATTAATACATGATTCTGTCTGAGGCTATTTGGATTAGCTTGGACTTGAGCTGGAATCGTGGTTTGGGGTGCAGTCACCTCGTCTCTCTATTGAGAGAGTCGATTGATGTCGACTCTCATATCATGAAGTTCGTCCAGCACTCGCTGGAGTTCAAGAGAGACTGAAGAAGAGAAGGACCCCTAGCCCTTCTTGCCATGAGGTTGTTGATGTTATCTGAATTGACCCTGCTGGCCTTGGTGTTGAGACTGCTGCTGTTGCGATTACGGGTTCTGATAACCCATACGGTATTGCTGACGTTCTTACGGTTGTTGTTGCTGAGGCTGGTACATGGGTCAATCTTGTGCTGGACGAGGGTTCAGAGTAGAGTTGGAATCTGATCAGTTGATAGGTTCCAAGTTATACCAGACTCTGTTTATCTCCATGACTTATGGAGGTTCTTCGTAAATAGATTGAGCGGAGGTTTTTTCGTTTTGATGGGATAAGACTTGGTCCCCACCCCAATGGCTATGTTGCCCTACCCCTTATCCTTGAATGTAGTGAATTTGGTGTATGGGATCAGGGGGTAAAGTCAGGGCAGTTATCTGCATCTTATATACCTTGTCAGTCAGTTCCTTCATTGGCTTAGGCAATTTAGCCAATTTCTCCATATCAGATGATTTATAAAGTTCGTCCATCTTCTTATAGATCTGTTGGACCATTGTTATCTTATTAGCTATTGTTCCCATGTTAGTGCTATGATTGGTCGTCTGATTATTCACCATTTCTTAGAGCCGGTTATGTATGCTTGACCGGTGGTCTGTGCACGGTTGGATTCATTAAGTCTCTCGAACACCTTATAGACGGTGTCCTCGTGGCTTCCCATGTAACTTCCTCCACAGGATGCACTTAGTAACCCTTGGGTCTCAGGGTTCAATCCATTTCCTAGACTTTGGAACAACATCATTTTACTTATCCCGTATCCTGGGCATTTCTGGATCAGGTCTGTGAACCTTTTCCTGGTTTCATGGAATGGCTCGCTCGGGTGTTGGGTAGAGCTTGTGAGCTTGATCCTCAACTGATTAATTCTACTCACAGGGTAAAAATTCTTTAAGAATAATGTCTTGAAGGTGGCCCATGTTGTGACTACTTCCTCTAAATTTTTCAGCTAGTCAGCTGCCTTATCAATCTAGGCAAAGGGGACAACTCTCAACCTTATGTAGTTTTAACTAACCCTAGGGTGTCAAAGGTTGACGCAGACTAGCTCAAAGTCACAGAGGAAGATATATGGTTCTTCATGATTATTCCCTCTGAACTTAGGTAATAATACGAGGAAGTGTGGTTTGTGTTTGAATGCATCCTCGGGGGGTACCAACCTCAACCAATTATAATCTTCATCCAATTTAGGGAGGTACGTGTCTTCCATAACAGCCTCTCTGCATTGTATTTTTGTCATTTGTGCTCTAGGGAGTTCATTGTGTTGTTCAACAATAGTTATTCTAGCCAGAAGTGCTCGAATAGGGTCATTGTCATTCTCGTTCTCACCGAGGTTCTTCTTTGGATGCATCATGACTTCTTCATCTTCACCTTCAGAAGTAAAGAGCTTTGAATTAGGAGTTTAAGGATGTGAAGAATTTCCACGGATAAAGGTTTCCATAACAGAGGAGTGAAATGAAGGGTTAATCTGGGATTGACTGTACCCTGAAGGAGGTTGATTGATTTTTGAAAATAGGATAACCCCAATAACAAGAGGGGTCGAGAAGAGAGTAATCTTGAGATAGATTACACAAAGCAAAAACAAATTAAACTCTCCAGTTTACCCCTCAACATTGGTGAAGGCACGTTAGGGTCCGATCGCTTATCTTTTCTATTTTAATATAATGACAAAGCAATGTTTGAAAATTAAGCGGAGATTTTAGGAGCCGAAATATTTCACAAAGCCTGTCCCAAATTCATATAACTAATTGCACCTACTTTGAGCTAGTATAGGTGTAAGTATAGACTGTTTAAACGGCTACCCGTGTTACTTGAGGACAGAGCCTTCCGTAGTGTCCTCTAAGCCACCCACTCTTCTAAGGGAAGTTGGACTGTAAAACAACTACCCGAAACCCTCACTTAGAAGTAGCTATTTTTTTTTAAAATAGTAGTCTGAGTGAATTTTCGATTTTTGGCTTTGTCATAAGTGTGCAATCTAGTCCATACAAACAATGAGTGGGTTATTCTCCACCAGAAACAAAGGTTAATTTTATGTCAATTTAATTTACAGTTGCCTTGATTAGTCCCAATTTTAGATTAAGGCTATCAATTAAGTTTTATCTAAGCACAAAAATACACTCGTAACGAGCAGTACCAATTGCTTTAACTCCTAAATTGTAAAATTGAGGAGGGAGAATTGAAAAAGCTAATGCAAGCGTGAATCAATAGTGCATGCTTAAGAAGAAGACTTACAATGATTCCTCACATTCTTCATGTGGGATGTAATATAAGGAATTGAAATTAATGCATATATGAAATCACCTAAGCAGATAGTTCTATCAGCGGGAAAATTTTATTTAAAAATTTGGCTATGTTAAATGATCTACGATTGTGTATAGTTAGTGAAGAAATGTGGCCTAAGAATTACGAGCACAAGAAATGATAAACAAGCAAGCATATATGAGCCTAATTCCTACGCCACTCAAGTTGGGTCCCAACTACACAGAAGGGGTGGAAACCGACCCAAAACGTCACAAATAAGTTCAGTCCAGATTATTACAAGGGTTCAAAGAGAGGGACCCTCTTAATGATGTAGAAAATAAAGCTAATCTAAGATCTCCCTCACAAAATTAAAATACAATCTTCGTCCTTGCAGATCCTTGATTTGTATCCAAAAAATTACTCTGAAATATCTGCAAAGAGAAAGGATGCGGTTATTATCAGAAGTGAGAGAGAATGCAAAATAAAAATGTAGAAAAGAGGAGAAAAAAGAAACAAAAATTAGCTTCACAAAAATTAATTACAAAAAATAATTTAAAACCCTAAAACTTCATCGTTCCCCAATAACAACGCCATTTGATGAATGTGAAATTTGCCTCTTTAATAATCGATAAATGTAGTATCGGGGACGAAATTCAGTCAATCAAAAATCACAATCTTTGAATGTTGTGGAGTATTTTTCTCGGTAAGCAGACTAAGGTCGAACACAAGGAACATTGATTTTTAATTGCATGGTCTTAAATTAAATTTTATAACTAAATTAAATACGAGGTTAATATATGTGTCAAAAATTGAAAGAAATGTGAAGATGAAAATGCTATGCGATTAACGAAAATAAACAGTGGGAATAATGAAATGCAGGATCTACGATCCTCAAATAAATTACTCAATTAATCCTTAAAAATTTATCATAGATCAAATAAAAGTTTCCAAGACATATACTCAATTTAAATCCAGATGTAGTTGAGAATCCAAATAGATAGATGATTAATCCTGTAATTAGTGAAATCACATAAATCTTCAAATTATCTTTAAATTTTATTCTCAAGAAAAGTTTGCATCAAATATTGAGAATTAAATCCAATTATTCTCAAATAAATCCCTAGCAAGTCACAAATAGTGATCAATAAAAATAAATATCCTCGATTTAGCCACTGCAAAAAATGAGTCCTCAAATGTTAATTCAAAACCATCAGATCCTCAATCGAATCCCTACAAAATAAATTATTAATTTCTCAATCAAATATGGCACAATATGTCAAAACAATGCCAACATATGAAAATAAAGATTATCAAATAATAAACCACATTAAATATCTTCATATCAGTCCACAAAGTATAAAATATGATAAGGCACAAAAAGAGCTTCAAAATGACATATTATGCGATATAAATGGAGTTCGTATGAGAAAGATATGCTAAAATAAAGCTCTCAGGACTAAAATGAAATAAAAAGTTAAGTTTTCTTCTTAGTTAGGTCCTTGAAGGACTTATCTGCAATTTCTCAAAGTCAGAATGTTTTCTCTGTACTTTACCCCCGACGGGAGCAATTTCTTCAAAAGCAAACAATTGTTCTGCAATTTCTCCACCTCCTTCTTGGCGGGGACGCGTACGTTAATAGTGAAAACAGAGGGACCTAGTCTGCAAATTTCCCAGTGCACGTGCGTTGCATGTGCCGTAGAGGCTTGGAGGAAGGCGCAGGCTTGGGCGTGGCTCAGCTTGTCCAAGCCAGAGGCTTAGAGCTCTGAGGCAGAGGGGTGGACTGAGTCAATGGCTGGGGCATTCGAGCCTACACTTGACAGGGAGAGGAGGTCCGGGAGGACCAAGCCTCCAAGCATGGAAGGGAGTCTCGGATGCCGAGCCTATGTGGTTGCCTTAGGACCGTGGGATCCAGGCTGAAATCCCGATCCGATGGCTGCTGGATCTCGAGGGTGCCGGTGGTCGTCGATGATGAAGGTGACCGGGGGAGGCTTCAGGCAGAGGGCCTCTGTGGTGCGAGGGTGCTGGAGAGTGGATGGTGGAGCTGCACCTTAACTGACACATGATCAAGGGTTACGATGCATGCACATTGTGGCAAAGCAAACAACACAAAGCTGGAGGCTCGCGGTGGGCTGTGACCGAGCGCAAGTCTACAAATGTCTAGGTGGTGGAGCTCAAGGTAGCGCATGGATGATGGCAACGTCCAGTTGATGGAGTCGATGTTGCTGGCAGAGGGTGGAGCTCGTGCCGTGGAGCACGAAGAAGTGGCAGTAGACCTGCAGTGTTAGTACACTCTAAAATGAGAATGGGGGCGGAGCTTCGCGTGGAGTTGAGGGAAGGAAGCTAGATTTCTGACCTTAGCGAGGTCGGAGACGGAGGGGTCTGGAAGATAGATGGGAAACAAAGGGGAAGGATACATGATGTGGCACAGATCGAGGGACGGCAGAGGAGATGAAAGTGGAGAAGGACGAACTTACTGGGGTGGAGCTCGATGGATGTTAGACCAGAGCAAGGGAAGAGCCTTGATGAAGGAGTTGCACGGTGGGGGAATCCTCGTCGGATCACGCCAAGATGTCGTCGCTTGAAGGGGGCTACTGTTGTGATCAGTATCTATGGTTCTTGAGCTCTTTCATTGAAGGTGGATGGGGCTGTGATGCGTCGGGCAGTAGTGTTTTATAGGGAGGCACGACAATGGCGTTACAAGGTAGGAGGCGTTAAGGGCCAAGGGAGGTGAAGGACCATTATGCGGTGGTAGTGTAACAATGGCAGAGGGAGGGGAGGGACGGAGGCATTACGTGCAGGAGCGGCTGGGTGGTTGCCGGGAAGGGGATGTGGTCTCGTGCTCGCACGTGGCACGAAAGGAAGTGATGTCATGTGTGTGTCACGTGAGTCTGCTGGAGGACAGGGGTGCCACGTGGCACGCCCAAGGGCTGCCACATGTCACCCAAAAAAATTACAATTTATAGGATAAAGAAAATTAGAAAAGAAATAGAAGGAATCCTTGGATCAAAAAATTTCCTTCATAAACATTGTTCTCCTCGACAAGATCTACAATTTCATGAAGGACTTGGGAACAGAAGAGGTCATCTGTGTGAAGTGAAATTTTTGGTGGTCTCTAAGTGTATAGAAAACTAATCTTATGGAGTTTTGTAATTTTTTGATGGTTTAAAAGAAGATAGAAAATGTAGGAAAATACGATAAATATAAGAAACTTAGTTGCATACTAATCTATTTTTTTCTGTATTTTTAGTAAATAAGAAAATAAGACAATAAATAGATGTATGAAACACACAATTTTTGTACCAACTCACAAGGGACACTTGGACACAGCCTCTTTCTTTGATTTTAGTCTTAATTTAGATTTGTATTTTTATTCCCTTTATAAACTTCATCAAAGAACATAAATAAAGAAGAAAAAAATTAAAAGAGTTAATTATGTACATAAAAACACAGGTCAAAAATAACAAGAAGTTAAAATGCGCAAAAGAGGCCCAAAACCCAACTTTCACATATGAGCTCCGAATTTTACGAAATTGGTCTTGTTTTGAAGGTAATTGAAAATGGAGCATTTTAAAAGTGAGTGAACTAAAATCAAACATTGTATGAGGTAGATATGCACATTTTAGTCCATCAGATGTGAAACTAGACATTGAGATCATTTGACACTTATTCGAGTTAGTACATTTTTTGTATTATTTATTTATTATTGTTAATAAAATCTACTGGAAGTGGTTTGAGGTCAATTGGAGTTAGGATGAATTAATTAAAAACCATGGAAGTTAGCTGCTTTTGGGCCAATTTGCACTGGATTTTTAATGCAATTATGCATGATGAAATGCAAATATTGTTTACACATGTATGAATGCTAATAATGCTCTATTAATGGTTAAATACATATGAATTTTGGGGAACATAGCATAATTAACCAGTTTTAGCATGATGAATACGAGATTCATCAGAGGTTAGAGACGACAGAATGATCTTGGATCTGATGATCCAACGGTTTGAATTAGGGTGGAGGCAAACAGCTGTGATCACCTCTGATTAAAGAGATCAGACGGTGGATGATAGGGTGTTAAAGGATGGTTAAGATTTGTTTGATCAAGAAAAGATCCGATGATTATGATCATGGTGGGTGGTGAAACAGGAGTGGACCATGTGGCTAGATCAAAATGGGCCATGTGGTCCAACCAGAAATTAGAGAAATAGGATAAATTAATGTAAATTAGGAAAGAATTGTTTAGGAGCCGAATTAAGAAAAATGGTAAACATAAAAGTTTTAGATCTCGAAGAGACCTACAACTTTTATGTATAAACCAAAGAGATCAGTGGTCATTTTTACATAGATAAAAATTAAATATTATTAAAAACTATATAAAACAAATTCTTTAATTTTCCTTTTTCTTATTATTTGTATTTTTTATTTTATTTTATGTTCATTTATTAATATACAATTAAGTTGATCAATTAAGTTGATAAATCTGATATTTATCATTGCTCATAGACCTTCTTTGATTGCTTTAATTGCAAATCATGGGTATCAGCAGATGATATTATTGCTTGAAGATTGGGCATCAGCCATGCTTGTTTTGTTAGACATGTAACGGTAAAGATGGTGGTGGTAGGAAGCACATCATTAGTGGTAGAGATGGGAGATTGACTGTTGAAGAGATCGATGAGAGGTGTCTAATGTCCGTCTTAGAGGAGCATGCGATGTATGATAAGTCAAAACCAACAATCATTGTATCGACCTTCTCTCATCTCTCGACACGTCAATCAATCAGTTCATCAAACAATCAATCAACAATATAGAATACACAATGAATAACACGCAACGTGATATTTATTATACCATACAAATGATGTATAATGACAAATAATAGGGGGCGAACCACTGAGAGAAAACATGGATAGGTATAATTATTATCTATGAATAAAAATAAATATTAGTTATCTTTATACCTTTTTTAGATTTTTTTATTTTGTGTGGGTTTTTTAAACTTTTAAATTTTTATTTTATTTTTAATTTTGTAATTTTTACTTTCCTTTTATTTTTAAAGATATAATATGTGTATATGTGTATCTATACATAATACCAAAAATAATATAGATATTATAGATAATATATATGATATGTAATAAGTAAAATTATGTAAATATATACAAGAATAATCCTTTTTATTTTTAAAGATTTTAAATGTATATTAAGTATTTATAATTAATAATAACATTGTTAAGTATTTAAGTAATATAGTATATATAGGTTCTATAATTTTAAATATAACTATATATAGTTAAACTTTACAAAATAAACTATTTTTATGTTATTAATCTTTTTCTCTATTTATGTAAATTTTCTTATAATCTTTGCTAATTTTAGATATTTTTAAAGTATTTAAATGTTCAAAACATGGAATAATATATATTAATCAAATTGTTTTGGATCTTAAAAATAAGTAATCAAACCATAAATTTCCAAACCAATTTTAATATATACCATATAACATAAACAAACATATAAAATATAAAACTTTTATTTTATTTTTTTTTCGAATTTTTACTGATTTTTATAGGTTTTTAGGGATTTTCAATTTTTAGTGTTTTTGTTTTATTTTTTTGTGATATTTGATCTAGAGTTATAATATATGGTAATATATGCTATATAATTTTTTTTGTAATTTTTAAAGTAGATTTTCTAATTTTTTGTATTTGTATATCTACATTAGGAATAAATAGTTCCTATTTTATTTTTTATGAATAAGAAATTTTAATTAAAAATTATGAGCGTGTATAAGCATCATGTTAAGCATCTACATCAATTTTCCTAAAATTTATAAGGCAATTGAGGTAAAATATAAAAGCATAAAATACAATAAATAGTTTAGTAGGGGAATATTTGTAATAATAATAAACTATCAGGGTCTTCGTGCAAATATCCTAGAAGTTTTACCCTTATTTGCAAAATAAGAAGACAAAAAGCAAATGGGAAAAAGTTTTGAGGGCTTTGTTGCAATATTCACAGTGCCTCATATGACGTAGCACATGTGGCACGAGGACCTAAATGCAAATACAACAAAGTCAAGGGGGTCCTCTATAAATTACACAAAAGTTTTTAAACTTCATTTCATGGTTACATGGCTTAAATTGAATATAAAAAGTGTGGAGGGGCCTATAATTTACGCCTTAAGCGCTCTGATCGGGAGCTTCTCCTTGCGTCGCTTGGTCGATCGTGTGATCCTCCTTGTGCACCACTTCAGCTGAATTCAAGGGCCCATATTAGATCTAGTCCTACTCCTTGATATGACGGCTCTCATAGCAGTCGAAGAAACTTGGAAGAACAAGCACCATGACAAACTTTGATAGACAAGATCTTCGTCCTCTAACCTTCTCCTTCCTCGTTGATGGGTGCAAAAGCTTCCAGGTACCTCCTTGCACCTATAGGTGGGTTCAATGGGGTCCAGGCCCCATCGAAAGGGACCTGGAAGTCATGTGCACTTAGATCTCTTAGTCAAGCTTGGTCTTGTCTCCATGTGGTTCATCAAAGCTCAATACATGCACAAGAGGGTTCCTTGGTCCGATGCGATGATCCTCAGCTTATGTTGAAGCTTGGTGCATGCGTGGATGGAGGTGGCAAAGAGATCTGACGAAGAGTGATGGACCTCTGAGGGACCTCCATTTTTGCATAATCAAGGGTGGAAACTAGGGGCTTTTGCGGAGAAGTGGATGGGGAAAGGGAATGATGTGATGGTGGGTCGAAATAGGTCAAGAACCATGGTGAAATCGTGTTAGAGCTTAAGGCTCCAACAAACTTTAAATCCTAAAATGAAGTTAACCTACAAGCTAATAGATGAAACTAAAAGCTACATTACACTATTGGAACTAAAAGCGATAAAATGAACTTAAATTTTTTCTCATTGATGAATCCATGATTCATCACACTAAAAGATGAAAACAGAGCTCTGTTCCCAAGTAATTAGCTGCATCATTTATTCTGCATTTCTCCATTCATGCGCTTAGAATTAATATCTGCATTTTAGCACACATAAGTGCACTCATAATAATAGTCACATTTCCACATAATTTCATGAATTTTATTTAATTCATGCTAACTCCAATTGACATCAAATGACCTTAATTGTGTACATATTACCAACAAGATTAAAGGAAAAATACAAAAAAATGACTAACTCAAATAATTGGCACGTAAGACAAAACCCAAATTTCAGAATAGGCGGACTAAAAACACATATCTTCCCCATATAGTGATCAATTTAGTTCTAACTTTTAAAGTAATATATATTCGAAGACCTTCAAAACAAGACCAATTTCTTAAAAATCGGAGCTCATATGTGAATGTTGGGTTTTAAGCCTCTTTTGCGCATTTTGTGTTTTATCAGTTTTGACCGATTATTTTTTGTACATAATTAACCCTTTTTATTTGATTTCTTTTTTATTTATATTCTTTGATTAAATTTTTATCAAAATCGACAAAAATCTAAATTCAAAATAAGACTGACATCAAAGAAACTAACCAAGTCTAAGTGCCTCTTGTGAGTCTGTACAAATATCTCACTTTTCAACTTTATTTTATTTTCCTATTTTCGTATTTAATAAAAATAAATAAATTATATTAATGTGTAAATATTTATCTTTGATTTTATCATAATTTTTATATTTTTCTCTTAATTTAAAATCACTAAAAAAATACAAAGCCCAAAAATCAAGGTATTCTATGTACACAGAATACCCCAAAAATATCATTTTACATAGATGACTTTTTTTGCTTTTGATCGTTTAATGAAATTGCAGATCTCATTGAGACAAGCAACTTTTGTGAAGAAATTTTTTTGATCTGAGGTCATTTGCTATTTATTTTTTTATCTTTGTCTTTTTATGCTTGAATTTTCTAGCGTTGACATGTGACCGCTCCTGGAACTGCCACGTGTTAGTAATTTTTGAGCTTTTGTAGTCTGTTTTTTTAAAACTCTGCACGTGCTACACACGTGCCATCCTACGAACGTGCCTAGCACATGCTTTCCCCTTTCTCTTAGTTAATTCTCTTCCGAGGGGCACCACAGTTCTTCAGAGCTGTCGCGAGTAGCTCGCATCGATAGCAACTTCCAACCCTTGCATGCATGCAACGCTTAACCCCTTCATCTATATATCCACTTCTAACACCATCTCTGCAACAACCACTACCAACCTCACCCATCATCCCTAATAAACTCTTACCTCATGCTCCTTTCTTATCCTATCTCATCGTCACTAGACAAAACTTCGCGGCCTTTACTAAGTTGAGTTGGTGAAATCCGTTTTTGCATTTGTGTATTGAATTGTGTGACGGTGCACTTGCACACACAGATCATGGTTTCACAAATCTGTTTTTTTTCTTTTCCATTCGAAGATGACGGAATATTGGCATTCATTCCTAGATTCCATGGGTCATGCTCATATGACAAATTCCCAATCTTTATTTCCACTTCCTTTCAGAGGAACCCTTCTCTCTTTGCGGTAGTTTCTCCTCAGCCATCATTCTTTCCACCCACCCTTGGTTGAAACTTCAAGATACGGGCCGCTTACAGAATCAAACATGTTCTATGAAGACACAATGGAGGGAGTGAATTCGAGGATGAATATAGGCGTAACCTACTTTGATAAAGGAACACGATTCCCTGTTACATATGATAATTCACTGTTTGAATGTCCTTTACTCAAGATGATTCATAGCTCGAGTATGATCACTTTTCATTGACCACATAGATGATACCCAAAGTCAAGGAAATAGGACTCATGACCAGACTTTGATCAAAGATACTAACTGCTTCTCGATTCAAGAGAAAATTTTAATGTTGTAGCATATCGAGCATTGTCACTCATCTCCAAGTCATGAGACAATAGTGGATGACAAATCTCGAATCAATAAGAGAACCAAGGTTTTGAAAAAACCATTTGAAAATGTCCTCCAAATAGTAAAAGACATGATAATCAACCAAGAGGTATTGAGAAAATCACTAAGTGAACCCAAAACACATAATATGACAGATGTCCATAGGTAGACACCACAAATACCTGACCATACCACTGACTACCTTACTGACTCTAGTGAAAATTCCAAAGAAATTTAAAAAACTAGAAAATTCAAAAAATTCAAACAAACATCAATATCGAAACATTTTGCAAAAGTCTGTTCTTAGAGCTTCTCTTAATCAAGGCCAATAGAGTATGTTCCCGATCTTCAGAGATTTGTAAAGAGTCAATTATCACCTAAGAAGATGGGAAAAAAAGATCTCATACTGAATATCATTTAATTGCTATGGCCAGTTTAATGTTGCTGAACTAAAAAAAAAAGGTCCAAAAAGTCAAATAGTTGACCTAGATGACCTATGAAATTGAGAATATTAAATTTAATAATGTTCATATTGATGACGATTCTACATTGAATATCCTCTCGAAGTCCATTTTTGACAGGCTCGAACTCAGACCGCTCAGAAAGACCCGAGTTATCATTCAGTTTTCTGAACAATCCACAAAACGATCGAGAGGAATCTTTTCCGTCACCAATAAATTCCAAGGTGTCACATATGGAGTGGACTTTATTGTCCTGGACATTGAACACCGAGAATATTTATATGAGTCTCCCATTATTTTGGGAAAGCCATTTCTGGCTTCCGCCAGAGCGACTATTAACTACGATACTTAAGACATTATATTCCCGAATGCGAACTCAATTGATCAAATTCTCGGGGACACACTGAACACTGAGACAACCAAACAAGAAACCAGTAGTCGTGACATAGAAGAATCCTCATATGCCCAGACCTCTCCACTTATCACATACACATATGAAGGAGAGACATCTTATGAAACGACTGATGAGGCTACAAAGGTGAATGAAATCAACCGAGACACATCCAATTCACCACACCCAGACAAGGTTATTTCAGATATCCTTGAGTCCACAAATGCAAAGCCAATAGAGAACAAATACTCATGGTGTGTGCTGACCTTACAAGAATATTGCAATTTATATGGAGACTCGTCTGATAAAGAACCTATGGTCACTAACCGACTAATAATATTACCCGCAATAATATCATCTGGAAAAGGAATCTTTTGAGGATTCCTCATCAGGTCTGTAGGATGTGAGCAGTATGAAAGAGCTCAGTTCAGAGAATTTGGAGTTTGATCGGAATAAGAAGTCATACGTCGACCCACTTTGGACTTCCCCTGCGTCTCTCTACTATTATTCTAGGGTCGAATCCCCCGGTCCCATTAAATATACTGGAACAATTTGTTATGACCAGACTGATACTTGCTCATCTAAATATTCAAAGGAAGAACAGTTTGACCTGAAAACTGAGTGAGCTCTGAGAAAAAAACTAAAAAATAAGAATAGTTGGAGTGATGTAACCTTTAAGTATTATTCTTCTGATGACAACTCCAACGATGGCTAGGAATCTTCTGATTCATCTTCTTCTTATCAATATTCCCTTCCACCACATGCCTCAAAAAAGATCGGTCGTAAACCTCCTTGATCATCGACCGCCCTTTCCCGCACCCCCGTAGGTTCCCTTATATATTTTCTTCCTAGACTTAGGCCAAAGCCTAAGTATGAGGGGGGGGGGGGGAGGGGGCGACACCATCTGTATTTACTCATCATTCTATTCCCCATTCGCTCTGTATATTTTTCAGATCTCATCGGTTCTCATACTCATTCATGTCCTATACTTAGGCTTACCAGGGCCTAATTATAGGGGGGACTGATGCTCATCCTATATATACTTATATATTTCTCTTTTTGACCTCTACCACCCAATTTTTCGATTTTCTTCTACACTCAGGCTGCCCATAGCCTAAGTATGGGTTTAGGGTTTAGGGTTTAAGGTTTAGGGTTTAGGGTTTAGGGTTCAAGGGCGTCGACTTCTACACTCCTTTTTTTTCACTCTCCTACGCTTAGCACGAGCTATATCTTTTCTGTCGCTCCTTGTGCTCTGAGGACATAACACATGCTAAGTATAGGGTAAGTATAGGGGGTATGTATATATTACATATATACATTGCCTATAGCTCGTACTTTCACACATTTTTGTATATATTATATAATTATTACAGATGGATAAAAGTTAAAAAAACACCAAAAAAATATCTTTACTCTTGCATACCATTCTTGCATTCATAGAAATAAATAGAAAATCATCTTGCACTTCATATGCATCTGCATTTCATTTTGGATATCTAGTATATGCAAAGTGAAAAGTTATTGGGTTCTGAATTGCGTTATGAGGAGAAGTGGTAAAGTGGTCGTGACTTGGCCTTAATTTTTAGAGGAACCTCACCGAGAAAGAGGATTTTTGAAGCTTCAAGTCTTTTGACTTAATTCTTCGAGTTCCGCATGACAATATGCAACTTTTGACTCTTAGTGTCTAACCTGATCGCTTAATTCTGGGTATAGCTTTTGAGTAGGGAATTAATATGTTCCCTTGCACTATGCACTTATCTCAAATCAGGAGGGGTGTTGGAAGACTTTGTGGGTCTATTTTCTGATACCGTGGACATCTTGAGATAAAGTTTCGGAAAAGGGATGGAAGGATGCACACAATTTTTTCTAAGACCCCAAAACAAGTATGGAAAAAATATTCCATATCCGTAGGAGCACAAAAGATCCATGTAGAGTTACCAAAAATCTATACTAAAAAGAAGCTAAATTATCAAATAAATATTTGACCAAAAAGGTCCAAGGTTCAAGAAAACCTGCAGATCTTGGTGGAGACTTGGCTAAACTGGCCGGCTTCACAAGGAGAGGTGACTATACTGGTCACCCTCCAGTTCTTTTTCCCTTCTCATTTATCTCCCTTTTCGATTGTGAACACAACACGACAGACCTTAGAAGGAACTCATATGTGAAAGTTAGGTTTTGGACCTCTTTTGCGTATTTTGTGTTTTAGCAGTTTTTGACCTACTATTTTATGTACATAATTAATCCTTTTAATTTGATTTATTTTCATTGATATTCTTTGATGAAAGTTTTATTAAAAATCTAAAAAAATCCAAATTCAAAATAAGACTGAAATCAAAGAAAGTGACCAAGTATGAGGGACTCTTGTGAGTCTGTAAAAATATCTCACTTTTCAACTTTATTTTATTTCCCTATTTTCTTCTTTACTAAAATAAAAAAATAAATTAATATGTAAATATTTATATTTGATTATATCATAATTTTTCCTATTTTTTATTCATTTAAAATCAATAAAAAATTTACAAAACCCAAAAATCAAGGTATTCTAGGTACTTAGAGTACCCCAAAAATATCATTTTGAACAGATGACTTCTTTTGCTCTTGGTCCCTTCATAAAAGTTGCATATCTCATTGAGACGAGCATCTTTTGTGAATAATATTTTTTGATCCAAGGTCATATTCTTTTTCTTTTTTATTTATCTGTGTATTTTTATTCTTAAATTTTCTAAAGTTGACACGTGGTAGCTCCTAGAGCCACCATGTGTCACTCGTTTTTTGAGTCTTTTTATTTCATTTTTTTTAAAAAACACTGCATGTGCTGCGCACGTGCCCCCCTATGCACATGCCCATCACGTGCTTTCCCATTTCTCTCAGTCAACTCATCTCCGAGCAGCATCACAGTTCTTCAAAGCCGTCGCAATTAGCTCGCATTGGTAGCAGCTTCCAACCCTCGTGTGCATGCGATACTTGATCCCTTCATCTATCTTTCCACTTCCAATTCCATCCCCGTAACCACTGCTACCAACCTCACCCGTCATCCCCGATAAACTTGCACATCCTGCTCCTTTCTTATCCTATCTCATCGCTGCCAGCCACCGACCTAATGATCGTTATTGTCCCTCTATGCCCTCTACATTAACTTCCAACACCATCCCCATATGCCCTCTATGACTCTCCCCCTCTCTTATTTAATCACCATTGCCAACACCTAGAGAAATGATCTGCCATATCCAGGAGTAGCCCACAGAGTGGCCGATGATAGGGGACGACTCCGTCGCACCAAGTACTTCCAAGCAAGATAAATCTAGCTTCACCGTTCTCTGTCTGTGACTGAGGCGAGAATAGGAGGAGCATCGTACCCCCTTCTGAACCCAAGTAATCCACATACCCCCCTTTCTTACTTCCTCTGTTTTTACCAATATCCTATGTTCCTTCTCTCCATCTCCTGCTACTCGATCAATCTTCCCATCTACTCCACCGCTTCATCTATAATGCACCTCCATCATCTCTAGTGATCCACCTCCATTCATCAACACTCTGATCGTCATTAGTGCCTTATCCTTCATGCCTCAGCAAGCCACCTTCATCGACATCAGAGGGTTCCGTCACAGTCCCAAGCCCTTTGTGCTACACTGAAGCGGAGCTCCTTCTGTGCACTTCAATAGCCAGCGGAGCCACCTCCAAGAGCACCCCCGTGGCAGCTCTTTCACCACAGCCGACATCTCTTAGCTTCACCATTGTCTTGGGATTCTGCGCCAGTGCCTCCTCACCATTGACACCCTCTAGGAGCTCTGCCATCCTAAAGCTCCGTCAACCCTGCTCTAGCCCGCCCTCGTCTCAAAGATCCACTCTGCTCCACTCGTCGTCCATCGGTGCTTCGCTCCTTCGCCTCAAGCAGGATACCTCCGCCTTCGCCCCTCCATCGTTAAGGATTGACCTGAGGCCCTCCATAAATGAGGTGCACGTACGGGAGGGAGCACGCGATCTGCACCTCCCTTGTAGGAAGTTTGTAAGCGCGCCCTCCAGATCTGCCAAATTATCATAAGCAACCCACCCCCACTAGAGGGTACGTGCCCCTCTAGAACTTTTTCATTTGACCCCCTAGGGTCTCGATAATTACACTTTATCCCATTCACTACATCTTATTTATTTTTTTCTAAATATTGCAAACAGAACCATGACTTCCCCTTCGTTTTAAACTTCTACATGGTATCATTTTTATTATTCAAAATAGCATGGCATTCTTCAATTAATTCTCTACATTATGGCATAAATTTTGGATTTTTATATGCTGTAGTTATTTAACAATTATTATTCTTGTGGAAATTTTCATATTTTGCCTACTCTACACTCTAAAATTCAAAATAATTAAACATGGCCTTAAAAATTACTGAAAATTCACGAATCATATGATTAATTGCATTTAACATTACACCTAATAAGAATTATATTGACGTGAATATTTTTCTCAATAAAAAGTATTTTGTGCATTTCAGTAATTGATTTTTAATAGGTACTTAACTCATTATTTTTAGAGTTTAAGATTTTTATAGGATAGTGTATTTATTATTATATCTCGGATAATTTTATTTCGTGACAATAAGTAGATTTAATAATTATTACAATTAGTTATTAAAAAGCACACAATTTGCATTAATTCATTAAATACTCATCTTGCATCAAAAAATTCCAAAAAAATTTTATAGTATGTTCATTTTATTATTATTAACATATCGGCCAAGGTTTGTAATTTTTGGAAGTCATTTGGTCAAAGTTTACAATTTAGTCCCAGAAATTTGCCAAAATTACATTTGCCTCATTTACTGCATTTAAAAATATGAAAAGGCCCTCTTTGAAAATGTAGCTTCAAGATTGACTTTAAATCAACCTAAGGAGACAGTTGCCTCCCTTAGTTCAACCTTGGACTTATTAAGTAACAAAAGTTGACGGCTCGATTTAATTGACATAATAATTAAATTTTACGATTTTTGATTAACCCTTAATTACTCGCCTACAATGAATTTCTATGTTAATTTTGACAAATTAACAAGGGAATATCGTGATTCTTCACTCATACCCAAAGGTTTCAGGGAGGAGAGAATGCTTGCCGGAGCTGGGCTCTGATGACCTGGATTGCAACCTTTGTGCCCTTATCCTTGTCGACGAGGCTAACGAGTCCAAGCTGTCACCTAGAACTTGACCCAAATGAGACCTTTTGGGATTACAGATTTGGAAGAGGGATCAAAACCAAAAAAGGGGGAACTTGGGTCTATTTATAAACATGAAATGGGTAGGTAAGAAACATTTGCATGAATGCACAAATGATCTAAGGCATGAGTGAGATTAATCAGTATATGTGGAAGAGATTTTATAAAGGGCTCGAGGTCTGAATCGGCGTGGATGAAGGCTAAAATTTGGGAAAATTAGGGGCGTCAGACGTTCTGACAAAGGCGGAGGCGAAGACCGTGAAATTGACTAAGGGGTCAACACATAGAGGATGCTGGTTGGTCCACGTGGACCAACCACAAAAATTAAGGGATAACCCTTTATTAAATAATTATAAAATAATAGATGAATTTCATATTTATACGTGAAGATATGAAAAATATTTATTATTTTATGTAGTATTTTATCCTGATTTTAATTTATTTTACAAGACTATTTATTAGATATTAATATGTACATGTATATACATAAGAATTTATACATGTATTTTGTATATTTTATTTTAATTTTATATTTAATATTTCATTATCGTATAAACATATTTTATAAATTTATAACTTATTTTTTTTATCATTTACATATTTTTTTGTATTTTTATGATTTTATTTATTTACTTAAATAAACATGTACATATATTATATATGTATAGTTTACCTTTATATTATAATACTTTTTTTATTTTAATTTATTTTGCATGGTTTTATTTTATATTTTTTATTTAAATGTGTTTTTGATAATATTTAAAAATATATCAAAAAAGAAGAAAGTTATAATATAAAGAATAAATATATTGAATATTGTATACATGTCTTCAGTACAACAAGGACCCAAAAGCCGACTTTTGCATCTTAACTCCAAATTAAATAAAATCAAATTAATTAAATATATAATTTAATTTTATAAATAATAAAGGTGAGTTTGGTCAATTTTGAGCTTGTATAGAGGAGATACATATTTGTGAAGTATTTTTTGGGTTTTTAATTTGTGTGTCCTAAGCACACTGTGCACTATTTTTAAGAAATAAATTTTGTATTTTTGTATTTTTTATTCAAAGTTCATGTTGAGGGTTTATTTATTTGAGATATAAAAATATAAAAATAAAATAGGTGCCAAAAACTCTGTACACAAATGAATATAATTAGGGTTTGTAAAGAGTTTTCTGTCCAATTACGTATCCTATCTCCCCCTACTATTTTCCTTCTCGACCAAGTTATCATGATGACTGGGTCTCGGGTCTAGGGTCACTCAGTGTCTTTAGCACTTCATTCTTTTTCCTTTCTTTCCTTTATTATTTTAATTTGGAATTAAATGCATGTTTTTATGCATTATTATGTGTCAATTTATAAGTGTTATTTTGTACAAATTAATGCTATATGCATGCATTTAGATAACATTTTTAAGGCTAAAATGAAAGAATAACGGTGATGAAATGGAGATTCAATATTGACTCAAACAACCGTTTAAGATGAGGTTTCGGAAAGATAACAGAGAAATGATGTGGAAGGAGGTGATGGAGATCTGTAGTGGTCGGTGTGGGTTTGGTATGAATAAGGAAGAATATTGATGTGAAAGAAGAACAATAACAAAAACACATGATCAAAAAGAAGAAATGAATCAAATAATAAATGATAAGAACGCGTACATGGAGAAAATGAATGATATGCTTGGGAGTGTGCTCTTGAAGAAAATGATCTTTATTTGAAGTTCTGATGAGACATGAGGTCGAGAAGTTCACAGAAGAACGATAGCAAGAGGTTATACCTCATGGATCATACCTTCATAGACTAGGTCGTTATCGATCGACCTTGATGATTCTTCAGTTGTCACATGAAGTAGAAAGGAGATGAGTCTATCTCACGACTAATGGTGGATAATGTTATCCATGTGAGCCCGAGGCGGACCATTCCTATTTTAAATGTTATTGTTATAATTGTTTTATCAATAATTAGGTTCCTATGCATAATTAAGGTTATGTACCATGGCCATCTTAATGATCATACAACTGTTGATTCAGTAATAGAATCATAGAGGTTGGTGTTTGGATGGATATCTAAGGAGTTAGATTGAAGACTCATTAAGCACCGTCAAATGATTATTAAGAGATGATCTCCAACCTGAGTAGGAGATGGCAATCCTTTCTCATTTAGGATGATATCTGTCCGACCTCTTGATGCATGTCCTCTGCATAGGAATAGAGATTCCGAGGTGTGGATTAGTTAGGTCAAGGAGTTGACTTAGAGAGACCGAGATAATCAAAGTCCTATATTGTATGCTATCACGATACATGCATGCATACTTTGAGTAGAGACAAATGTGTTACTATATGTCTGAGTGTGTACATTTGGCAGACCAATAGGTTGATGACCTAACCAAGGTCTATACTCCGACGCGTTGGTGTGCATGCAAGGGCATATGAGTAATACGATCTCTCAAAGGGATCATACAAGTTCACTTGTGAACTGGGTGACATGAGCTTACTCATGAGGTATTAGGACCCGATCAAATTACATGCATGGTCGTTGTGCTTCGGAAGCATGACAAGAATTTGAAGGTATGATATATGCTTGTGGAAAGCATATGATCGATATCAAATCCCAATGACCAAGAATGAGAAACTCGATGATGAAACCCTGAAGATGACAATGTAAAATTGATCTATATCTTTGGGTTGATCATAGGTCTTCTAGTATTAGGAATACCTGAGGGTGATGTGATCATAAACGATTGTATAACCATGATGCTTCGATTCCGAGGGAGTGATGAAACAAGTCTGGATTTTAGTGACTCCTCTTAGTAGAGAAGTAATCTGATCTTGATCCAAATGTTTGACATTGATTCGAATGAGATTTAGATGCAATGAGAAGATTAGATATTTGGCCTTGATTAAATCAAGCATATATGAGAGTTCCATGGGATATGGATTTGAGATGTAATCTCAATATCCAAGTCACTAAACGTGGAACAATACAATCGCCATGTCCTTATCTCCGAGTATTTGCAGAGAAATCACATTATTCTTGAAAGAGTTCAAGAATAATTTCAAAGTTGAATTGTATCTAAGCATTGAGAAATGGATATTTAAATGTGATTTAATTATCATGAATAATGTGAATTTGATTCATATTATCTGAATGCATGAGGATGATTATTTAATGTAATTAAATGAGATTTAATTATTGTAGATATAGATAATGTGGATAACACTATCCAATTATCCAAGTATATTATAAATGCGATTTATTATATATTAGAGAGAAATTTATGTGATTTATATTTGTTGACTAATTATTAATGTGAACTAGATTCACATTGAATTATAAATTGAAAATATAGTTACATTTTGTTTTGAATTTTGAATGAGATTCACATTATTTCAATGGTTTGATTGAATTTTTTCACAAGATAATTAGTAATTATGAATTATTTTTTTGTGAAAATTTTTTACGACAAGAGTTATGGATATATCATGAGATAATGAGATCTCATGATAATTAGAAGAGAATGACTCAATCCACTCAAGAGGAGGGGACGACCACTACTCTCCATGTGGAGAAAAGTAGCCGTCCCCCCTTTTTTAGGGAAAGAGGTTAGTCTCCTCATTATCCCATCTCTAGTCAAAGTGATTTAAATTAAGATTAATTATGTTGATTTATCTATACAAATTAATTTAAATTAAATCATTTGTTGTTTTGTTTTTAAAACAACATCTTAGCCATTGAAAGAAGCACAAATCAATCTCATCCATTGATTGTGTGTTGTCTATGGATTGGGATCCATGGACTCCCAAAACACCATATAAGAAGATGCGTCCCGTGCTCTTCGGGTTACAAACGCAAGTTACACAATCGTGTGGTAATCTATATCTCTCCCATACTCGTGCATACTCTCTCCCTTCTCTCTTTGAGTGGTTGTCCACTCTCATAGAGAGAAGATTGTCTTCGTGGTCACCTTGCCATTGTGCTCCCGCTTCGACGACTCTAGGCTCTCCGTATTCTTTGGTGCGTGTCTCTCATGAAGAAGGCATTCAATCTCATGGGATGAGATATGGAGATCCATTGCTTGAATCATTGGACTTGGATTGTGAGAAACACATGACTCATCCCCGCACTCACAAGCGTCTCCTCCGACGGATCAGACTTGAGAAAGGAGGTCTCTTCCCTTAGAGGCTTAATCACAACCATTATACAAGAGGTACTCCTATGTCTTTGACATGGTTAGATGAAACGATACAAGAATGTTTTTGGATCATGTGGTTTCATCATTTTAAATTTTTTTAAATTATGTTGCACCAAGCAACTAGTACGACTAGTCGCTCTTGGTCGTATACGATACGATCGTCATGCTTCTGTGATGCGCTTGAGGATTATTTCATATCCTTCAAGTGGTATCAGAGCTAGGTTGGAGATTTTGTATACGATGCATTATCCTAGGAAGACTTGGGTTCGTTAAGGTTTGCAAATTTTTTGTCGCATTTCATTTTCACATCTCTGTATAGTGTGTAATGTTGCCCCTGTTTAAAATATTTAAACACAAAATAATCACATGGATTTTGTTTCTCATTAAATAAGTATGTCGTGTGATTTGAGTTGTGTAATTTAGATTCCGTTTGCTCAAGTTATGATCATTTTAATGAACACGTAGGTACTGTTTCAAGTATTGCGAATCTTGACGAAAATAATGAGTTAATTAATGTTTCTGAAACACCTGAAAATACATGTTAATAGGACTTCTATTTTAAATCAAATTATCGAACTATAGAAACTTATTTTTCATGATTTGGATTTCAAATGAATGAGATATGCCAATTTTAGTTAGTGAGGGTCACTGCTGGAAAATGCAATCTTTACCAAGAATCTTGTGATTGTCATTTAATAAACTAGTAGAATTAATGGTTAATTTTCTGGAATAATTATGTATAATATGTAGGAAATATTTGATGATAATTATTACCTTAAATAACATTGCCTCAACCAATAAATGATTAGATATAATATAGATCACCAATTGGTTAGTTGATACACTTTCAACAAACATGTTACTTGAATAGGTTTAGGAATTTATTTAGCAAATTTCCTTATAATCTAAAATTTTTTTATTATTACTATATGATATAATTTCGGATGAAAAATTGTTGATCATCTCAAGTACACAATGATCAGTTTGACATTATCGTTTCACGAGGTGAATATGGTGTCTAGTCAGGGAGCGTTGGGGTAGCAGGTTGCACTGTTTGCGGTCTATCCCACTCCCATCATTACTGGCCATGACAACGAGTAGGGATGGCATAATAAAGGAGAGATCATGGTGCATTTTTCTAATTTTTAAAATTTGAATAATACATACTTTGAGATAATACCACTCTTTCAAGTAACAATCAAGTATGCTAATTGAATTGGATTGATAATTGATTTAATGTGATTAAATAAGTTATATCCAATTAAAAACACATCTATTATCAATAGATGTGTATTTCCCTTGGAAGAATCAATTACATGATATGATTCATAATAATTAATTAAAAATTGGAATATGAGGTGGAGGATCACATAAGTGACATCTATGGTCTCCCATCAAGGCAAAGGGTTCCGACGCCAGAGATTGTATGTAGGAGACGCCTGTCCGAAGTGATAGATACAACATACTAGCCATTTAGATCGGGCTCTTTGCTTCTCAAAAGAGTAAGGCCGTATACATAGTGACCCCAATATTGGATCCTCAAATTATTGGGATGATATTGGATTACGAATAACGAGTTTTAAGCATGTTGATGGTTGGTTCAATTAATGACAGGTCAACATCACCTTGGGGGTGGTGGGCCTGGGTGTTAAAGACTGAATTGATAAATGCAAGTTGGACTTGCAAGGAGGAATGTGTTCCCGCTTCTTTTTATTCGAGTCAGAAGTTACCATATTATTAGGATGTGACAAAGGTAAAGAGGAGATCCCAGTTCTTGCTAGAGAAGTAGCGATAAGTATATCTCTTGCTTTGAAAGTAATTAAGGGAATGAACTTTCAAAGTTAAAAAGGCAAGACTAATTTGATTAAAAAAATCCTTGATCAAAGATTTTAAAATTGAATATATAACTATTTATATGTTCCAATATAGTGCATTCTTAATTTCAAAAAATGAAATCCATGAACCCACTTAGCAAGGTCCTGGAGATCAATCAGTTGACCGGACCAAATTATTCAGATTGGATCCGAAATTTGGATCTTGTCCTTTCTGTTGAGCACATTTCCTATGTGCTATCAAAGGACAAGTATGCAAACCCAAATACTCCAGAAGAAATTTCATTTAATGAAAAATATGATGAAGATCATAATTTGGTAAGATGTTACATTCTTTGTTCCTTATCTAATGTACTTCAGAAGCAACATATGGAGATAAACAATTACCAAGAGATCATGTTGAATCTAAAAGATATGTTCGGTGATGTAAATCACACACAATATTATAATATTATGAAAGAACTTATTCGCTGCAAGATGTAGGAAGGAACCTCTGTCAAAGAACATGTACTCAAAATCTTTGGGTACCTCTCTGAGATGGAAACCCTTGGAACTGACATGCAAGCTGACTTCATTTTATTGTCACTCCCTAAGGCTTTAAACAATTTTGTGGTTATGTACCATATGATAAAAATTGGCTTTACTAATGCAGGGTTGTTAACTGCATTAAAGTATGCTGAAGACGTAATGAAGAAGGGTAGCCCCTCTGGCAGTGCAATGGTTGCACAGGTCAAAGAAAAGCGTGGTTGGAAGCATTGTTCTCAGAACGACCCAACCCAGAAGAGAAAGAAGAAGAGTCGATGTGTTGGCTCATCTTCCAATGCATCAATGTTGATAGCATCGAAGAAAATCTGGCGTCTTCCATCAATGCAAGAAGCCGAGGCACTGGAAGCAAAAATGTCCAGATTACCTGAAGTCGGTCAACAAAGGTAAAGCCCCTACAAGTACGAAATCAACTTTCATCATTGAAACTAGTTTTCTCATTGGACGAGAAGGAAGTTGGGTTGTTGATTATGGTGCTTCTCTTCATGTATGCAATTTGTTGCATCTATTTCAGGAAACTAATAATCTGGAAGAAGGGGAGATAGACATCCAGATGGGATCTGATGCAAGTGTTGCAACATTCGCCATCGGGACCTGCCGACTATCATTATCTAATGAAAGAGTCCTAGTACTTAAAGAGTGTCTTTATGTACCGGAAGTTAGACGGAATTTAATATTTGTATCTAATCTTGTTAGAAATGGATATTGGTCATAAGTCATTATGATAAATATCTTGCAGATGGTTTTTCAACTTCTCGTGGACTTTATGAATTGTGCATTGATGAACATGTCGTGAATGTTACTACCACAATAATAATAAAAACCCTATAAGATCCAGGGAGAATGCAAATCATTCGAATATGATTTGACATCAAAGGCTTGGTCATTTATCTGTTGATAGGATAAATAGATTGATAGAAGATGCATACTTAGATTTTCTATAGGTTCAATCTTTGCCTACCTTCTGTTGGACATGCGAGCCCACAACGAGCCATTATACAATAAATGTTATTGCGAATATCATTCCCTGATATGGAATGAAGAATAAATAATTTGCATAATAGGTCCCTTAGTACAATTAGGGTTATGTACCATGACCATCTTAATGATCATACAGTTGCTGATTCAATAATTGAATCATAGAGGCTGGTGCTTGGATGAATATCTAAAGAGTTAGATTGAGGACTCATCAAGCACCGTCAAATGATTGTTAAGAGATGATCTCCAACCTGAGTAGGAGATGGCAATCCTTTCTCATTTAGGATGATATATAACCGACCTCTTGATGCAGGTCCTCTACATAGGAATAGAGATTCAGAGGTGTTAGATAAGTTTGGTCAAAGGGTTGACTTAACTAGATTAAGATAACCAAAGTCCTATATCGTATGCTGTCACGATACATGCACGCATCCTCTGACCGGAGATAGATGTGTTACTATATCTCTAAGTATGTACATTTAGCAGACCAATAGGTTGATGACCTAATCAAGGTCTATACACCGACGCGCTGGTGTGCATACAAAGGAATATGAGTAATACGATCTCTCAAACGGATCATACATGTTTAGTTACTGAACCGGAAGATATGAGCTCATTCGTGAGATATTGGGATGAATCAAATTCTGTGCACGGTCGTCTCGCTTTGGACGTTTGACTAAATTTGTAGGTTTGATATATACTTTTGGAAAGTATATGATCAAGACCTACGTATGATACATGCTTTTGGAAAGTATATGATCGATACCAACTCCCAATGATCGAATGAGAAACTTACTGATAAAAACCCTGAAGTAGACAGTGTAAAATTGATCTAATACTTCGGTTTTATTCTGAGTCATCCAGTATGCAGGATGTACATGTATTGAGAATACCTTAGAATGATGTGATCATAAACGAGTGTATAACCATGACGCTTCCATTCCTATGGAGTGATGAAAAAGGTCTAGATTTCAGTGACTCCTCTTAGTAGAGAAGTAAACTGATCTTAGTCAAAATGTCAGACATTGATCTGAATGTGATTCAGATGCAATGAGAAGATTAGATTTGTGGTCTTGATTTAATCAAGCATCTATGGGAGGCCTGTGACCTAGATATGAGATATGATCTCAATATCCAAGTCACTATACGTGGAACAACACAATCGCCCTATCCTTATCTCCAAGTATCAATGGAGAAAGCGCATTATCCTTGAAAGGGTTCAAGATAATTTCATTGTTTATATTATGTATCCAAGCATTGAGAAAATTGATAATTACATATGATTTAATTATCATGAGTAATATGAATTTGATCATATTATAAGGAGAGTTATCTAATAAAATTAAATGTGATTTAATTATCAAAGATATGAATAATGTGAATGTGATTCATATTATTTGATAACAAGAGAATATAGATCCAAGGTGATTAATTGTGATTAAATTATCATGGATTTGAATAATGTGGATAGCAATATTCATGTTATTCATATATATTATAAATGTGACTTATAATATGTAAGAGAGAGCTATTTATAATTTACATTTGTTAATTAAATATTAATGTGAATTGGATTCACATTGGACATTGAATTGAAAATGTAATTTACATTTTATTTTGGGTTAGGAATATGATTCACACATTTTTCAATGGCAAGATTGCAATGTCTACAAAATAATGTGAATTATTTTTGTAGAATAATTTGCAACAAAAGTTGTTGCATAATCTTGGAGATTGCATTATAGAGATGGGAGCCACCTTCCATATACATGGAGTGGACGACCACCACTCCTATTAGAAATGTGTGGCCATCCCCTCCTTCTAACATAGAAGGAGGCACGCTCTCTTATGGTCTTCATGAGATCTTGATTTATTTGGTGATTGAATTATACTAATTCATCAATATATATATTTAATCTAAATTAAATTAATTGTTGTTAATTTTTACCAACACAAATCTTGGCCACTAAAAAGAAACACAAATCAATGAGAGCCATTGGATTTGTGTTGTCCCATGGATTGAGATCCATGGATCCCAAAATATTATAAAAGGAGAGGCACCCTTGCTCTTCTAGGTTACAAGTGAGACAACAACTCTCTCTCTCTCCCTCTCTCTCTCTCTCTCTCTCTTTCTCTCTACACGCCTACTCTCTCTATCTCTCTCATGTGGCCGTCCACCATGGACGCCCTAGAGAGATTCTCCATCGCCACAATGTCGTCGTTATGCTACCCGATGGTTTGCTCGTGGATCTCCGTCTACTTTGGCGTGCCTTGCTCGTGAAGAAGATGTTGTATCTCGTTTGTCGAGATCAGGAGATCCGTGGCTTGGATCATCAACATGGATTGCGAGAAGCACGTGTTTCATCGACACGCTCGCAAGTGTCTCCTCCATAGGATCGGACTTGAGACGAGAGGCCTCTTCATTTAGAGAATCGATCACAAACACGCTTCAAGAGGTAATCCTATTACTTGTTTTTTGTTTAGATGAAATGATCTGAGAAGTGTTCTTGGATCATGTGGTTTTGTCACATGAAAAATTTTAATTTCCGCTGCATCGAGCAACTAGTGCGGCTAGTCGCTCCTGATCGCATACAATGCGATCCTCACGCTTCCGTGATGCACTTAAGGATCTCACCATATCCTTCAAGTGGTATCAAAGCCTTACGTATAAGGTTTTGGATGCGATCCATGAACCGAGGATGACTTGGGTTCATTAGGGTTTGCGAAAGTTTTCTTGCATTTCATTTTCGCATCTCTGTTTTGAGATTATTTTCGCCACTGTTTAAATTGTTTAAACACAAAAATAATAATTCTATTTTGTTCCCCATAAAAAAAGGAAATCGTAGGATCTGAGTTTACGTAATTTGAATTCCGTATGCCCGAGATATGATCATTTTAGTGAACATGCATCCACTGTTTCGAACACTGCGGATCATGACGTAATTAAGATGTTAATTGCGGATTTGAAACGACTTGAAATGTATTTAAATCACTTAGGTTATGTTGTAAATGAAATTAGAAAACTTTAGAAACTTATTTTGCTTAATTTGGATTTAAATTTATTGAGATATGGTATTTTTAGTAAGTGAGGGTCACTGCTGGAAATACTTTCCTAATCAAGAACCTAGTGATTGTCATTTAATCAATTAGTGAAATTAAATTGTGTAATTTCCTGGAATAATTGTGCATAAATATTTGTGAAATATTTGATGATAATTATTTCTTTAAATGACATTGCCTTAACCAATATTTGATTAGATGTGATCTAGATCACCAATTGGTTACACGATCTACATTCCAACAAACATGTTGCTTGAATAGGATTTGGGAATTATATAGCAAATCACATTATAATGTTAATAAAAAATATTTTGATTATTATTATATGGTATAATTTCGGTTAAAAAACCGATGATCATCTCAAGTACAAAGTGATATATTTTGCATTATCCTTTCCCGAGGTGGATATGGTGTCTAGTCGGGGAGCGTTGGGGTAGCTGGTTGCACTGTGTGTGGTCTGTCTCACTCCCGTTGGTACTGGCCATGACAGTGGGTAGGTTTAGTATAATGCTTAAGAAATCATGATGTATTTCTAATTATTAAAATTCGAAATAATACATATTTGAGATAATACCATAATTAAGCAATTAAGAATGTTTGTTGGATATTAATTGGATCATTAATTTAATATGATTAGATTAATTGAAATCCAATTAAAATTAAAACACTCTATTATGAATAGAGATGTCATTTCCCTTGGAAGAATCAATCATAATGAATATGATTCATAATGATTAATTAGAATTTGAATATGATATGGAGGATCACATAAGTGACATCCATTGTCTCCCGTCAAGGCAGATGGTTCCGTCGCCAGGGATTGCATGTAGGAGACGCATGTCCGAAGTGACAGCTCCTGTATGCAAGCACATCTGGACCGAGCTCTTTGCTTCTTGAAAGAGTAAGTCCGTATACATAGTGACCCCATTGTCGAATCCTCAGATTATTGGTGCAATATTGGATTACGTATAGAGAGTTCTATTCCTGTTGACGGTTGGTTCAATTAATGACGGGTCAACATCGCCTTAGGGGTGGTGAGCGTGGGTGTTAAAGACCGAATTGGGAAATGCAAGTTGGACTCGCAAGGCGGAATGTGTTCCCACTTCTTTTTATCAGATTTATAGGTTCTCATATTATTGGGATGTGACAAAGATAAGGAAGGAGATCCCAGATCTTGCTGAGTTATAATGATAGGTATATCTCTTACATTGAAAGTGATTAAGGGAATGAACTTTCAGTGTTGACAAGGCAAGACAACTTTGATATAAAAATTCCTAAATCAAAGTAAAATATGTATGTATGTATCTCAGATAATCCTTCATTAAACCCACTCAATACTATACTCAATAATAACCAGTATGATATCATGGATTGGACCCATGATCCAGATATTGTACTTGCAGTTGGACACATAATGTATGTGGTTGCAATGCGCAAGTCTCCTGATAATAATTAGTAATGACAGTTAAATAGATAATAGGACTACAACCTTAGGGTTTGTATGTCTCTATAGTCTTGATCTCTCATCGAAAGTACTTTGGAAGTGACATGTCGATGATGATCATTATTGTCAAATAATCCTTATAAAGACTTAAGAAGATGTTCTGGCATACATATGTGCTCTCGACATTTAATCATGAATGACATGGTTCTCTACATCATGTAGAATGATGGCTCTATAAGAGATGATGTATTCAAAATGTTTGAATACCTATCTGAACCAATGTTTTAAGAGTCTAGATGGATGTAGACATGATGAGTGTCATCATTCTATTGTCTATACTCTAGTCATTCATGAAGCTTCATAATATTCATAATGTATGAATTTAATGAAGCATGTATAAATGTTGAAATACTATTACTTTGAATTCTTTTGAATTTAACATAAGCGATCCTTAGTCTTAAGCAATGGGGTTGCTTATAGATATAGTGAGTGCAGTGGAAGCATGGGTCAGATCCAAGATGAGAAGGATAGTCAAAGAGTTGACCGTACTTCTATGACTTCCATACGACATCCAAATAGTTGGATAAATGCCAATACTGTAATAAATTGATGTGTTGATAGTATGTCTATCAAGTCTGTCTAGAATCTTTAGAGAAGAACTCGAATAGAGCATCAAAATAATCTACATAAATCATTGAAATTGACTTTCTTATTTTATAAGATAAAGTCCTATAATTGTATCTCAATCTTCTAATGACACTTGCAATTGGTTGCATATATATTAGAAGATTAGAAATTTGATCTTAAGGTTTAATGGTCATCCATGTTGGAATTGATGTAATTGTTGCAACAATTTCCATTGGATCAATAGACTTCATAATTTCAGTGGGAGAGCCCTTGGTCTTAGAGAATGCCTCTATGACCTAGGCATTAGAATACACTCATTGTTTGTTTCTAAATGTCGGAAATAAACATGAATTCTGGAATGGACCTATCATAAAGAGTTATGATGGATATATTTCAGAAAGTAATCTAACATCCAGAGGACTCTACTGAATTAGAAAATTAATGAATGGTTCATTAACATTTCTTATAATGAAATTAAACCTTTAAAGATCAATAAGAGGATAAAGATCATTTAACAATGATCTGGCATCAAGCTTTGGACGTTTTCCTGTTGATTTGATCAATAGACAAGTAAGAGTGGAAATTTAGAATATCTAAAATTTCAAAACTTACATACTTATGAATATTGTATTCAAAAGTAAAATATGTCCAATACACCCTTCCTTGGGAAATATGATCGGAAACTAAAAGGACAATTAAAGATGAAACACTAATACCTCTTCAAATGAGTTTGAGGGTGTATTCCATGTGTCAGTTAAATCTGACAATGATCGGATTTCATGTGAAGAAACTCCTGAGGATCATAACATGAAAAGATGGATTTTAGCAATAAAGGTCTAAAGTAGACTTCATATACAAATGTTGTATATGGACCCTCGAGTATCCACCTATAAGGGTAAGACCCGTTAAGGTGTAAATGGATCTTCAAGAGACTGATGAGAAGGTAGAGACCATCAAAGAACGGTTCGTACCCATGAGCTACACACCGGAAGAGAAGACATTGCTTGCGATGAGACTTGCTCTTCGGTGACCATACTTAAAACCATCAGAATATTGCTAACTATTGCTACACAACTTGACTTTTACATCTTCATGATGGAAGTCAAGATTGCATTCCTCTATGAGGATATTCACATGAAGAAGCCCCAGGGATTTGTTAAGGAAAGCAATGTGTGAAAGCTAGAGAGCTCCATTATGGACTCAATTGAGCTTCTCGAGGTTGGACCATAAGATTCGATAAAATTATAAATGTTATGATTTCATATAGAATCTTGATGAGCCATGTGAAGCTTTGTGGGAGTGTCTTTGTGTTCATCGTGCTAACTGTAGATGATATCTTAATACTTTAGAATGATATAAGGAAAATAATAAGTGTTTTATAATATGGTTGTTCCATAACTTGAGATATGATCTCAAGGATACTCTTGGATATTAGTTATGAAGGTGTTCAGAAGCATAGAGAAGAGGGTATTGGCACTGAGTAGTACACCTTGGACATATTCCATTTTATGGAAAATTCTAAGAAAGGCTTCCATCCCTTAAGATATGGTACTGACCTATCTAAAGGGATATCACCTCAAAGAGTTGAGGAAGTGGATGCTAGATCTGCTTGCCCTTGTGCAGCAGTTACGAGAAGCTGAACCTATGCTAGATGTGTACAAAACCCAGATATCTGCCATACAGTGGGAGGAGTAAAGTGTTGCTAATCCTATTATGGAGACAAAACACTTGATTGCAGTAATAACTATATCTTCAAAGATGACAAGACTTTCGAGATAGTGATCTCTGAATCTTATCTTCAAAAGCTTAAGACTTTACAGATAGTGATCTAAAAGGGCTTAACTGTAGATACCATAGGAGATAGAGATCTCCATGAATGAATGTATTCTGATAAGGATTATGAAAATACTGATTATAACAATTATTAAGCTATAGTGTCAAGGACACTATAATAGCTTTAACAAGATTGAGTATTGGTTGCATAAGATGCAACATTCGCATTGGATGCGAGCACTGTTACTAGGTGATATGCAAGTGCTGTAAAAAGGACTTGGCATAGTCTTTTGGGAACAGAGTGAATGATCAGCTTACCTAGCTATTTTCTAAATAGCCTATGATTGTCACACGAGTGTGAGTTTAAAATGATTAGCCCATTAATGGATCTTGGGATAGTGGGAGATTGTTGGACATGCAAGCCCACGGTGGGCCATTATGCAATAAATGTTATTACGAATATCATTCCCTGATCTGGAATGAAGAATAAATAATTTGCATAATAGGTCCCTTAGTACAATTAGGTTTATGTACCATGGCCATCTTAATGATCATACAACTGTTGATTCAACAATTGAAACATAAAGGCTGGTGCTTGGATAAATTTTTAAAGAGTTAGATTGAGGACTCATCAAGCACCGTCAAATGATTGTTAAGAGATGATATTTAGCCTGAGTAGGAGATGGCAATCCTTTCTCATTTACACTGATATCTAACCAACCTCTTGATGTAGGTCCTCTACATAGGAATAGAGATTCGAAGGTGTTAGATAAGTTAGGTCAAAGAGTTGACTTAATGAGATCGAGATAACCAAAGTCCTATATCGTATACTGTCACGATACAGGCACGCATCCTCTAACCAGAGACAGATTTGTTACTATATGTATAAGTATGTACATTTGGCAAACCAATAGGTTGATGACCTAATCAAGGTCTATACAACGACGTGCTGGTGTGCATACGAGGGCATATGAGTAATACGATCTCTCAAAGGGATCATACAGGTTCAGTTACTGAACCGGAAGACACGATCTCACTCATGAGATATTGGGAAGAATCAAATTCCGTGCACAATCGTCTTGCTTTGGAAGCTTGACTGAATTTATAGGTTTGATATATACTTTTGGAAAGTATATGATCAAGACCTAGGTATGATACATGCTTTTGGAAAGTATATGATCGATACCAACTCCCAATGATCAAATGTGAAACTTACTGATAAAAACCCTGAAGTAGACAGTGTAAAGTTGATCTAATACTTCGATTTTATTCTGAGTCTTCCAGTATGCAGGATGTACAGGTATTGGGAATACCTGAGGGTGATGTGATCATAAACGATTGTATAACCATGACGCTTCCATTCCTAGGGAGTGATGAAACGGGTCTGGATTTCAGTGGCTCCTCTCAGTATAGAAGTAATCTGATCTTAGTCCAATTGTTGGACATTGATCTGAATGTGGTTTAGATGCAATGAGAAGATTAGATTTGCGGTCTTGATTTAATCAAGCATCTATGGGTTTAGGATAATACAATCACACTGTCCTTATCTCCAAGTATGCGCGGAGAAAGTGCATTATCCTTGAAAGGGTTTAGGATAATTTCATTATTGATATTATGTATCCAAGCATTTAGAAAATTGATAACTAAATATGATTTAATTATCATGAGTAATATGAATTTCATTCATATTATAAGGAGAGTTATCTAAGATACTTAAATGTGATTTAATTATCAAAGACATGAATAATGTGAATGTGATTCATATTATTTGAGAACAAGAGAATAGAGATTCAAGATGATTAAATGTGATTTAATTATCATGGATATGAAAAATGTGGATAGCAATATCCGTGTTAGTTATATATATATATATTATAAATGTGATTTATAATATGTAAGAGAGAGCTATTTGTAATCTACGTTTGTTAATTAAATGTTAATGTGAATTGGATTCACATTGGACATTGAACTGAAAAAATTTACATTTTATTTTGGGTTGTGAATATGATTCATAGATTTTTCAGTGACAAGATTGCAATGTCTACAAAATAATTGCGAATTATTTTTGTAGAATAATTTGCAACAAAAGTTGTTGAATAATCTTGGAGATTGCATTATACAGATGAGAGCCACCTTCCATATACATGGAGTGGACGACCACCACTCCTATTAGGAATGTGTGGTTGTCCCCTCCTTCTAACATGGAAGGAGGCACTCTCTTTCCTATGATCTCCATGAGATCTTGATTTAATTTGGTGATTGAATTATATTAATTCATAAATATATTTTTAATCTAAATTAAATTAATCATTGTTGGTTTTTACCATCACAAATCTTGGCCATTAAAAAGAAACACAAATCAATGATAGCCATTGGATTTGTGTTGTCCCATGGATTGAGATCCATCGATCTCAAAATATTATAAAAGGAGAGGCACCCTTGCACTTCTAGGTTACAAGTGAGACAAAAACTCTCTCTCTCTCTCTTTCTCTCTACATGCCTACTCTCTCTATCTCTCTCATGTGGCCGTCCACCATGGATGCCCTAGAGAGATTATCCATCGCCGCAGCGTCATCGTTATGCTACCCGATGGTTTGCTCATGGATCTCCGTCTACTTCAGCGTGCCTTGCTCGTGAAGAAGATGTCGTATCTCATTTATCAAGATCAGGAGATTCGTGGCTTGGATCATCGACATGGATTGCGAGAAGCACGTGTTTCATCAACACTCTCGCAAGCGTCTCCTCCGTAGGATCGGACTTGAGATAGGAGGTCTCTTTGTTTAGAGACTCGATCACAACGACGCTTTAAGAGGTATTCCTATTGCTTGTTTGTGGTTTAGACGAAATGATCCGAGAAGTATTCTTGGGACATGTGTTTCGTCACATGAAAAATTTTAATTTCCGCTGCATCGAGCAACTAGTGCGGCTAGTCCCTCTCGATCACATACGATGTGATCCTCACGCTTCTGTGATGCGCTTAAGGATCTCACCATATCCTTCACCTTCAAACATTGTATTTGACATAAAATGACAAGGATGCCTTTTCGTAATAAGATTACACGATGCAAAGGTATTCTTGACCTAATACATACTGGTGTATGTGGTCCCTTCAGTACCGTGACTCAAAATGGATATCAATATTATTCGACATTTATTGATGAACATTCACGATACGGGTTTATCTTCCTGCTACGTCATAAATTTGAAACCTTTGAAAAGTTCAAAGAGTTGAAGGCTTTGGTTGAGAACCAAACTGATACGAAGATTAAACGGATTCGATCTGACCGAGGTGGCGAGTAGCTCTTAGATGAATTCAAAAAATACCGTAAAGAGAATGGAATTGTCTCCAAACTCACTCGTCCTGAAACCCCCCAACTTAATGGTGTTGCTCAAAGACGTAATAAGACTATCATGGATATGGTCTGATCAATGATGAGAAAAGCATATTTACCTCTTAGTTTTTAGGTATATGCAGTAGAGACTGCAATATATATCCTGAATAAGATTCCTTGCAAGTCTATACCAAAGACTCCTCCTGAGATCTGGTATGGAACCAAACCTAGAGTTAATCACTTGAAGGTTTGGGATTGTTTGGTCCATGAGAAGAACGTGGACACAAGTAAGCTAGAATCTCGCTCTCGTGAGTGTTACGTCATTAGGTATATTAAAGATGGTATTGGATACCATCTTTATGACCTTGAGACCCAAAATGTTTTCATCTCTGGAGATGTGAAATTTCTGCAGGATGAATTCCTTAAAGGTCAAGGCATAAATGAAGTAGAGGAACTCATTAAATCCCCTAAGGTTTCTGAGATTCCTGAACTAGAAACTGAAGAGATAAATAAAGATTAAACACACATACCTCTTTGAAGAAGTTCGAGGGTGGTTGCACCATCTGAAAGGTATGGATTCCATGTGTTAGGTGAGACTGACAATGATCCTGCTTCATTTAATGAAGCACTCACGGATCATGACATGGATAGTTGGATGCTAGCAATGAAGTCAGAGATTGACTCAATTCATAAGAATGGTGTATGGACTCTAGAGGATCCAACTGAAGGGGTAAAACCTATTGGGTGTAAAATTCTGATGAACGTGAATACCCGAGCGACTAAGGTAAAGAGGTATCAATAGTCGTTGCGACCTCAACCACTCGGATCAAGCTCCATCAAGAAAATCAATCAAGACCACCAAATAAGAGAAATCAATCAATCAAGTCAAATAGCGGTCTAGCTATTTATTTAACCTGCTATAGCTACCATGGTCGAACTCAAGGAGCACGGATTGGCTAAGAGCCTACGAAGTAGTCAGAAATCAAAATGAAGTATTTTTTGGTGGATTTTCAGGTTTTTAAATTTTTTTGTTATTTTGAATTCTAAAGAAAATGTAGAAAGGAGGGAAAAGGTCATAATCAACAAATTACTTCACACCTCAAAACAAGTCAGAAAATTGCAATATTTTTTTTGGATTTTATACTTTGTCAGGTGTTTGTGGTATTTTTCTCAATTTTTTATGATTTTTAGTTATTTTTCTAAAAATGAATGAAGGCAAACAATAAAAACCAATGTGCAGCCACAATCTAAAGGCTATTTAAAAATAACTAAATAGCCTATAAAATTCCAGAGATAATTTTATAATGAAATAAAGATAAAAATCTAACTACTGGAAAAGAAATTGGATTTTTTATTTTTTATGAATTTTAATGATTTTTCTATGGTTTTTAGGTTTTTCAATTTTTAGTGTTTTTATAAGTCCAAAAGCAACAAAAAATGACACAGATACAACACACAAACCACAATTTTTTTAGAATTTTTAGAGTCTTTTTAATATTTTTATTTGATTTTTAAAGTTAGACAGTAGAGAAAATAGGGGTTTTTGAATTTTTAAAAATAGAAAATCAAAACAAAAATGTCCAAAAAATTCACTGAAATTTTTACACAGTGGCAGGGGCCAGGCGTCCAAATTTTATGAGATTTGGAGTCAATTAAAAAATGTAAGTCCCTCCCCGCAATTTACCCACGAACTATAGCACAACACACATGGACCATTCTGTAAATTAAATAAGTTCCCAGGACTAAACAATAGCAAGCTTTAAAAATATAAGTCCCTCCTCGCAATTTTCCCACGAATTATAGCACATGTCAAAACTCAGCATTCATAGGGGCATGGATGCATATATGAATACTAGAAATTCAAACCATAACTTTCATTAAGTTCAGGGTAAAATCTGCAAAAGTCACACAGAAGCACATGTCGATGCACGTGCACACATATGAATAGGACCAGATAGCAAATAGCGAAAAAATCAAGGGCTAATATGCTAAATTTCTATGGACTGCTAATTTATTTAGTAGACTAAACTAGAGCACAAAGAAACTGCAGGGGGTATGGTGCAAATTACCCAGCCAAAGCGTGTGGGTTACGTGGGTGCAGGTGGTGCTCACTGAGTGGAAGGAGATCGACGGTGCGGGCGCTGACACTTGGAGTATCGGATGGCTCTGACGAGAAGGCAGACGTGGGTGGTACGTGGCCGTTAGATCTGGTATCTAATGGTCTGTCAGATGCAGGCAAAGGACGACTCAGATGACGTCTAGCGGCTAGACTCGATCCGACGGTAGAGAGGAGGTCTGGAGGAACTCCTCCTTGGCGAGGTTCACTGACGAAATGGAAGTGATCCAAGCATCCGGTGGATGATCAGAGGGAGGGGTTCGACTCGCCTCATCCCTACGCATCGGGTGGCGATGGCTAATGGAGCTCCCAACGGTCTAATCTCCTAGAAGGGTGGTGCGACCTGGGACGTCTCCGACGAAGATGGTCGAATGCTTCCTGGGGGTACTCGTGCGCTTATTGACCTGCAAATGAAAGATGATGCTTGGAGGAGTGCTCTGGCAGTGGTTATTGCATGAAAGACAACAGGAAGCGGAGATGGGATGAGAGGGCGGCTCCGGTGTAGGCGGAGGAAGGAGACTAGCTCAATCTTGGCTCGGATACCCAAGATTGAGATGATCAGATGGTGGGGGAAAGGTGATGATGTATCAGCGGAGTGATCCAAAAGGCTAGATATGGTCGGCAGAGCTCTGACCACTAGGGCGGAGCCGGCGGAGCGGTGGGTGAAGAATCGACGATAAATCGAGCTAGGATCTCTAAAAGAGTTGCCTGATGATTGGAGGTCAATCCTTAGCTCCAGGAGGGTGCAGTGAAGGTGATCGTTGCCTCGACCGAGCTGCGGTGGGATGGGAGGCTCCTATGTGGCGGCGCTCCGGCCACGTTCATCGAGCGTTGGCTACAGGCGCTTAATCCGACCACCAAAGAGTGGTTCCGATCGCTGTCACAGAGAGGAGACTCTTTACGGTATGGTTTAGGGCTTGCGGTGCGAGCTGAAGTGATGGGAATCGAAGATGGGGATTTTATACGCATCCCAGGTGACATGGAAGAACGGGTACGGGCGTGCAATCCGATGCTGATCCGATCCCTCCTAGGGATCTGCGAGGGTGCCTAATCCATGAGGAAGAGACCGACGCATGATTTGGGGCGAAAGATGGTTGGATCCGCTCCAAAAAATGGGGAGAAGTCGGGTCGGTGGGCAGATCCGCGGAGAAAAGGTCCGAGTGGGAGAGTTGACAGGGGGTCAACAATCCCCAGTGGACCAATTAGATAATTCCAAGTCAAAATTATTTGTAAATTTAAAATAAAATAGAAAACAATTTTATTTTAAAAAAATTTCAACATGAAAAATGTTTATTTATTTTCAAACTATTTTTTAGTGATTTTTATTTATTTTTTGAAAAGGAAAATATGTTATATACATTGTATTATTTTATATACAAGTATAAAATACCTATGTATTTTATACTTTTATTTTTAATTTCTTATTTTTGTATAAATATCCTAATTTTATATTTTATTTATTTACAATATAAAATTGAGAGTCTAAAATAATTTTTATTGATTTTTATTGGTTATGTATAGGGGTGAAATAAATGGGTGTTTTATTGGTAAATACATAGTATATGTACAAGAAGAGAGAGAAAGTATTTTAGTTTTATTTTATTTTTCTCATTTTTACTTTATTTTTAGAAATATGTACAAATTATGAGAAAAAAATTTTATTTTTATGAAAATAAAAAATATATACGAAGAAGGAAATATACACAATGATGAATGGTCATATCTCTCTCTACTTGTTTTATTTGGCGATCATGCCCATATTGGGCCCTCTCTTGGGTTCCAGTCACTCAATATTTATTCTAAATATTTCCCTCTTTTTCTTTATTTCTTTATTCTTTTATTTTTGCACAAAAATATGCTAATTATGGATATTTACACAAAGCATGTAATTTGATAACTTATTATATTTACAAAGATATATATGGTATTTTGCCAAGATATCTAGATAAAATAAAAGAATAAAGAGTGATGAATGAGGATTCATCATTACCCTATAATTTACTTTTGCTAGTCCCTTAGCAAACACTTATTTGAAAAAGAAGTGAAAAAGAGAAAAAAAAAGAAAAAAAGGGAAATCAAGGTTGATTATTAAACTTTCCTTCATTAAATTGAAATATGGAGCTCACTCAGACCCTTGGATTATTAATTTGTCGGAACCTTATTTGGAGTTAAGCTTAAAACTTAACAGCCTCAAAGTTCCACCAATCTATGATCAAGACTCCTCAATAAACCAGATCAGAACAAGTCTACATACAAAAACTCTAATGACCATGAATATTTCCTTGTACTGTGTAAGTGATATGTAGCTCCCCACCTCAGAAATGACAAAGTGACAACCTCCCTTAACAAGGTAACTCTAATGCCTCAGTCTAGCAACTCTTTCCTCGAGGAGCGGGGTATTCCCTTAAGAGGGGGAAGAAGAGAATGGATCATGACCAGTGTAGCCATGTATCCCTGGGAGCCCAACCAGTGTAGCTGAGTCTCTGATGGCACGAAAATCCAAGAGACTAAGGTAATCAGGTGTATCTAAGATGGTCGTTGCGACCTCGGTCACTCAGACGTGCCAATCAAGAAAAATCAGACCACTAATAATAGATAGAATCAATTAAAACACGAAAGCGATCTTGCTATTTATTTAACCTGGTATAGCGACCAGGGTCGAACACAAGGAGCACGGGTTGGCCTCTCAGCCTACGAAGTAGTCAAAGAGAGATAAAATAAAACGAGAAAAGGTTTTTGGTGGTTTTTGAATATTTTATATTTTTTTGGATTTTTAGTTGATTAAGAAAATAAGAAAAGCAACCAAGCACACACTTCAACAATTTATTTAAAACACTAAAAATCAACCAAAAATTCAAACAAAAATATTTTTATGTGTTTTATATTTTTTAGTGTTTTTGATGAATTTTTGAGAATTTTCTGATGTTTATTTAATTTTCTAAAAAATCAAACAGTAGCTGAAATCAAAGGTACTGTCCAGCCGAGCTAGAAATGCCTAAATAAAATATCTAAAAGCCCTAAATTAGCTGGGAGGTAATTTTCCTGTAAATAGAAGAAATCAAGGAAAATTTAGGCACCTATTTTATTGTTTTTTGGATTTGCGGTTTAATTATTAGAATTTTTATAAGAATTTTGAATGTTTTTCAATTTTTAGTGGTTTTCAGTGATGAAAAATAGCCAAAATTGGCTAGAAAATCAAGCACAACAAAATAGACAGTAGACAATTTTTTTGTAATTTTTGGACACAATTTAATATTTTTTGTGATTTTTAAAGTTAGACAGTGAAGAAAATAGATGTTTTTGATTTTCTAAAAATATCAAACAGTGACGAAAATGTCTCCAAAATTTATAGAAAATTTTACATCATGACAGGAGCCATGTATCCAATTTTCATTAAATTTGGAGGTGATTTGCTATTTTATTCAAAAATAGAGAGGGGGCACTGTGCATAGGGACCAAAGTGCAAATACCCAAGAGTCTGGGGGGTCTGGTGCAATTAACCCAGGAAGTCACGCGCGTCGCACGTGCCTGGGGCACTCAGGGACCCAAATGTAAGAAAAATAAGTTCCGAGGGCTTATTGGTAACAGGTACCAAAAGTCTAGGGGCTTATCTGCAAAATACCCAAAAGTAAACGCACATGCTCAAATAAACCACGCACAGGGTATAAATGCAAATAAGTAAAAACTTTCATTCAACTAATAACAACCAGAACTACAAGGGCATGAAATGTAAAATACCCAGAAAATCACGTGTCGAAGCACGTGTCACATCACATACAGGGGCATATTAGCAAATAGAAGCAAGTACCGGGGTCTCTATGCAAATAACCCTAAAACTAATCAACTCAACTCAATATTTACAGGATTAAAGCGAAATAAAATAAGAAAGGGGGCCGAAGGGTAAATTACCCTTTATTATGCGGAGCGACTGGATGGACGCCACGTGTCTGATCAAGCGGTTGAGGGTGACTGGGGGTCCAACGCTGCTCTCCTCGGGGATGATCCGACGGCTGGGGCTAGTCCACGTGGTGCATCGGACGGTGTCAGGCGCGGATGGCTAACCCTCGAGCCTCGGATGGTCCAGATCTCTCCTTCTCCTGATCGAACGATGACGGCTGCTCCAACACGGACGGTTCAGATGAACCTGGAGCGAGACGGACGATCGAACGGCTTCTGAAGGTCGTGGAAGAACAGGTGGCCGACGAACTTCGCCGGCCTCATGAGTGCGCTCCTGACCTCCTTTGCTGCGCCTGAGGATCGGAGAAGCTCCGGCGTGATGGTGCGCAGCTGGTGATAGGCTCCGATGATCCAGCCGAGCTCCGAGGAGCTCCGGCGAGGTCGGCGGAGCTGCGCCTCCTGGCCTGATGTCAAAAGGCCTCAGATGGCCTTCCTTTAACCTGCAAAGGTATCCAGGAGACTCGCGGGTCGAGGGCAAAGTGCCTCGACCCGGTTAGGCGAGGTGGCGGTGGCTGATGCGTCGAAATGGCGAGCTCCGACGAAGGGGGAAGACGGAGGAGCTCGGCTCCCAGCTCCTGTGCGAGCTGGGTTGGATGGAGGGGTGAAGAAGGTGCGTCGGAAGGAGGCGAAAGTGTCTGTGGGGTCCGATGATCGAATCTATCTACTGGATGGTCGGAATCGATGGAATGCGGCGGAGCGACGATTTGGGCGTAATCGGAAATTAAAGGAAAAGGCTGAGCGACATGGATACCTGGGTGGACGAGGAGACTGGGGAAGCCCCTGGTCGTCGCCTCGAGGAGCGTCTCCCTCCGAGGCTCGGTGCTCACGCAGGTGGCGGAGCTACGGCGGCTGTGCTCGCCGGATCAGTGGATACGCCTCCACTCCTCGCTTCGACGGCGCCAGACGCAAGCTATCACTCTCGCGAGTGCGTTGGAGCTCACAGGAGGTGGATACGAATGGCCAAAGATGGAGAATTAGGGTGGCGGAGCTCGAGGAAAATATGGGCGAGGGTCCGGGAAGACGAGGTCGGGTAGGGGCGTGGAAGCGCGCGGATCCTGAGGATGCGGCTCCGGCGAGGATGTCGGATGTGTCATTAAGGACTCAGACCCGGGGTTTAGGTGGTAGGCACTCGGGTTTAGCGGGGAAAAATCCGAGAAGTAGGGGACCCGCTAAGGACCCGAGTGGAGTGGTCCTGGGGGGGGGGTAGTTGACCGGGCGGTCAACATCCCCAGGACCCAATAGAAACAGGCCACGTGGCTGGATCTTGAAGTGAAAATTAAGGGTAGCTAGGGGCCGATTTAGCAAAAACTCAAAACACAAAATATTTTTCTTTTATTTTTTTTCTATTTTTAGTGATTTTTAATTAATTTTTAGAAATAAGAATAAGATATATACATAGTATGTACTATATAGGTATATGTACACTATATAGGATTTTTAATTTTTGATTTTTTTAATTATTATTTTTGTGCAATTTTATCCCTATTTTACATTTTATTTATTTTCATTATAAAATAAGGAATAAAAAGGTATTTTTATTTTATTTTTATTATTTATATACACAGGTAAAATAAATACATATATACACTTATATACATGGTATATGTACAATATATTTTTGTGTTTTTAATTTTTGCTATTTTTATTTGACTTTTGTTTTGATTGTGTTTATTTTATTTATTTGCATTTTATAACATAGAATATTTACAAAAATTTTGGGAATTAATTTTATTTATTTACAAGGTTAAATAAATGTATAAGAGTGGTTCATGTACATGATGAAAGTGGTGTTTTTGTTCTTTTTGATTTTTACCCTTTTTCTTTTGTTTTTATACTTATAAATATGTACAAGTATTTACAAGCATATTTTGGGCTATTTTTGTGAGGAAAAATATTTTTATTTATTTACATAAATATTTACACATGAGCCCCTATCTCCCTCTACTTTGGCTTTTATGCGGTCAGGCCCATGTTGAGCCCTCCCTTGGGTTAGGTCGCTCAATATTTATTCTAAATATTTCCCTCTTTTTCTTTTTAATCTTTATTCTTTTATTTTTGCACAAAAACATGCTAATTATAGGTTTTTACACAATGCATGCTTTTGGTAATTATTTCTATTTACATGAATATACATGCATTTGCAAAGGTTTTTGTAGCTAAAATATAAGAATAAAGAGTGATGAATGGGTATTCATCACCCCCCTATACTTAACTTTTGCTAGTCCCTTAGCAAACACTTATTTGAAAAAGAAGTGAAAAAGAAAGAAAGAAAAAGAAAAAGAGGGGAATGTACATGGATCAATGTTGAATATTAAACTTTCCTTCATTAAATTGAATTATGGAGCTCGATCAGATCTTTGGATTATTAATGTGTTGGAACCTTATTTAGACTTAAGCTTAAAACTCAACAGCCTCTAAGTTCCACCAATCTATGGACAAGACTCCTCAATAAACCAGATCAGAACAAGTCTACATACACAAACTCTAATGACTATGAATCTTTCCATGCAGTGTAAGTGATATGTAGCTCCCCACCTCAGAGGTAACAAAGAAACAACCTCCCTCAGCCTGGTAACTCTAATGCCTCGGTCTAGCAACTCTTTCCTCGAGAAGCGGGGTATTCCCTTCTAAGTTCAAGTGCAACCGGCTCAAGAAGAGGGGGCAGAAGTATAGACTTTTGGAAGCTCAGCCAGTGTAGCTAAGTCTCCCGCTGCAAGCTTCATGAGATATAACATGGATACCATAAGCTTTTGCTTTATTTGACTATATACACTCCGGTGGGGTTATTAAATTTTCAATCCGACCCACCACTTTTTTGGAGTTCTTTTTGCATTTTGCATTTTTTTTGTTTTTTTTCAAGTGCTTCTATACAACATATCTACATGGTGCAGCATATATACAAGAAATTTTTCTCTTGAGCCAGTAGACTATCCCTCTTTTGAAGCTTTATTGGAACCCACGGCTTCTGTCTTTAGCCTTCATCACCACTAGACCAAGTTGAGGCGCACTTCCTTCACTAGAAGAAGAAGAGAGGTTCCGCCTAGAAGTACTACCCTCATATGCTACCCCAAGCCAAAGGAAACTGCCTCCTCACCACCTCATCCGTGGAGAGCCATGTGTAAAGTGCTGGTGCAAGTCAAGCCATTGTCTCTAAGAGTCATGCGTGTGTTGTTAAGTGCTCTACTTAGGCTCATCAAGATGACATATGCTCATAGCCTAGTGGACTCAAAGAATTAAGTCCTTATGGACCTGAAAAGCCTTAACCCTAAGCCCTATAAGGTTCCTCTTAGAGTTAGGTGGATTAAGATCTTATTCAAGCTCCATTTCTCAATTTAATTCCAGGCTTAGTTTAAATGTCAACTATCATCCAGAAAAACTATATACATATGTACAAAGATGCTATTTACAAATATTTACAATCATGCAAAATTTTTGAAAAATGTTTTGAAATCATGGATGAATGATGCATGAGGTGCAAGTTTTGCAACGAGATATTTACACATATTTACACAAGATTTTTGCAAACTTTTGATTTTCAAAACATTTTGAAAAAATTTTATACTATATACATAATTTTTATACCAAAAATATTTACACAAGCTTTACACAAAAGATTTTTGAAATCATTTTTACAAAAATACTTTGTACACTAGCTATTTATGTGCAAATAAAAGAATGTTATGTACATGAAATTTTTTTTTAATTTTTGTGATTTTTAGCCATTTTATTTATTAACACACTCATACAAAGTACGAGTTATGGCTAAAGTATATATATGAAATATATACACCCCCCCTATACTTAGCTCGAACGATGTCCTCAGAGTGATCAAGAGCGATGAAGAAGACATAACTCGTGCTTAGTGAAAGGGAAGTGAAAAGGAATGGCTAAGTACAGAAACGAATAAATGAATAGAATGAGAGGAACTCGGTGGTTTCCCCTATACTTAGGATTAACTAATCCTAAGTATAGCAAGCTGTACATGAAGGGAAATCCGAGTGAAGAAGATACAGAGTCTTCCCCCCTATACTTAGGGTAAAATATCTCTAAGTATAGGCAGCAAAACAAGAGCAGAAAGAATGAAAAGAATACCCGCAGGTCCTACATCTCCCATATACTTAGGGTAAAGTACACCCTAAGTATAGCATAATCATGAGATGAGAAAAGGGATGTGGGACTAAAGAATAGAATGATATGGACAACTGGATCTATACAAGTCGGAAGAACAGTGATAATCAGGCGTGAGATGCATTAGATGTGAGTCAAAGATCACATCTCACGCAAAATGAATCGGGGCAAGATCAGCGACTCGCGGCTCATGATCTAGAAATGGCTTGAGCCGCTGGCCATTCACTCGAAAGGTACTCTCAGAAGACAACTCGGATATATCAATGCTACCGTTGTCGTGTACCTTTCTGACCAAGTATGGTCCCTTCCATTTGCTCTGCAGCTTCCCTGGAAACAAACGAAGCCTCGCATCAAACAACCATACTCTCTGTCCAATCTCAAAATGCTTGTGGCTGATATGAGAATCATGCCACTCCTTCACTCTCTCCTTATACTGTAGGCTGTTTGAGAAAGCTGTATCTCTAAGCTCCTCCAGGGCAGCTAACTCTGCCCTCCTCTGGTCTCCTACACCATCTGGATCCATAAGAATATCTGTAACTGCCCAAAGTGACTTGTACCTCAGCTCAACAGGTAAATGGCACGGCTTGCCATATACGAGGCGAAAGGGAGATGTGCCCAATGGTGTCTTGAAAGAAGTCCTATATGCCCACAAGACCGAGTCCAGAAGCTGTGACCAATCCTTTCGGTCAGGGCGGACGACTTTCTGCAAAATAGTCTTGATCTCCCTGTTCGAGACCTCGGCTAGACCATTCGTCTGTGGATGGTAAGGTGTAGCAACACGATGGTCTATACTGAACTCGCTAGCAAGGGCCTTCACCTCGTCGTTGATGAAATGAGACCCCCCATCAGAAATCAGAACTCGTGGAACCCCGAACCGCGTGATGATGTGCTTCCTCAAAAATCTGCAAACTGTCCTCGCATCAGCGGCTCGGGCGGGGATGGCCTCAACCCAACGACTAACATAATCAACGGCCAACAGAATGTACTCAAATCCCTGACTTTTAGGGAATGGACCCATGAAATCGATGCCCCAGCGTCAAAAACCAAACAGAAATGAATGGGATGCATCGGCATCATATCACGCTGTCCACAAGTGCCCATCCTCTGACAGTCAGTACACCTCTTCACGAACTCATCAGAGTCCTTGAAAAGGGTAGGCCACCACAATCCGGATTGGAGCACTTTCTGTGTCGTTCTCCTCCCAGAATGATGTCCTCCTGCCTCAAGCTTGTGGCAGTAAGTGAGGACGCTATGGTGTTCCTCCTGAGGAATACACCGACGCCAGATGCTATCCCCTCCTTCGTGGTAAAGGATGGGATCCTCCCAGTGGTAGGACTTGGCCTTCGCAAGGAAGGTATCAAGCCTTTGCCTGGGCCAATCTTGTGGGACTTTCCCAGCAACGAGAAAGTTCACAATATCGACATACCACGGGAGTGAGGCGATAGCAAGGATCGCCTCATCTGGGAAGGTATCTCGAATGGGATCAATCTGCTCAGACTCCTCAGGCTGCTCTAAACGGGAGAGATGATCCGCCACCACATTCTTGACTCCAGGCTTATCCTTAATCTCAATGTCGAACTCCTGGAGTAGAAGCATCCATCTAGTGAGTCTGGCCTTGGCATCCTTCTTTGCCATGAGGTACCTGATGGCGGTGTGATCTGTGTACAAAGTCACTCTAGATCCAATGATATAAGATCGAAACTTATCTAGGGCGAACACTACGGCTAGCATCTCCTTCTCTGAGACCGTGTAATTCCGCTGGGCGGAATCCAATGTGCGGCTAGCGTAGTGGATAGCAAACGGGACTCCATCCCTCCTCTGTCCCAGCACTGCCCCTACGGCAAAATCGGAGGCATCCGTCATGATCTCGAATGGGAGAGACCAATCAGGCGGCTGGAGGACAGGAGCCTCAATCACACACTGCTAGAGAGTTGCAAAGGACGAAAGACACTTGTCATCGACAAGGAACTCAGTGTCTTTCGTCAAGAGGTCTGTCAACGGCCGGGCAATCCTGCTGAAATCCTGAATAAATCTCCTATAAAATCCAACGTGCCCCAGGAATGACCGTAGCTACCTCAAATTGGACGGCGGTGCGAGTTTTCTAATGACATCAACCTTGGCCGGATCAACCTCCATGCCCCTGTTGGAGATGATGTGGCCAAGCACCGTCCCTTGAGTCACTATGAAGTGACTCTTCTCCCAAGATAGAATCAAATGGTACTCAATACATCGCTGGAGTACTCGGTCTAGGCAGTCAAGACAGGAGTCGAATCCGTCGCCGTAGACCGAGAAATCGTCCATGAAGACCTCCAAACACTCCCCTACCATGTCCGAAAAGATCGACAGCATGCACCTCTGAAAAGTCGCAGGGGCATTGCATAGCCCAAATGGCATGCGTCGAAAGGCATATGTACCGAAGGGACAGGTAAAGGTGGTCTTCTCCTGATCTTCAGGAGCGATGGCCACCTGGTTGTAGCCCGAGTACCCATCCAGGAAGCAATAATGGCTCTTCCCTGCCAGTCTCTCAATGATCTGGTCAATAAAAGGAAGGGGGAAATGGTCCTTCTTGGTGGCCTGGTTGAGTCTCCTGTAGTCAACACAGACCCTCCAAGAGGTGGGTACTCGTGTAGCAATCTCCTCTCCCGACTCACTGATCACAGTCGTGATGCCCGTCTTCTTGGGCACCACATGCAAGGGGCTGACCCACTTGGAGGCGGAAATGGGATAAATGAAATCTGCACTCCACCATTTTGATATTTCCTTCATCACGACCTCTCTTAGGTTGGGGTTCAATCGCCGCTGGAACTCACGCAACGGCTTCGCCCCCTCCTCGAGATAGATATGGTGGGAGCACACTGATGGACTAATCCCATGGAGATCTGCTACGCTCCATCTGATTGCCTTGCGGTTCTTTTCAAGAACCCCCATCAAACGGGATTCCTGCTCTCCAGTCAGATCGGCAGAGATGATGACTGGTTACATCTCAAGCTCGCCCGCAAGGAACCGATACTTTAGCGAAGTAGGGAGAGGCTTCAGCTCTGGACAGCTGGGCGCTGGCAATTCTGGCTTCGGAAGAAAATGTGTCAATGCTGCTAAGTCTGCCAAATCTGCCTGGGAGAAAGAAAGCGAACTCTCGCAAACTGGATCTGGAGAAGGCTGCTCAATTGTGCTGTCTCTGATCTGATCTGCATCTACCTCCTCCTCATCTGTAGGCTCAGGTGGACTCAGGTCTGGCATCTGATCAATGCAATCTGCCCAATCAGACTCTAAATCCGAGGGATCTGCATCGACCACGGTGGCATCAGTACCACCGTCACTGAAAACCGTGTCGCGATCAAGAACCGGCTCTGCTGCCTCTGTGGTATCCTGGACCAGGGCTGTGCTCTCCAAGCTCTCCTCTGCTATCATCTCGGCATCAGCTGTGTCTGAAAATGAGAAGATGGCCTGTGCTGCAGGATCTGCCCATGCTGCCTCATCGTCTGTGATCACAAAATCACAGTCCTGGTGGATGTCTGGCCCGTCGTCTGTCAGCTGCTCTGAATCTGTGCTGGCCTCTGAGCGTGCTCTCTCTCTGGCTCTGTAGTCCTCGACCGTCTCTATCTGTACACTCTCGCCATCGACGCGAAAGTATACCTTCCCGCTATCATGATCAGTCACCGCCTTGGCTGTGGCCAAGAACGGGCGACCAAGGATGATGGGGGTATCGGACACTGAATCAGGGATCTCCATGTCCAACACTACGAAGTCCACGGGGAATTTCAGGCCCTGAATCGTGACGATAACGTCTCGCAACAACCCCTTCGGCCTCTTGACAGATCGATCAGCAAACTGAAGGACTGTCCTGCTCTGTCTAAGAGTGCCCAACTCGAAGCGGTCGAGAAGGGCTGCCGGAAGGAGGTTGATCGACGATCCGCTATCCAATAGAGTCCGGTCGAACCTCTGCTCACTAATCTGACATCTGACATACGGGGCCCCTGAATCTGGCCTCTTGGCCGGCAGACGGTTCTGGATCGCAAAACACGTGGCTCTCGTCAGCACATGAATCTCTGAAGTGTGGTTCCTCCTCCTCCTCCTCCTCCTGACTGTGGTCCTGTCTCTCAAAGATCGCTGAAGAAGGGGGATGTGCTGCAAAGCCTCCTGGAGGGTCAACTGGATATGAAATCTGTCGATCATGCTCTGGCTGAATTCCTCCTGCTCTCTCTTTTTGGGTCTTTTTCTTTTCTCTTCCCCTTCCCCATCTGAAGGGCTCTAGGGAAGGGGATCACAGGGTCCTTCGCAGATGAAGGACTAGGAAAAGGCCTAGACGGCTCGACGGTCGGATCCGCACATACATCAAGCACCACAGTGGGACCAGAAGAAACTAAACCTTTTCCTTTATTCACAACAGTGTTCTGAGATACATGAGAATGAGGAAAAACATCTGATCTCTCTACACATACACCGGTGGCCTCAGTACCACCACGGGTTGGCTCTGCTACTGGACATCTCGCGGCCTCAATACCGCGGGCTGGCTCGGCTCCTCTGGTGGCCTCAGCACCACCTCCTCGAACTGGTGAAGCGGCGGCTTCAGTACCGCCGGTGGAATCAGCATCCTTGGTGGCATCAGTACCACCGTCATCATCATGTGCGGCCTCAGTACCGCTCTCCTCCTCCTCATCTGGCACCCTAGGTGTATCCTCGAGTCGTCGCTCAGATGAGGCGCCGCCTGCTGGTGCTCTACCGCTCCTAAGTGTAACAAAATCAGCATCAAACAGATCTGAAGATATATCATCAAATGGATCACTAGGAGTGGTATGATCAGTGGAAACTACCTGCTCAGATTTCCTCTTCAAGCTGTTCGGATTCGGCTCTATCTGTGCAGGGATGGCGACCTTCCCTCTCATCAGGTCCCGCATCTCCTGGCGGAACTCGTCCATCTCCCGTCTAAAGGTAGCCTGCTGGTCCGTGAGGAGGCGGGCTATGTCATCCAAGGCGGGGCTCTCATGGGAGCCCGACGGGTAGCCTCTCTGGTAATGAGGCTGCTGGAACTGGTGCTGCTGCTGCTGAGAGGGGTAGGAGGAAGGATGCTGCTGCTGGTGTGGCTGGTGAGCCTGCTGCTCACGTCTCCAAGACTGTCCCTGCTGCTGATAGGGACGAGGAACGAAGGATGACTGCTGGTGTGACTGGTAGGCTGGGGTCTGTTGCGGCTGGTGATCTCTCTGCTGGCTATACTGCCCACCCTGACCGGATGACTGCTGTTGGGGCTGGGTACCTCCACTCCCCCACCTGAATCCGGGATTGTCTCGTCGGATCCCAGGCAGGGGGCGGTCATACCAAATCCCGTTGACATCCATCAACGGCTCCGCATCGTATGGGGCTGGCGGAAGTACTGCCAGAGGCTGATCCGGCTGGTATACCACCATCTGCATGTCTGGAGATGGTGGTGACTGGTAGGAGGGCTGCTGCGGCTAGTACGGCTCCGCCTGTACAAGGTGAACCTGTCTAGGCTACTGAAAGGAGCTGGAGCGCTGGGACGAGCTGCTGCTGCCGCCGGTATCGCCTCGCGACTGAAGACGGGGCTGTGAAGCCGTCTGTGCCTCCTAGAGACACATGAGCTGGGTCTTCATGTCGCTCAGAGTCTGTGCCATCTACTCCATCTGCGTGATACCCTGGCACTGCTTCTTCTCGATCAGCTCCATCCGATCCAACTTCTCGCTGATAATGCCCATATCCGCAGCGGTTGACTCTGCCTGTGCTGCTGCAACTGTGGATGAACTGGATGGACCAGCGTCGACCCGTGCTATCCTCTGGTACTGCACGGGTCCTGGCTGCTGGGGTCTCCCCTGTGTGTACAACCGGGTCTGGGACATCACCATATAATTCTCGGCCATCTCCTCGAAGATGGCCCAGACCTGGTCGTGATCCTTGGCGAAATAGGACCCGCGCCGCAAGAAGCATTCACCAGGCCCTGGAGCTCTGGTGTCAACCCGCTGAAGAAGCTCTGCACAAGGTTCGGCTTCGTAATGTCATGGTGCGGGCATCGGTCTGTGAGCTCACGGAACCTCTCCCATGCCTCGTGGAATTGCTCGTTGGGGAGCATGGAGAAGTTGCTGATCAGGGCCCTCGCTGCATTGGTCCGCCCGAGTGGATAGTACTTGTTCAAGTACTCGGTGCGGAGCTGCTCCCAGGTGTAAACAAACTTCCCCAAATGCTTCAGCCAGGTAGCTGCTCTGTCTGCTAGGGAGAAGGGGAAGGCGATCATCCGAATCGTATCCTGGTCCACATGGCGGTCGTGGACAATACTGCAAATCATCAAGAACTCTTGGAGGTGGAGATGGGGCTCCTCGGTGGCAAGTCCGTGAAAACGGGGAAGCATCTGCAGGGTGTTCGGGGGGAACTTGAAGTCCCCCACGATAGCAGGCACCACTACCCAATGATGCATCAGTGTAGATCCGGGGTTGTGCAACTCCCGCATCGGTCTCGGTGGTCCTCCTGCCGCAGCGGCTGCCGCTGCGGCGGCGGCTGCTGCTGCTGCTGCGGCTGCTGCGGCTCGTGCCTCTGCATCTGGTCCGTCCTCTGGCTCGCTCTGCTCTTCGGGGTTTGCATTCTGATCATAGTTCTCCAGATTCTTCCGCTACTTGCCAGATCAAGAGGAGGGTGAGACCTCTCTTAGGCAGCCTCGGGGCTGCATCGCTTCCTCGGGCACGTCTACCCGATCATCTAGGTTGGCCCGCGAGAGCCAGACCTCAGGCTCTCCCTAGGGCCTGCCGGCCATGACGTCTGCAAAATCAAATGAGCCCAACTCAGGTGCTGTCAAATCTGCTAATCTCTCCTCGGGCTCATGTCGCTCAGGTCCGAAAGAAAGGGGGTCGAGGGGGAACAGGGCGGAATCGTACTCGGGCTCGGAGAGCTGGTCTCGGCTCTCGCGGGCCAACCTAGATGATCGGGTAGACGTGCCCGAAAGCGATGCAGCCAGAGGCTGCCTAAGAGAGTGTCTACCCATCATCTTGATCTGGCAAGTAGTGCGGATGAGATCTGGAGAAACTATGATCAGAATGCAAACCCCCAGTTCACCAACGCAATGCGAGCTGAAGACCGTAAAAGCTCGGTCAAATTATCTTGTCAATTTTTATTAGGTGAACACACAAGATATCAGAGCACTTACGTGACCTGTTAGGATACCCGATGCTACTTCAACCGACTGGCCCGCACGGAAGAGTCGGTAGTCAGCTAGAAATAGCACCGGAGGGCTCTACCTAGGGTGCGGGTCACTCTCTCGCGCATCCAAACCATACAATGAGGGGGTTGCTCTCCCCAAGACAAATTTTTATGATGAGTGTCTTTTAGGGTCAATAGCTTTATCCAGTCCCAATTTTAATATTTTTCAAATAGAAAACAAACTCCTAACGAATTTTTCGGTTCTCCTGGTTATTTAATCCAAAACAGGGGGAGAAGACGAAAAAGTCGATGCGCGATGAAATCAATGATGCATGCTGAGATAGAAATGTGTACCTTGTCTCCAGCACTCTACATGCAAGTGATCCACGCAGAATTTAAAGACAGGAAATAATACTACCTAAATGATGCAGGCGGAAAACCGAGTCCCTAAACAGCAGTGCTACTTGAAAGAACGACTAGCCGATCACCAGCCTCCAATCCAAAGGGTCCGGTCTAGACCCACCCCTCCTCTTCTCGACAGGTCGAGTTCAGGAGTAGCGCTTGACGGGGAGGGCTCGCGGCGCGTAGGCTCGGAGGTGATGGAACGACTATTTTATTATTATTTTTATTATAGGTCCAATTACCGCACTATAGGAACAGGCAATTATATTAGGGGTGTTTGGATCCTATGAGTTACATCACAGTCAAGTAGAAAATCCTACGGCTAGGGGCTCGATCAAAACCGCGTAAACACCGGAAAAGGCAGTAAAAAGAGAAGAAAACAAAATCGCGTAAAAAGCCGCGAAAAACTCCTAAGGGTCCCCCGAGCACACTGGTGCTCGGTGAAACAGACCCGCTAAGTCCAATCACAGTCCAAAGGTCTAGTCTCTGAGTCCCTGTATTATTACAATAGTAATCAAAAGTCTAATCTTAACCTCACCCACTCAACTCTCTCTCTCGCGCTCTCCTGCGGCTCCGTGCAGAAGGGAGCCACCTCCGAATCCTGCGGTTGCGCCGGCTCCTCGAAAGTCGCCTTCGCGGTCCTCGGGCCCTCGCAAGAAAAAGAGCAAGTGTCACAAACCAAATTATTATAAAAATGTCAGAAAAATATGTATATATGTGCAGGAAGCTATACAAAAAGCCGCGTAAAGAAAAAGCCGCGGAAAAACTCAAGAAGCGACTACTAAGCCGTGCTCCCCGGTAACGGCAGCATTCTGATGGCACGAAAATCCAAGAGACTAAGGTAATCAGGTGTATCTAAGATGGTCGTTGCGACCTCGGTCACTCAGACGTGCCAATCAAGAAAAATCAGACCACTGATAATAGATAGAATCAATCAAAACACGAAAGCGATCTTGCTATTTATTTAACCTGGTATAGCGACCAGAGTCGAACTCAAGGAGCACGGGTTGGCCTCTCGGCCTACGAAGTAGTCAAAGAGAGATAAAATAAAAGGAGAAAAGGTTTTTGGTGGTTTTTGAATATTTTATATTTTTTTGGATTTTTAATTGATTAAGAAAATAAGAAAAGCAACCAAGCACACATTTCAACAATTTATTTAAAACACTAAAAATCAACCAAAAATTCAAACAAAAATATTTTTATGTGTTTTATATTTTTTAGTATTTTTGGTGAATTTTTGAGAATTTTCTGATGTTTATTTAATGTTCTAAAAAATCAAACAGTAGCTGAAATCAAAGGTACTGTCCAGCCAAGCTAGAAAGGCCTAGATAAAATATCTAAAAGCCCTAAATTAGCTGGGAGGTACTTTTACTGTAAAGAGAAGAAATCAAGGAAAATTTAGGCACCTATTTTATTGTTTTTGGATTTTTGGTTTAATTATTAGAATTTTTATAAGTTTTTGAATGTTTTTCAATTTTTAGTGGTTTTCAGTGATGAAAAATAGCCAAAATTGGCTATAAAATCAATCACAACAAAATAGATAGTAGACAATTTTTTTGTAATTTTTGGACACAATTTAATATTTTTTTGTGATTTTTAAACTTAGACAGTGAAGAAAATACATGTTTTTGATTTTCTAAAAATATCAAACAGTGACGAAAATGTCTCCAAAGTTTAAAGAAACTTTTACATCATGGCAGGAGCCATGTGTCCAATTTTCATTAAATTTGGAGGTGATTTGCTATTTTATTCAAAAATAGAGAGGGGGCACTGTGCACAGGGACCAAAGTGCAAATACCCAAGAGTCTGGGGGGTCTGGTGCAATTAACCCAGGAAGTCACGCACATCGCACGTGCCTGGGGCACTCAGGGACCCAAATGTAAGAAAAATAAGTTCCGAGGGCTTATTGGTAACAGGTACCAAAAGTTCAGGGGCTTATCTGCAAAATACCCAAAAGTAAACGCACATGCTCAAATAAACCACGCACAGGGGTATAAATGCAAATAAGTAAAAACTTTCATTCAACTAATAACAACCAGAACTACAAGGGTATGAAATGTAAAATACCCAGAAAATCACGTGTCGAAGCACGTGTCACATCACATACAGGGGCATATTAGCAAATAGAAGCAAGTACCAGGGTCTCTATGCAAATAACCCTAAAACTAAACAACTCAACTCAATATTTACAGGACTAAAGCGAAATAAAATAAGAAAGGGGGCCGAAGGGTAAATTACCCTTTATTATGCGGAGCGGCTGGATGGACGCCACGTGTCTGATCAAGCGGTTGAGGGTGACTGGGGGTCCAACGCTGCTCTCCTCGGGGATGATCCGACGGCTGGGGCTAGTCCACGTGGTGCATCGGACGGTGTCAGGCGCAGATGGCTAACCCTCGAGCCTCGGATGGTCCAGATCTCTCTTTCTCCTGATCGAACGATGACGGCTGCTCCAACACGGACGATTCAGATGAACCTGGAGCGAGACAGACGATCGGACGGCTTATGAAGGTCGTGGAAGAACAGGTGGCCGGCGAACTTCGCCGGCCTCGTGAGTGCGCTCCTGACCTCCTCTGCTGCGCCTGAGGATCGGAGAAGCTCCGGCGTGATGGTGCACAGCTGGTGATAGGCTCCGATGATCCAGCCGAGCTCCGAGGAGCTCCGGCGAGGTCGGCGGAGCTGCGCCTCCTGGCCTGATGTCAAAAGGCCTCAGATGGCCTTCCTTTAACCTGCAAAGATATCCAGGAGACTCGCGGGTCGAGGGAAAAGTGCCTCGACCCGGTTAGGCGAGGTGGCGATGGCTGATGCGTCGAAATGGCGAGCTCCGACGAAGGGGGAAGACGGAGGAGCTCGGCTCCCAGCTCCTGTGCGAGCTGGGTTGGATGGAGGGGTGAAGAAGGTGCATCGGAAGGAGGCGAAAGAGTCTGTGGGGTCCGATGATCGAATCTATCTACTGGATGGTCGGAATCGATGGAATGCGGCGGAGCGACGATTTGGGCGTAATCGGAAATTAAAGGAAAAGGCTGAGCGACATGGATACCTGGGCGGACGAGGAGACTGGGGAGGAGCTGGGGAAGCCCCTGGTCATCGCCTCGAGGAGCGTCTCCCTCCGAGGCTCGGTGCTCACGCAGGTGGCGGAGCAACGACGGCTGTGCTCGCCGGATCAGTGGATACGCCTCCACTCCTCGCTTCGACGGCGCCAGACGCAAGCTGTCACTCTCGCGAGTGCGCTGGAGCTCACAGGAGGTGGATACGAATGGCCAAAGATGGAGAATTAGGGTGGCGGAGCTCGAGCTAAATATGGGCGAGGGTCTGGGAAGACGAGGTCGGGTAGGGCGTGGAAGCGCGCGGATCCCGAGGATGCGGCTCCGGCGAGGATGTCGGATGTGTCATTAAGGATTCGGACCCGGGGTTTAGGTGGTAGGCAATCGGGTTTAGCGGGGAAAAATCCGAGAAGTAGGGGACCCGCTAAGGACCCGAGTGGAGTGGTCCTGGGGGGGTGGGGTAGTTGACCGGGCGGTCAACATCCCCAGGACCCAATAGAAACAGGCCACGTGGCTGGATCTTGAAGTGAAAATTAAGGGTAGCTAGGGGCCGATTTAGAAAAAACTCAAAACACAAAATATTTTTCTTTTATTTTTTTCTATTTTTTAGTGATTTTTAATTAATTTTTAGAAATAAGAATAAGGTATATACATAGTATGTACTATATAGGTATATGTACACTATATAGGATTTTTAATTTTTGATTTTTTTAATTAATATTTTTGTGCAATTTTATCCCTATTTTACATTTTATTTATTTTCATTATAAAATAAGGAATAAAAAGGTATTTTTATTTTATTTTTATTATTTATATACATAGATAAAATAAATACATATATACACTTATATACATGGTATATGTACAATATATTTTTGTGTTTTTAATTTTTGCTATTTTTATTTGACTTTTGTTTTGATTGTGTTTATTTTATTTATTTGCATTTTATAACATAGAATATTTACAAAAATTTTGGGAATTAATTTTATTTATTTACCAGGTTAAATAAATGTATAAGAGTGGTTCATGTACATGATGAAAGTGGTGTTTTTGTTCTTTTTGATTTTTACCCTTTTTCTTTTGTTTTTATACTTATAAATATGTACAAGTATTTACAAGCATATTTTGGGCTATTTTTGTGAGGAAAAATATTTTTATTTATTTACATAAATATTTACACATGAGCCCCTATCTCCCTATACTTTGGCTTTTATGTGGTCAGGCCCATGTTGAGCCCTCCCTTGGGTTAGGTCGCTCAATATTTATTCTAAATATTTCCCTCTTTTTCTTTTTAATCTTTATTCTTTTATTTTTGCACAAAAACATGCTAATTATAGGTTTTTACACAATGCATGCTTTTGGTAATTATTTCTATTTACATGAATATACATGCATTTGCAAAGGTTTTTGTAGCTAAAATATAAGAATAAAGAGTGATGAATGGGTATTCATCAGTCTCCCGCTGCAAGCTTCATGAGATGGTCATGTGTAACATAAGCTTTTCTTTATTTGACTATATACACTCTGGTGGGTATTTTATTTTCAACCAGAGCCACCACTTTTTTGGAGATTTTCTTCCTTTGCACTTTTTTTTGATGTGCATATGTTCAACGTATCTACATGGTGCAAAATATATACATAAGGAGTTTTTCTTCTTGAGAAGTAGACTATCCCTCTTTTGAAGTTTTATTGCAACCCACAACTCCTGTCTTTAGACTTCATCACCACTAGACCAAGTTGAGAAGCACTTCCTTCACTATAAGAAGAAGAGAGGTTCCTCCTAGAAGTACTACCTCATATGCTACCCCAAGCCAAAGGAAACTGCCTCCTCACCACCTCCTCCGTGGAGAGCTATGTGTAAAGTGCTGGTGCAAGTAAAGCCATTATCTCTGAGAGTCATGTGTGCGTTGTTAAGTGTTCTACTTAGGCTCATCAAGATGACATATACTCATAGCCTAGTGGACTCAAAGAATTAAGTCCCAAATAGACCTGAAAAGTCTTAATCCTAAGTCCTATAAGGTTCCTCTTAGAATTAGGTGGATTAAGGTCTTAACTAAGCTCCATTTTCCAATTTAATTCCATGCCAGTTTAAATGTCAACTATGATTCAGAAAAACTATACACATATTTACAAATATGCAATTTTTACAAGAATTTTGAAAATGTGCAAAAATTTTTAAAAATGTTCGAAAACATGGATGTATGCATGAATGCAAAGTTTTGCAAAATATTTACACACATTTACACAATGTTTTTGCAAACTTTTTGTTTTTGAAACATTTTACAAAAATTTTGTACTATATACATAATTTTGATATCAAAATATTTACAAACTATTTACACAAAATCATTTTTACAAACATTTGTACAAAATAATTTTTATAAATAGCTATGTATGTGCAAGAGGAATTTTATGTACAAGGAAAAACTTTAAATTTTTATGGATTCTATGGATGGATTTTTAGCCATTTTATTTATTAACACACTCACACAAAGTACGAGTTATGGTTAAAGTATATATGAAATATATACGACGCCCCCTATACTTAGCTCGAACGATGTCCTCTATAGCGATGAAGAAGACATAACTCGTGCTTAGTATAGGGAAGTGAAAAGGAATGATATACTACAATGACGAAGCAAAGAATAGAATGAAGAGGACTCGGTGTTTCCCCCTATACCTAGGATCAAGTAATCCTAAGTATAGAAAGTTGTACATGAAGGGAAATCCGAGTGGGAGAATCCACAGGGTCTACCTCCCCTATACTTAGGGTAAAATATCCCTAAGTATAGGCAGCAAAACAGACGTAGAAAGAATCAACAGAATACCCAAGAGTCCTACACCCCCCTATACTTAGGGTAAAGTACACCCTAAGTATAACATACTTATAAGATGAAGATGGGGTGTGGGACTAAAGAATTGAGTGATATGGACAACTGGATCTATACATGGAGGGAGACAATGATAATCAGGCGTGAGATGCTTTAGATGTGAGTCAAAGACCACATCTCACGCAAAATGAATAGGGGCGACGTCAACGACCGGTTGCTCATGATCTAGATACGGTTTGAGCCGTTGCCCGTTAACATGAAAGGTAGCATCAGAAGACAACTCAGATATATCAATGCTTCCATTGTCATGTACCTTTCGGACCAGGTATGGTCCCTTCCACTTGCTCTGTAACTTCCCTGGAAATAATCGAAGCCTGCCATCAAACAACCATACTCTCTGATCTGGCTCAAACTGCTTGTGGCTGATATGAGAATCATGCCACTCCTTTACTCTCTCCTTATAATGTAGGTTGCTCGAAAAGGCTTCATCTCTAAGCTCCTCCAGGGCTGCCAATTCTGCTCTTCTCTGGTCTCCTACACTCACTGGATCCAAAAGTGTCTCTGTAACTACCCAGAGTGACTTATGTCTTAGCTCAACAGGTCTTGCCATAACGATGGATAGGGAGAGGTACCCAAAGGAGTCTTGAAGGACGTCCTATATGCCCACAAGATCGAGTCCAAAAGCTGTGACCAATCCTTTCGGTTAGGGCGGACAACCTTTTACAATATAGTATTGATCTCCCTGTTCGACACTTCAGCAAGACCATTGGTCTGAGGGTGGTATGGAGTGGCTACTCGATGGTCTATGCTGATCTCGCTAGCAAGGGCCTTTACCTTATCGTTGACGAAATGAGACCCCCGTCAGAAATCAACACTCGAGGTACCCGAACCGTGAAATGATATTCTTCCTCAAAAATCGGTATACAGTCCTAGCATCTGTGGTTTGAGCGGGGATGACCTCAACCCAATGACTCACATAATCGACGGCCAACAGAACGTACTCAAATCCCTGACTTTTAGGGAATGGACCCATGAAATCGATGCCCCATGCATCAAAAACCTCACAGAAGTGTATGGGCCGCATCGACATCATATCACGCTGTCCACAAGTGCCCATCCTCTGACAGTCAGTACATCTCTTCACGAACTCATCAGAGTCCTTGAAGAGAGTAGGCCACCATAGGTCGGATTGGAGCACTTTCTGTGTCGTTCTCCTCCCAGAGTGATGTCCTCCTGCCTCCAGCTTGTGACAGTAGGGGAGGACGCTATGGTGCTCCTCCTGAGGAATGCACCGACGCCAGACACTATCCCCTCCCTCATGGTAAAGGATGGGATCCTCCCAATGGTAAGACTTGGCCTTCGCTGGGAAGGTCTCAAGTCTCTGCCTGGGCCAACCTTGTGGAACTTTCTTGGAGACAAGATAGTTCACAATATCGTCGTACCACAAGAGTGAGGCGATAGCAAGGATCACCTCGTCTGGGAAGGTCTAGGGTCAATCTGCTCAGAATCCTCAAGATGCTCTAATCAGGAGAGATGATACGCCACCACATTCTTGACTCCAGGCTTATCCTTAATCTCAATATCAAACTCCTGGAGTAGAAGGATCCATCTGGTCAATCTCGCTTTGGCATCCTTCTTGGCCATGAGGTACCTGATGGCGATATGATCGGTGTAAATAGACACTCTAGATCCAATGATGTATGATCTGAACTTATCTAGGGCAAAAATTACGGCTAGCATCTCCTTCTATGTGACCGTATAGTTCCGCTGCACGGCATCCAATGTACGACTAACGTAGTGAATGGCAAAAGGTAGTACATCCCTCCTCTGTCCTAGCACGGCCCCCACGACAAAATCGGAGGCATCCGTCATGATCTCGAATGGGAGAGACTAATCAAGTGGCTGGAGGACAGGAGCCTCAACAACTAGACTTTTGAGAGTCTCAAATGACACAAGGCACTTATCATCAACTATGAACTCAGTGTCCTTGTCAACAAATCACTCAACGGTCGAGCAATCCTACTGAAATCATGAATGAATCGTCGGTAGAAACCGACGTGCCCCAGAAAAGACCTTAGCTGTCGTAAGTTGGATGGTGGATTGAGTTTTCTAATGATATCCACCTTGGCCGGATCAACCTCCATGCCCCTGTTGGAGATGATGTGGCCAAGCACCGTCCCTTGAGTCACCATGAAGTGACTCTTCTCCCAAGACAAAACATGGTCGACCTCAATGCATCGATGTAGGACGCGGTCTAGGCACTCAAGACAAGAATTGGACCCATCACCGTAGATCGAAAAATCATCCATGAAGACCTCCAAGCACTCACCCACCATGTCCGAAAAGATGGACAACATTCACCTTTGGAACATCGCCGGAGCGTTGCATAGACCAAAGGGCATGCATCTGAAAGCATATGTCCCGAAGGGATCGGTGAATGAAGTCTTGTCCTTGTCCTCTGGCACAATGGCCACCTGATTGTATCCGGAGTACCTGTCCAAAAAGCAGTAATGGATCTTCCCTGCCAGCCTCTCTATAATCTTATCAATAAAAGGCAGTGGAAAATGATCCTTCGTGGTGGCCGGATTCAATCGTCTGTAGTCCCCACAGACCCGCCAAGAAGTGGGTACCTGGGTAGCAATCTTCTCTCCATACTCACTCACAACTGTAGTGATGCCCGTCTTCTTGGGCACCACATGTAATGGACTAACCCATTTGGAGTTGGAGATGGGGTATATAAAATCAGCGCTCCACCATTTGGAAATTTCCTTCATGACAACCTCTCAAAGATTCGGGTTCAGTCGTCACTGAAACTCACGCGACGGCTTCGCATCCTCTTCGAGATAGATATGGTGGGAGCACAGGGACGGACTTATCCCCTGGAGATCGTCTATGCTCCATCCTATTGCCTTGCGATTCTTTTCAAGAACCCCCATCAGACGGGATTCTTACTCTCTAGTCAAATCTATTGAGATAATGACTAGGTGCATCTCATGCTCGCCCGCAAGGAACCTGTACTTCAACAACTGCGGCAAGGTCTTCCGCTCTAGGCAACTGGGAGCTGGCAGATCGAGCCTCTGAAAAGTCTGAGTGAATGCGACCAAATCTGCATGTGAAAATGAGAACTCTCACTGACAATCTGAATCTGGTGAAGGCTGCTCTGCTGGTGTGTCTTTGCTCTGCATGGGATCAACCTCCACCTTAGCTGTAGGCTCTGTGTAAGTCAGACATGGCATCAAATCATCAAACTCTGCCCAGTCTATATCCGACTCCGAGGGATCCGTATCAGTGTCACAAGAAGAATCTACATCACGATCGGGAACCGGCTCTGCTACTTGAGATGTATCCTGGACCAGGAATGCGCTCTCCAGGCTCTCCTCTGCTAGCGTCTGTGCATCAACGAACTCTGAAGGTGATAGGATGGGTTGTTCTGCTGGATCTGCCCAAATTGCCTCGTCGTCTGTAATCACAAAATCACAGCCCTGGCGGATATCTTTCCCTGCCTCTGCCATCTTCTCTGAATCTGAAGGCGGCTCTGAGCAAGCTGAATCTCTAGGTCTAGTTTCTTCGACCGTCTCTATTTGTATACTCTCGCACTCAACGCGAAAGTACACCTTCCCACTATCATGATCAGATATTGCCTTGGCTGTGGCCAAGAATGGGTGTCCTAAAATGATGGGGGTATCGGTCACAGATTCAGGGATCTCCATGTCTAACACTACAAAGTCCATGGGGAATTTCAGGCCATGAATCGTCATGACAACATCCTACAGCAACCCCTTTCGGCCTCTTGACAGATCGATAAGCAATATGAAGGACTGTCCTGCTCTATCGTAGAGGGACCAACTCAAATCGGTCTAGTAGAGCTGCCGGAAGTAGGTTTATCAAAGAACCACTATATAATAGAGTACGGTCGAACCTCTGCTCATGAATGTGGCATCTGATATACGGGGCTCCTGCATCTGGCCTCTTGGCTCGCAGATTGTTCTGGATCACAAAGCATGTGGCGTGAGTGAGCACATGGATCTCTGACTGGTGGTTCTGCCTCTTCCTTCGAACTGTAGTCCTGTCTCTGAGGGATCTTTGGAAGAGAGGTATGTGCTCCAAGGCCTCTTGTAGAGTCAGGTGTATATGAAATCAGCCCATCATCTGCTGGCTAAACTCTAGCTGGTGGGGCTTTTTTGGGTCTTTTTTGGTCCCCTTAGCCAAGTGGAGTGCTTGGGGAAAGGGGATGGCTGGGTCCTTCTCAGATGAAGGACTAGGATTTGGTTTATGCTGCTCAGGCAAAGTAGAATCCATACAATCATCAGTAATCAACTCAGATGGATCCATAAAAACTAAACCCTTTCCTTTATTCACAGAAGTGTCATGAGATACATCAACTGTATGAAAAGCAACAGGAAGTGAAGAGCTGGAAATGGTGGCCTCAGCGCCAACATCGGCATCTGGAATGGCGGCATCAGTACCGCGCTCTGGCTCAGCAACAATGGTGGCATCAGTACCGCCTCCTCTAACTGGTGAAGGGACTGCCTCAGTACCGTCAGCTGGATCAACGTCCTTGGTGGCGTCAGCACCACTGTCATCATTATCATCTCTAGCGGCATCAGCACTACTCTCCTCCTCGTATGGCGCTCCTGAGGCTGTATGGGGTCGTCGCTCAAACGAGGCACCGCCTGCTAGCATCCTACCACTCCCAAGTGTAATAAAATCATCATCAAACATGTATGCAGTAACATTACCAAGTAAAGCACTAGGAGTGGTCATCTCAGTGAACTCTACCTGCTCAGACTTCCTCTTGAGGTTGTTCGGATTGGGCTTGACCTGTGCAGGAATGGCGGCCTTCCCTCTCATAATCTCCCTCATCTCCTGTTGAAACTCGTCTATCTCCCATCGGAAGGTGGCCTGCTGCTCGAACATGAGGCAGGCTAATCATCCATGACGGGGTTCTTGAAGGTGGGCCCATGAGAACCTGATGGGTGGCCTTTCTGAAACTAATGCTGCTGCTGTGTAGGAGGGTGAGAGGGGTACTGCGAGTGATACTGCTGCTGAGGTTGCTGCTACCTCCAAGGTTGTCCCTACTTATAGGGACAAGGACCATGCTGCTAGTGTGGTGTGAACTTGGGCTGCTGGTGCTGCTCTCACTGTTGGCCGTACTGACCACCCTCAACTGGAGGCTGCTGCTGGGAACTGGTACCTTCGGTTGTCCAACAGAATCCGGGATGGTCTCGTCGGATCCCCAGGCTGGGGTCGGTCATACCATATCCCATTGACATCCATCAATGGCTCCTGCTCGTAAGAGGGTGGGAGAAGTACTACCAAGGGCTGGTCCAACTGATACACCACCATATGGCTGTCCTGAGATGGTAGCGACTGGATGTATTACAGCTGTTGCGACTGGTAGGGCTCCTCCTGAACAAGGTGAACCTGTCGGTACTGGGCGGAGGGCTGGGCCGAACTTCTGCTGTTGCCGGTGTCTGCTTGTGACCTGAGATGGGGCTGAGAAGCTGTTTGTGCCTCTTGGAGACACATGATCTGTGTCTTCAGGTCACTCAACGTCTATGTCATATGATCAATCAGCGTCATGCCCTGGCACTGCTTCTTCTCTCTCAACTCGATCCGGTCCAGCTTCTCGCTGATGATACCCATGTCGGCGGCTGTCGACTCTGCCTGTGCTTTTGCCACTGACGAAGTAGAAGGATCGGCATCGTCCTATGCTATCCTATGATACGACACAGCCTGTGGCTGGGGTCTCCCCTGAGTGTAGAGTCTAGTCTGGGACATCACTGTATAGTTCTCCGCCATCTCCTCATAGATGGCCCAGACCTGATCCTCATACTTGACGAAATATGAGCCCCTACAGGATGCGTTCACTAACCCCTACAGCTTCGGTATAAGCCCACAGAAAAAGCTCTGAACAAGGTTGGGCTTGGATACGTCGTGATGGGGGCACCGATCTGTGAGCTCTCGGAACCTCTCCCATGCCTCAAGAAATTGCTCATTGGGGAGCATGGAGAAGTTGTTGATCAAGGCCCTTGCTGCATTCGTCCGACTGAGTGGATAGTGCTTGTTCAATTACTTGGTTCAAAGTTGCTCTCAGGTGGTAACAAATCTCCCTAGATGCTTCAACTAGTTGGTTGCTCTGCCTACAAGGGAGAACAAAAAAACAATCATCCGGATAGTGTCCTCGTCCACATGCCGATCGTGCACAGTGTTGCAGATCATCTGTCGCGAACCCATGGAAACGGGGAATAAGCTGAATCGTCTGAGAGGGGAACTTGAAGTCCCCCACAATCGTTGGCAGCACGATCCATATGTGTGTAAGTGTCGATCCGAGATTGTGCAACTCCCACATCGGTGTGGCTGGTGCTGGCTGGACCGGCTCCTCAAGATGATTTGGAATATCTCTCTCACCATCGGCTCTCGGCTGATCTCTATCTGCTCACAGTCTCTCCATCCCCTGGCGCATCTCAACCATGAAAGCCCCCTGATCTCGAATATATCTCTACATCTTCTCAAGGGAGGCTAACAGGGTATTGTTGATCGTACCATGGTCCAATACATATGTCTGCTCTGGTCGGGGACCATCGGTGCGCTCCTCGCTACTGGCCATGGTCTCTGCAAAGGCAATAGGCCCAAACTTAGGTGCCGATAAATCAACTGGATGCTGCTCTCTCTAATCGGGCACTGGTATCTCAGAACTGGTAGTAGAAGGGTGGTCAAGGGGGAACAGGGTGGAATCGAACTCGGGTTCGGAGAGGGGGTCTCGGCTCTCACAAATCAACCTAGATAAGCGGGCTGGAGTGTTGTAAAGAGGTGCAGCCAAAGGCTGCCTAGGAGACCTCCTGCCCATCATCTTGATCTGGCGAGCGAAAGCGGATGAGATCTGGAAACACACAAGATGAGAAAGCAAACCCCCAATTCACCTACTCAATGCGGAGCTGAAGACCGTAAAGGTTCGGTCAATTATCTTGTCAATTTTATTTAGGTGATCAAATCAGTCTTTCAGAGCGATTAAGCGAGCTGATAGGAATCTAATACTCCCAACAGACTGTCCCATATAAAAGGCCGATAGTTTGATAGGAAATCGGATGCGGCTCTAGCCTAGTGTGCGGGTCACTCTCTCGCTCATCCAAATCAGACAATGAGGGGGTTACTCTCCCCAAGATAGATTTTTAGGTGAGGTGTCTTTTAGGGTCAAGTGTGTTTAGTGAAGAATACCCATTTATCACTCTTTATTCCTTTATTTTAGGTAGTTATTTTGGCAAAAACACCATGTATATGTATGCAAATATAATAAATTATCAAAAGGCATGCATTTGTTAACATTAAATAATTAGCATGTTTTTGTATATAAATAAAAGAATAAAGAGAAACATAAAAAGAGGGAAAAATTTAGAATAAATATTGAGCGACCAAATCCCAAGGGAGGGCCAAGCAGCCTGACTGCAAAAGAAACCAAGTAGAGGGAGATAGGGTCAATCATGCTTGTACACACACCTATATATAAATAATTTTATTTTCATGAAAATAAAAATATTTATGTGCCCCTCATAATTTGTATATATTTATAAAAATAAAATAAAAATGGGAAAAATAAAGGAAAAATAAAAATAAATACTTTCTCTCTCATTAGGGAACATATACCATGTACATAAAATAAAAGATGTATTTATTTCACCTTTGTAAATAATTAATAGAAATCAAATAAAAATCTTTTTATAATCCATATTTTATGATGTAAATAAATAAAATATAAAATAGGGATAATTGTATAAAAATAAACAATTAAAAATTAAAATTCAAAAATACATAGGTATTTATACTTGTATAAAATAATAATAATAATAATATAATGTAAATACATGATTTATTTTTCAAAAAAATAATAAATAAAAACCACTAAAAAATACCTTGAAATTAAATAAACATTTTTTATTTTGTAAATATTTTCAAATAAAGTCATTTTCTATTTTATTTTGATTTTCCAAATCATTTTCTAATGCTTTTTTTCTAATGGTCCACGGGGGATTGTTGACCCCCGGTCATCTCCCCCCCCGGACCACTTCGCCCGGATCCACGTTCGAGTGCTTGATTTCTCCCATTTTTTAGACACGATCCAATCACCATCCACCCAAACCCCGGGCCCCGATAATTCACGACATATCCATGATCCATGCCCGTTATTCCTCCTAGGGATCCGTGCACCCAAAATCGCTCCCGACTCCCATCTTATCGGACCCATCTCCAGTATATATCTCAACTCCGTCGCACATTTCACGCCATCTTTGGCTTTCCCCCTCACCTCCGATGATCTCCTCTCCTTCACCTGAGTGACAACCGCATGCGATAGAGTCGAAGAGAGGGACGAGCAGCCGAGAACCATTGATCCGGCGGTCTTTGCCGCCGTGCTCCGCCACCAAGCGAGCCTGAACCTCTGGTCCCGTCGAACCATCAAGGCGATGACCCCGAAGGTCCCCTACCTCCAGCCTAGACGATCTCAGCCACCCACAAGGTTAGATTCCTTCTAGTTTCGTTTAATTTTCGCTTTTACAGATTCTTAGCTCCGCTGTTCATCAGCCTACCCAGTCCACTCCGTTCATCCACTTCACCTATTGACCATTCCATCACCTTCGCCAGACTTCGCTCCACCTTCTCCACCCTTTCATTCCTCTTGGCTCGCCCCGGAGCAGGACCTTCACTTTCCCCCGCCGTTGCTTCGTCGGAGAGCACCTCCCCGACTCGCCCACGTACCCTTTTCGCACGTAACCAGGTCGAGGCACTTTGCCCTCGACCCAGCTTTCTTCCTGTGCAGGTAGAATCGAAGAAGGACCTCATCTGGAGGTCCCACCACTTGGGCACATGTGCTCTAGGAGCTTTACGTCGCCGAGGACCCTCAGACGTCCTTGGCCTCATCGGAGATCATCATGAGCTGCGGACGACTTCAGGCTTCATTTCCCCTCTCAAAGAAGCACCGGAGGAGGTCCTCCACGCACGCATTGGGCCGACAAAGTTCGCCGGTGAGTTGTACTTCGAGGACCGTCCAGCGCCGTCAGATCAAGCCCTTACGCCAGATTAGATCTCATCCGTCCATCTGAGGGTTGCGTCTGACCGTTGATCCATCTGAGGATCAAATCAACGCCGCTCATCGCCGAAGGGGTGTCCACCGTTCTCAGCCGTCAGATCTTCCACGTGGTGCCACCTCAGCCGTGGATCTTAATAAAGGGGTAAATTTCCTATAGGCCCTTGTTCTTTTTGCATTTATAGTTTAGTCATGTAAATATTAGTTTCAATTATTCTTATTTTGGAACATTTGCATCTTGGACCCTGTATTTGTTCTATTTGCAAATTAATCCCTGTAAATGTAGTGCACGTGTGTCGACACGTGATCTGTGGAACTTTTGCATCTTTTACCATGTGGTTTTGAGTGGTTACTGTTTATATCTTTTTAAATAGGAATGACACTTATACCCTTCTGTACTTGAATCGCATGCTGAGCTCGTGTTATCGTGGGATTTTTGCAAAAGGGCCCCTGAGATTTTTAGGCTTGTTAATTTTTGGCCCCAGAACTTTGTTTCTTTGCACTTAGGTCCCTGTGTGCTGTGACTAATACATTGATTGAATAAAATATCAAATAAACTCCAAATCAAGTGAAATTTGGATACATGGCTCCAGCCACTGTGTAAAAATTTCACTAATTTTTGGGACATTTTTGTTGCTTTTTGCTATTTTTAAAAATTTAAAAACACGCATTTTTGTTACTGTCTGAATTGAAAAATCAACTAAAAATATAAAAACCCATCTAAAAATTACAAAAAAATTAGGTTTAGTTTGGTTTAGTATTTCCTTGCTTCAGACCAAATTTTACTGCTTTTGAATTTATAAAACACCTAAAAATGACAAAACCCTTAAAATCTCATAAAAATCATTAAAAATTCTATAAAATACAAAAAAAATTACAATTTTGGTTTCTATAGTTTAGTTTTTCTATCTAGTTCTCATAAAAATTGTGTCTAGATTTTAGAGGCTAATTATCTATTTTTAATTAGCTTTCAAATCTGGTTGTACATTAATTTTTTACTTTCAGCATTTTTCTATTTTTCAAAAATCAACAAAAAATCATAAAATCTTGAGAAAAAATTCAAAAATACTTAAAAATCTATAAAACACAAAAACAATTTTATTTTAATTTTTTGAAATATTTGGGTGTCTAATAAATTGTGGTTTGTGTGCTTTTACCCTTTTTCTCATATTTCCTTTATAATTCAAAACACAAAAACAATAAAAATACATAAAATCCACCAAAAAAACACTTTATCTTTTTATTCTTTTTTACTACTTCGTAGGCACTTTTGAGCCAATCTGTGCTCCTTGAGTTCGACCCTGGTCGCTATACCAGGTTAAATAAATAGCGAGACTGCTATTCGACTTTTTGATTGATTATTCTTTTGGTGGTCTTCTAATTTTCTTGATTGACCGAACTTCGAGATTCGGGTCGCAACGACCCTTGTTTTTACCTTTAGCCAGATCACGTTGGTTTTTCTTTTGTGCTACCGGATCCCGATCACATATTTCCATATCCTTGGTCGGTAGCAGACACCCGCCTGATTGCCTACCTGGGTGTCATTTCTTACATTGTTGATCTCGTCGTTGTGCTCATACCGAGATTGTGACGATAGTACGACATTCTCCTTATAGATGCCGTCCTGAACCTTGATACATCCTTATCCTAGCCTTTGCGCCCAGCTAGGGGCGTAAAATCTTGCGCTTGTTGAGAGGCACCTCAACATTGTACCCTTTTGTATATATGTGTTTCGTCTTGGTTTGATCATTCTTTCTTCTGTATTTGTTTTCACCCCAGGTCTCGTATAGGATTATCTTTGCTATACTTAGGATATACCTTATCCTAAGTATAAGGGGGTGGAAACACCGAGTTGTTCCTATCGTTCTGTTTCATTACTCTTTTCATTGCCTATACTTAAGGATCCTTCACCTTAAGTATAGGGGGAGTGATGTCCTCCCATCTTGTATATATTTGTCTTCTTCGTCTCTTTCTACCTCTGTTTTGCTGCCTATACTAAGGAATATTATACCCTAAGTATAGGGGAGGTAGACCCTATACATCCTTCCCCTCGGATTTCCCTTCATGTACAGCTTGCTATACTTAGGATTACTTGATCCTAAGTATAGGGGGAAACACCGATCCTCTTCATTATATTCTTTGCTTCATCTTTGTATATACCATTCCTTTTCACTTTCCTATACTAAGCACGAGTATAGGAGGACATCATTCGAGCTAAGCATAGGGGGGTGTTGTATATATGTCATATATACTTTAGCCATAACTCGTATTTTGTGTGAGTGTGTTAATAAATAAAATGGCTAAAAATCCATAAAAATTTAAAAATTTCCATTGGACATAAAATTCTTCTTGCACATACCTATTTATTTATAAAAATTATTTTTGTGCAAATGATTGTAAAAATGATTTGTGTAAATAGTTTGTAAATATTTTGAACCATTATAAACCATTTCTTTTATAACATGTAATGATTTACCTTTCTAAACCATTTCTTTCATAGCATGTAATGGTTCACCATTATAAACCACTTCTTTCATAACATGTAATGGTTTACCTTTCTAAACCATTTCTTTCAAAGCATGTAATGGTTCGCCATTATAAATCATTTCTTTCATAACATGTAATGGCTTACCTTTATAAACCATTTCCTTCATAACTTGTAATGTTTTATTCTTTCTTTAAACCATTTTCTTGCATGACATTTCAGTACATAAGTACATATACTTCAACATTTGCATAACTGTACATATACCCATGACATTAATATAATTGCACATATTCTAACTTAATTTCACATATGCCCATAACATTCTCAATGTTTAGGATTGTCTTAATTGTTAGATTATTAGGTGGCTTTGATGGTTTTGTTGGCTTTACCACTGGCACTAGCGATCCATAACATAATATGACAGTGTAGCTACAACTGTAGAGGACTTAGCTTTTGCCTCTATGGTTCCTTGCAACCGTACACCCCTTGCGGCGTTGCCTCGTGGGCTCACATGATAATTGGACTCTAGAGGTGGCTCCCACCATTAGGTGTAGCACTTAGCTTCGCTTATCGTTTCCGTGCCATTATTCACATTATAGAAATTCCATCCTTTTTACAATCGATCTTTTGGATAATGTTGAGAATAGCTCTCCTTAATTTAAGTTGGTGTCAATAATCATAACTTTAATATTCTTTAGCCATTAGTTGATAGCTATACTCACCTGATGTTTAATCGCATTTACCCTCGTAAATAAATTATCGTATTCTATGTTTTGATAATAGTTATTAAACTTTGATAACATTAATTAGAATAGACTTAATTAAAAATAACTCATATAAAGTATCACCCGTAACATTAATTATATCTCTTTGGGAACTGATAAATTCCCTATGAAAAGTATCTTTGAGATTTAAAATCAAGATAGAGATCATTGTAATGTTAAAGAAAATACACATACAGAATGTTGTGGTCCTTATTACCTCTATTCATAATTTCACATTCATTGTAATCCATATGATTCTGATTTCTGTAGATAAAATCCGGTGGTTAATGCATGAATTAACCATTCCTTTTTGACATTCCTATTGCTTGTTCACCTCAAATTCCTTTACAACCATATCTTGTATGAAACAAGTGTAACTGACTAATAATAACATGAGAATTCATACCCTCATGAATATGTCTAACAATAGGCCTTCTCTCCCATTTTTTCCCTCTTTACACCCATATATATTCTCTCTAAATATCTCTATTTATCTATACCCCAATCTTAACCCCAATATTAAGAATAAGGGTTTATCCAACACTAACTTTTGCAACATAATTTATAAGTCAAAGTACCTCAAGAACATCCGAATTTCTATCTATACAGATATGTGCAAACCTTTGTCAAGTTCCAACTCTTAGTCAAAATCTATTCCTTCAATAAGTCCGCCATGTGATTACCTTAAAAAAAACTTATGATCATCATGGTCAACTAGCGAGTCATTCTACATGTATCTATATGATAAAGATCAAAGGTATAGAAATAAATTTTCAACATTGCACATTCTGGCACCAAGAAAAATGTATTCATGTTCTTAGATATAATGGCAATAGGGAATGAAATATATATTGACAAATATGTGTCTTTTTTTAATTATGTCAACGAGTGCCAATAGGGTAATGAGACCAAAATGAATTCATGTACTTTTGTTTTGCGGTTAATAGACTCAAGTAAGTCTCCTACGGGTTCGATACATACGTTTAGGTATCTTGGTCAACATCAAGTCCTTACATGTACGATAAACCTACGAAAACGATGCATACAATTATAAGTCACAATCCTAAGCCGATACATACCTCGTGTACAAAGCTTGCATCACTGACGGTCCGCGGACCTACCCTTTCTAATGTGGCTGATTGACGAGTGCGTTGCAGTCGGATAGATCCGCGTCGATCAAAAATCAACCGCACAAATCGATGAATCGTCGAATGAATTTAATATGCGGTTTTATGTTTGTTTAGCCTGGGCAAGCCCCAGGGTCGACTCCAGGAGGCAAAGGAACAACTCGGAATCAAGTTAGAGTGATTAGATTACGGTTTTCCAAGTGGTTTTTTTGTATTTTTTTTATGCTATAAAAATGCCATATGCAATATGTGAATGAATTAGGTTATTACGAAAATCAACAACTTAGACAGATTTAATTTTAATGTGAAATTAATTCAAATTGATCAAATTATATTTTTCCTATAAACCTAATCCAACATTGAATGCAGAATGTATTTTTTTGGAATTTTTGGATTTAAAATGCACAAATGAAAAATGCAATCTTTTTTGGGGTTTTTATGCAATTTTTCATGCAAATGAAATGCAAAAATTATGAAAAATTTACTGGAAGTTAAATATGATGAAATGAAGTTATATTAATATTTTTGGAATTTTCTGACACTTTTTCATTTTTTAAGTATTTTTTACTGAAAACAGAGCGGTTGCGAGAATTTAATTCCTAATAAATCCAAGAAATCAAATTATCCGAAGACCGATTTATCTCAAATAGATGTTTTAATAACAAATTCAGGAACTTTGAAATTTCTCAAAAATATTATTCGTGGAATTAATTAAAAATCAATTACATAAATCGCTAAGGAATTTATTTTATGCACAAGACAAGTCCTAATTAGAGGAAATTTGGACCGTAATTAAAGAACAGTTAAATACATCATTCACAATTTTTTCACAAAGTTTGGAGCAATAAATGACTATGTACGAATTTCAGAGCTTAAATGGGCAAAATATCACTGATTTGCAATCTCTGATTTTTAATAAAATATCTGTTGCTCACAAAGATGCAAATAAATAGGTAAGAGATAAAGAATTAGTTGCTCTACACAATGCTATTTTTTGATTTAAAATTAATGTGAAACTGATGTCCAAATTAACGCTCGAAGTCAGGGGTTTTTTTGCAGTACAGAAACTGAAATAAACAAGTTAAAATGTGCACAAGGACACTTATGCAATTATAAAAAAAAACTTCCTGAAGAGATATGCAATTTTCACAATATTAAATAAAAATTGAACCTTCTTCAACCCCACCTAGGGCAAAAAACGCAGGAAGGGGACATGGGTGGCGGCGGCGTCGTTGGACTGCGGCGGACGGCGTAGGCGGTGCCCGCACGCGAGGGCGGCGCACGCACGCGAGGCGGCGGTGGCGCGGCTCCAAGGCGTAGAGGCGGGCGGAGCGGCGCTCGGTGGAGGCGGTGCCTGGGGCGGCTGGAGCTCGCGGCACGCTTGGCGGCTGCGGTGCCGCGCGCGTGGCTGCGCACGGCTGTGGAGGAGCATCGGGGGTCGGCGACAGGAGTCGGAGGACCGTGCGCGGCAAGGGCGTGCACGGCGGGCAGAGTCGGCAGGGGCGGTTGCGGTGTGTGGGCGATGAAGCGTCGCACGGGGGCGGCTGGCGTTGGAGGCGGAGGCGCAGGAGGCCGGCTGTCGTGTGGTGAGGATGGGTGCGCGCACGCGCGCGGGACAGCGATGGCCTGGACGCGTTAGCAGCCGTGGGACGCTCGGAGGTGCTGGGCCGCGGCGCTCCGCAGCGATGGCGAGCGGGCGGCGGCCTGGGGGTTGCTGGGGTCCGTGTGGCTGGGTGGCGCTTGAATGGTGGTGCGCTGGTGACTGCGCACGGCTACCGGCGGATACTTGGAGGCTCGGCGTCGATACAACGGCCTGAAGAATGGCTGATGGGGCCGCTGGAGATGGGGGGGCAGCGGTAGCTGCTTCTCCTGTTCTCCTTTTTTTATTTTTTTATTTTTTTTGTAACAGTAAATAAAATGTAATGAAGGGAAAAAAATGGTAGTGATGTTGATTGTGATGGTGGTGGATGATAAATGGTGGTTTTTTTATGATGATTTGTGTGGTGAAAAATGAGATGATGTTTGTGTGATGAACAAGATGATGATGTGGTGATGGTATAAAAAAAATGGAGTGGTTTTTATGTGAATGTGATGATGATAGTGGTGGTGATGGTTAATGATGTTTTTGATTGTGATGAAGAATATGAAGAAAAATAAGGGAAAATTTGTTAGATAATAATAAAATGACAAGGAAAAGAAGAAGGGTACTTACCTGCGGTTCGTCAGATTTTTGGAGCTGCAGTGTGCGGCTTCCGATTGTGGCCTCGAGGAGATGGTGGTTGCTCTGAAGCTTGAGTGAGTCCGCTTGGAATCTCGCGACGCGGCAATGGTGAAGCCGCGGATCTCGCCTGAAAGGTTGTCGTCGCTTAACTTGTCTCCTTCAGCTGTCACCTGTAGGTTGAAGGGGCTCAACCTCTCTTCTCTCGAATCGGCGGATGGAGATGAGTGAAGGAGGAGAGGAGAATATAAAGAGGAGAAGGGAGTTGGAAAATAGGTGGAGAAAGTGGGGAAAATGAGAAGTTATTTACTTGGAGTGGAAGACAAGTAAGGGAGAAGAGGTAAAAGGGGATAAAATAAATAAAATAATATAATAGTCTACTAAAAATAATTAAAATATCAATAGTAAAATAATAATAAATAATAATTCCGAAAATAATAAGATAAATCCGAAATTAATAAAATAATAAAAAATGGGGAGACACGTGGCGGCTCGAGGAGCTGCCACATGTCGCTCCCAAAAAATTTAAAAATTAAATGTAAAGAAAATCAAAAATAAATAACAAAAGGTATTAAATCAAAAAGTGGTCAACACAAAAGTTGCTCGTCTCGATGAGATCTACAACTTTTGTGAATGGCTGAAAATCAAATGAGATCATCTGTACAAAATGCATTTTTGGGTGGTACCTTATAGATATAAAATACCGTATTTTATCTTTTATAATTTTTTTGTCATTTTTAAAAGAGAGAAAAATCAAAATAAAGTTAGAAAAATATGAAAAGAATATTTACAACTTAATCTAATTTTTTACTTTTATAATAAAGAAAATAAATGAGGGGCAAAATGGTCAATATGTACAGTATAAAAAGGGGCCCAAAACCCAAGTTTTGCATACGAGCTCCGATTTTAACGAAATAGGTCTTGTTTCGAAGGTCTCTGAATGTATATTACTTTCAAAGTGAGTAGACCTAATTCGGAGGTCGTATGAGAGAGATATGTGCATTTTAAGGTTCCTAGCTTCAAACTTGGATTGGGGTTTTATTGGTCAATTTTACAAGTTAGTATTTTTTGATATTTTTCTTTGATTGGTGTTAATAATATATACACTATAGAGTTTATTTTATTAGATTCGGAGTTAGTATAAAATATATACAAATAAAGTATTTTATCTATTATACATGTGAATATTTACAAGTGAAATTGGCTTCTTATTTTGTGCAAATATGAATGCTAAAATGCAAATGTTATCAATACATGCATGAATGCTAATTATGCAATATAAGTAGAAATATGCATCTAATTACTCGGGAACAAAGCTCTATTTTCATCTTTTAGAGTGATGAATCACGGATTCATCAACCCCCTATACTTAAACCTTGCTCGTCCCCGAGCAACTAAAATGAAAAGCAAGAGTGAAATGATTTTGGGTTCCATACCAAGGTCATGAACGAAAGATGAAAATGGAGCTTGACTCGACCTTTGGATTATTTGTGTGGAGGAACCTTATTGGGATCTGAAATTAACACCTAACAGACTTTAAGTTCCACAAGTCTTATATTCAAGACGCCTCAACAGTCAGGTCAGAACAAATCCTCAAACACAAATTTCTGATGACTATGATTCTTATTTGTACTGTGTAAGTGATAAATAGCTCTCCACATCAGAAATTTCTCAGAACCAGCCTCCTCTAATAAGGTAACTCAAATAACCCTGTCCAATAACTCTTCCCTCGAGGAGCGAGGTATTCCCTTCTAAGTTCAAGTGCGACCAACTCAAGAGGAGGGGGAAGAGAAAAGAATGGACGGTAGCCAGTGTAGCTACCTATCCCGGGATGCCTGACCAGCGTAGCCAAGTCATCCAGCTGCAGACTTCTTACTAATATACATACTCCAACAAGCATTTTTTTTGGCCTGACTATTTTTTGGAGTTCTTGCATTTTTTCTTTTTTTCTTTTTTTTGAACTATATACAAGGTGCAGCATGTACATCAGGAGTTTTTCCTCTTGAGCCAATAGACTATCCCTCTTTTGAAGCATTATTGCAACCCACAGTGTCCTATCCTCAGACTTCAACACCACCAGACTAGGTTGAGATGCACTACCCTCCCTAGAGGAGGACGGATGTTTCCACCCGTGTGCTACTCCAAGCTAAAGGATTCTACGTCGTCACCACCTCATCAATGAAGAGCTACGTGCATTGTGCTTGTCCAAGTTAGGTCACTGTCTAAAAGAATCATGCGTGTGCATGAGATATTCTACTTAGACTAATCAAGATGACATGTGGATATAGACTTGCGGACTCAAAGAATTAAGTCACTTGACCTGAGAAATCTTAACTCCAGTTCCTATAAGGTTCCTCTGAAATTAGGTGGATTAAGGTTAAATCAAGTCCATCCTCAACATCTATTCATAACTTGGTTCAGAACCCACTAGCTTTTCACCTTCCATATGCATGATATGCAGATGAGAGGTGCAGATGACATGCTATGAATGAAATGAAAGACTCTTTTTTTTAAATGCAATGATGATATGCAAGAGTAAATAAGAAGACTTATTTTCAACACAATTTTTTTTGGTATAAGTATCCAACAATTTGTATTATTTATAACAAGTTTTTAGTTTATACATAGTATACAAGTTTTTTTTCGGTATACATCCTATTTTACAACAAATCTTACAAGAGTATTATTTACAAGAATTTTACAACTTTTTATACAAGTATTATACATATAATACAATTTTTTTTTCAATTTTTACCCACCCTGTAATTATTGCATAATATACAAAAAATACGTGAAAATACACGAAAGTACGAGCTATGGGTAAAGTATATATGTAATATATACACGCCCCCTATACTTAGCGTGTGCTATGTCCTCGGAGCACGAAAAGCGACTAAAAAGACATAGCTCGGGCTAAGCGTAGGAGAGTTAAAATAAAAAAATGTATAGAAGTCGCTCCGCCCCCCTATACTTAGGCTCTGGCAGTCTAAGTGTAGAAGAAGATCAAAAATGGGGCGGACGAGGGCAAGAGGTGAAATGGATGAGTATATACAGGGTGGGCATCGGTCCCCCCTATACTTAGGCTCTGGTTAGCCTAAGTATAGGACATGAGTGAGTATGAGAACCGATGTGATCTGGAGGATGTACAATGAATAGATGCGGGTCACTCTTCCCCCCTATACTTAGGATTTGGTTATCCTAAGTATAGTCATAAAATGAAACTATATGGAGCCGGGGCGAGTGATTCGAATCACTAGGGAGGGAGGGAGAGAAAGTATATACAAGAAAGAGTGAGAATATACAAGGATTAAGAAGGTTTGTGACGAACCTTCTTGCAGATGCGAGGAGGTGGATAATATACATATGTGTCGCTGTCGGAATCGTCCTCAAATGAATAATAGTGAGGTGTAGGGATCATCCAACGAGAGTCGACACACGGCTGCTTGCTTAGATATGGCTTAAGAACAACCGAACTGAGCTCACTCATATAAATTACCTTGTCCGGACCAGATGAGGACTCTTTCGAAAATTCCCTCTTCGATGTGTTGAAGGAAACTTTCTTAGTCGGTTTGCTAGAACCTGAATCATTGAGAGGGAGATGAGAGCGACGCGCCTTGAGAGGTTCGGGGGAACATCTCAAGGAATCAATTCTTGACTTCCTCTCACTAGATAGGCGACTAGAAGAGGGAGCAACTGCGTTTTTATGTGGAGTCAATTTAGTCTTGGTTGTTTCCTTTAAGGGTCCGAGACGTGGTATGGTGCTGACCATGGGTTCCTCATCAGACGAGTCACCATATAGATTGTAATATTTCTGAAAGGTCAGCACATGTCTCGGGAAGGTGTTAGTGGTCTCACTTGGCTTGGCATTATTGGTCTCTTGTGTCGGATCATCAAAATGGTCAAGGCAATCAACAAAGATTGTGTCCGACTTAATGATAGCTTCTGATTGTGAGTCCTCCTTAGAAGCTGTCCTAGTGGCGGTGCAAGCAGTTGATGAAGTGAAGGTGTGGGGAGTCTCAGAACCAACTGTCGTCCGGATAGTCGGTCTCTCAGGTGTAGCAGAGAGGTGGGACTCATCTACCTCTCGATGATCATGATTGTCAGCGGATGTGCGGGTCACCTTGGAGTAAAGTTTATCAAAGAATGGATGCGGTCGAAGCGCTCCCAATGCTGTAAAATCGATTTCCCAAGTCTTGCAATCTATAGTCGCCTTAGCCAAGGCTAAGAACGGCTTCCCGAGAATAATCGGAGACTGGGAAAACTCTCCTCGGTGCTCAATGTCAATGATCGTAAAGTCCACCTGGAGTAAAGCACCTTGAAAAGTCATGATGGCTGAAATAATTCCTCTAGACCGTTTAATGAATCGATCAACCAGCTGAACGATCTCTCTCGACTTTCTGATTGACCTGAGTTTGAGCTTGTCAAACACAGAGGTCGGGAGGATATTTATCGGAGAGTCATCATCGATTCTTGCATGGGTAAAGATAGTGTCTTTGATTTCACACTCAACTCGGAGCAACCGCTTCAATCTGCAGCTCTTGGTCTTTCTCCCTATCACCAAGGAGGTGGCCATAGACACTATGTGTCTCTCAGTCCTTGTTCTCTTAGTACCCGTCCTCTTGGGCATCAATTTACTCTTTACAAATCTCTTGAGGTCGGGGAAGTGATCTATGGCCTTTATTAAAGGAAGTTTAAAGATCAATTCTTCATCGAGTGCTTCCCTTAGGGTAGGATCCAATTTTTTTAGGTCTTTTTCATTTTCAAATTTTATGTGATTTTTTGGTTTTTCAATTTTTTTTGCTGTTTTTGATGGATGAATGATCAGACTCTGGATTGGAGGGAAAGTGGTTAGTAGAAGAGGGAGATAGAATGGACTCCATCTGTACAGACGGTGTGGGCTCCCTGATGCTCGCTCGATTTTCAACATCAGATCTATTTACTTCCTTCTCCACTTTCATACCCAGGCTGGCAGAAATTGAGTGCAATATGTTCGTGACATCTCTCAACTCGTTACCAAATGATTCATTTTTCTTGATAAGTCTAGAGATGTCATCCTCCACAAAATTCTCATGACAAATCATGGGAGAGTTCTGCTTAATTGGAGGATATTGTTGAGATATTGGGGTCTCATACTCAACATACCTAGACTCTAGCTTGTAATGCTGGGTCGAGTATGGACCATCTAGATGGCAAATATTGGTCGGAGCCTCATATGATGAAACGGGGACTGATAAGTCTAGCTCATGAGTCCAATCTTGAGAATGTATGGGCTCTCCGAATGAAGGCTGGTTAATGGAGGCTTGATCACTAAAGTCAATCAAGTCTAGAAAATGATGATGTTCAGGCCTCTCCATTTGGCTTGTTCGATCAACCCAGTTAACCTAAGGTCAAGTCGGGATGTGTATATGTAAATTGTTGTATGGTCCCTACTTGAGGTGAGAATGAAGTATGTGGGGGCATATAATTTTGCCAATCATCTGTCTCAGCAGTAGCTTGCTCTTCATTTGATTCCTTGATTCCTGCAAGCTCTAGAGAGTAAGGACAGTCAGCCCAAGGTGGAAGTGGATCCGGAGTGTTAGAATATGAAGTAGGTGAGAAATGCGAAGAAGTGGAGAAGTCAGTCGAAGTTCTGACTTCATAATCGGGTTGAGATGGAACCGACCACGGGTAAGGATCTCCCGCGGGTGGCGGAGGATATATGGAAGAAGGAGAAACTGAAGATGAACGGTATATGGTCAAGGGGGAATGACCAGAGGTCATAGCGTATGGGGACCAATATCCCGACATCTTGACGAATGTAAGTAGAGCAAGGTAGAAAATGTGCAATTACGCAGGATAAGACACACAGACAGACACAAAGACAAATGCAAGAGCAAACCCTGAGTTCACACTTAACACGGTGAAGGACTCGAAATCAAGTCCAATTAATCTTTTTAATTTTAATTGTGATTTTTCAAGCAAGATAGAAAGAATTTACGCGTCCTATAGGGGAGTTGGCTAAAAAACCGGATGCGTCTCCCCGGTTTAACCTGACGCCTAAGATACCGCCGGTCCTTCCTTTCTTCGCTCCTATCCCAAGTTGATGGACTCAAAGACCATGCCCCTATCTACCTGCAAGCAGGCGGAGGCTGACAAGGCTGGACCTTATCGTGAAGTACCGCTGGTTCACCCCAGACTACCCGCGAACAGGCGGAGGCTACTTGGTAGTAGTCAGTGAATCTAAAAATATTCAACTCATGATATTTGCTAGGATCAGTTGGCCCGTGATATGGAAGGTGGGGATTTGGGCTCTTCCTTAAGGTGTTCACACACACTCAAGTACCCTCACTCAGCCTGAAAACAAGGTCGAGGTTACTCTCCCGCAAACAAGGGTTAATTTTAGTCAAATATTTTTTGTCCAATTCAATTAGCAGTCCCGATTTTAAAGATTAGTTGTCACTGATATTAATTCACACAAGCAATCACGTCTACCGTCCAGTCCCAATTCTTTTATCATAGGTTAGAAAACCGAGAGAGAGAGGGAATCGGAAAAAGCCGATGCAATCGAGAAAACGATGATGAATGCTTGAGTAAGAATACTTACAGTGCCTCCAGCTCTCTACAATGCGGGATGCAAGACTGAATTGAAATTTTACACTAAATGCAATGCAAGCGATGAAAAGCCGCTCCTAAACAGGCAGTTCTATTAACGAGTGAAGCACAAGTTCAATTTGACTAGATCTGCGGTCTAAGTGCGTCTTTTAATTGATGTGTGGTCCTATAAAATTACGAGCACAAGCAAATCCTAGAGTGGCTCGAGGAGCCGCTAGTGCAAGCCTAATTTATAATTCAAACCACACAGCAGACGGGGATACGGTTCCACTATGTTTACATGCGCGAGAACCCAAACGGGAATCGGTGTAAATGCAGACACGTTTTTTTACAAGTTAAGAAAAATCTTTTTGGCATCTCAACAGCCGACTTGATCAACAAAACGTCGACCTCCGATGTACTTCGAGATACGTCTACTTCAAGAAAGCCGCTCCAAGTCCACCGGGCACTCGCACAAAAAGATAAAAATTATGTCAGAGAGAGAGATATACAGAAATAGTTAGAAAAACAATTAAAGAAAAAATGAACAATTACAATGCGGCTCGGGGGTCAGACTACCTGAGTGAATGGAAGACGTAAACTAATTTTTCTAAAGTGATCCTAAGCCGTTTGCCTCCCCGGCAATGGCGCCATTTGATGGGCCGCGGACCTAACCTTTCTAATGTGGCGGATTGACGAGTGCGTTGCAGTCGGATAGATCCACGTCGATCAAAAATCAACCGCACAAATCGATGAATCGTCGAATGAATTTAATATGTGGTTTTATTTTTTTTAGCCTGGGCAAGCCCCAGGGTCGACTCAAGGAGGCAAAGGAACAACTCGGGATCAAGTTAGAGTGATTAGATTATGGTTTTCCAACTGGTTTTTTTGTATTTTTTTATGCAATAAAAATGCCAAATGCAATATCTGAATGAATTAGGTTATTAAGAAAATCAACAACTTGGCCAGATTTAATTTTAATGAGAAATTAATTCAAATTGACCAAATTATATTTTTCCTATAAACCTAATCCAACAATTAATGCAAAATGTATTTTTTGGAATTTTTGGATTTAAAATGCACAAATGAAAAATGCAAACTTTTTTGGGATTTTTATGCAATTTCTCGTGCAAATGAAATGCAAAAATTATGAAAAATTTATTGGAAGTTAAATATGATGAAATGAAGTTACATTAATATTTTTGGAATTTTCTGACACTTTTGATTTTTTTATGAATTTTTTACTGAAAACAGAGCGACTGCGAGTATTTAATTCCTAATAAATTCACGAAATCAAATTATCCAAAGTCCTATTTATCTCCAATATATGTTATAATAACGAATTCAGGAACTTCGAAATTTCTCAAAAATATATTTCGTGGAATTAATTAAAAATCAATTACATAAATCGCTAAGGAATTTATTTTATGCACAAGACAATCCTAATTAGACAAAATTAGGAAAGTAATTAAAGAACACTTAAATACATCATTCACAATTTTTTCACAAATTTTGGAGCAATAAATGACTATGTGCGAATTTCAGAGCTCAAATCGGCAAAATATCACTGATTTGCAATCTCTGATTTTTAATAAAATATCTATTGCTCACAAAAAACAAATAAATAGCCAGGAGATAAAGACTTAGTTGCTCTACACAATGTTATTTTTTTGATAAAAAATTAATGTGAAACTGATGTCCAAATTAACGCTCGAAGTCAGGGGTCTTTTTGCAATACAGAAACTGAAATAAACAAATTAGAATGTGCACAAGGGCACTTCTGCAATTATAAAAAAAACTTGCTGGGGGGATATGAAATTTTCACAATATTAAATAAAAATTGAACCTTCTTCAACCCCACCTAGGGCAAAAACGCAGGAAGGGGACATGGGTGGCGGAGACGTCGTTGGACTGCGGCGGACGGCTGATGAATCTCCATTTCATCACCTTTATTCTATCATTTTGGCCTCAAAAACCCCAACAAATGCATGTAAATAACATCAAATTGGATATAATAGCAATCATGATTCTTTGTATTAATTACACATTAAATAAGGTGTTTAAGGCCAAAATTATAGAATAAATGGAAGAAAAGAAAAAGGAGTAAAATATTGCAAATATTTATGACCCAAACCCCGAGACCAAGGTCAGTTTGGTATTGGTCGACAAGGAATAAAGTAGGGGGATATAAGGGCCAGTGTACAATAATACCTCATTTATTCATGCATTTATTTATGCATTTTTTGACACCTATTTTGTACATAATTATTTATTCATCAAATAAAGAAACTTTGTTCATGAAAGTTGTAGATAATAATGTAAATAAAAATACAAAATTGAGTTTGTGTAAAAATAATACTCAGTGTACATTTTATACACAGAATAAAAAGCCAAAATCTCAACTTCACAGACCCATATCTTGCAAATAAAAACTCCAAATCACCCAAACTCACCTTTAATTGTATATAGCTTTCCATGAACTATTTAATAAAATTAGGTTTCATAATTTTTGGAGTTCATTTGTAGAAGTTAGGTTTTTGGCCCTCCTTGTACATAATACCTGATTAAAATATTCAGTTTATTCAATACCTATTATTTCTACAAATTTATTTTTTTAGAATCTTGTAAATAATGTACATGTATATATTGAAATTAAAAGAAAACCAAAAAGAGTTTGAAAAATTAAATAAGTCTATAGGCTACATAGATAAAAAACGTATGCTACCTATATGTATATAAATAAAAGGGAATTTAATTCTTTTATTCTTTATTCATCCATATTTTTATAATAATGTATATATTATATATAACTCATTAAAAATACAAATCCTAAATAAAAACAAAATAAAATTCATTAAATAAATAAAATGTATATAATATATAGGTAAAATACCCATAAGTAGACTTACATATGCATACACCTATTCATTTAAAAATGTAAATAAACTCCTAAAAATTAAATAAAAACACCTTTATGCTTACAAAAGTAAATTATAAATTTATAAAATAATCCAATAAAATAATCAAAGAAAATAAACAAATTAAAAATAAAATACACAAAAATACATGTAAATACATACATATACACATTATTAAATTAAAACCATAATAAAAGACTTCGAAAAATTCAATAAAAATCATAAATAAATACTACATGAAAAAATACACATTTTTTATGTTTTAAGAAAATTCTAATAAAACCATTTACTATTGTAAATAAATCAATTTAGGCTAAACTTTCCTGTTTTGTTTTTTTAGCGGCTGATGTGGACCAATGGGGCGCCGGCCTTCGTTGACCCCCTGGTCAACTGTCCCATCCCAGCGCTGGCGTCTCGGAAACATCTTTTCCCCGATTTTCATCCTGTTTTTGCGGCCATCCCATCCATCGATCGAGCTCGCTTCCTTCACAAGAATTGTTCTCTAATCATCACTGATGCCCGCCGATTCCTTGGATCGATCAGATACTCATTGGATTAAGTAATAATCGCCGGTCAATAAGGCTCCTTGCCAATGTCTATAAATAAGTAGCTCCGCCTCCTTCTTCGAATTTGGCCAATTTCATTCCAACCTAAAGCCTTGATCTTGTTCCTGGATTGTTCCTCGTGACAGGGGGAGTGCTCCAGCATCTTGATTCGGCCGGAGGAAGGAGAATTTTGACGCGACGGAGCTCCGGCGTCCGCCCTGCTCCCTGGTGGCCCCCAGGTATAAGAGCTGATCCTTTTATCGCTTTTTAGTTAGTTTTTCATGTTAGCTTTTAATTCCAGTAGTTAGGTTAGTCTTTAGTTAATCCTTTTAGTGTAAAACCAAAAATTCGAAGTTCGCCGGAGCTGAGCTCCGGTGACTTCCTCACTGTGAATCCGACCGTGTCCGACCGCCTTGTTCATCCCATTTCATACCCCTCCGTTTTCTCCATCGATCGCACCCCTTTGACCAACCCAGGACCCCTGGTCTTGGCAAATCGGGGCTCCCCCTCCGCCGTTAGTCGGAGCCCCTCCGCCCCACTCCATTTTGCGGTGAAGCTTCAAAACCCCGGGTCGAGGAGGTAGCCCTCTCGCCCCCGGTTCTTCCTATGTAGGTCAAACGAAGGAAGAGCCCCATATGGGCTTGAATCGAACCAGCAAGAGGTTCCTGGAGGTCCGCGACTTCACCGACCTCGACCGAGCGACTCGGACCTCCAGGAGCCATGATAGAACCTTTAGGAGATGCGGAAGGTTGCCAGATAGTAGAGCGCGTCAGAGGCGCGGAAGGTGCCCGGAGGAGCCCGAGCTGCTCGATCGAAGCTCGCCGGGGGCGAGCTTCTTCCCTGTTCTTCCAGGCATCTTCAGCACCGTCAGATCGAAGGAGTTGGCCCAGATCGAACCAGAGCCGTCAGATGAAGCGTCGCATCGACCGTCCGATCAGCGAGGCTGATATAATCTCCGCCGTCATCTGCGAATCGTCATCGACCGATAGGAGCACGACGCGTGGCAAGTGGAAGTGGTCCAACCGTCGGATCGCATGCTTATTAGGGGTAAATTTCACATCTAGCCCCCCCCCCCCCCCCCGCTTTTTGTATTTACAGTTTAATACCAAAAATAAAAAGTCACGTTGTAAATAAATTGTATAATTTGCAGAAGGACCCCTGATGTTTTTAGATTTGCAGTTTAGTCCCTCCGCGCCTCATGTGCAGTCCCCACGTGAGGCGCGTGATTTTTGCATCTAAACCCCGTCGGGTTTCAGTTATTATAGATTAGCCCTGAAAATAAAATTAAACATTCATTTTTATTGAAATTTTTGTATGGATACCCCTGTCACTTATTTTAATTGCAAAAATGTCCCTGCCAGGCCAAGTTATCTTTGTATGCTTTATCCATTTATTTTGTCCCCCATTTTAAATTGAAAAATATTGCAAAAATGGATATAAGCATATGTTAACATGCTCTCACACACCATATTTTTGGATCTTAATTTTGTAGTATTTTTGCATTTATTAAAAATAAAAAACATGTCTTTTATTTACTGTCTAGCTTATAAAATACCAAAAAAATACTAAAAGACCTCTAAAAATTCCAAAAAATTACCTACTGTGTATTTTAATGTATTTCAGTGTCAGTCCAAAAACCCCTAAAAATCTCAAAAGAAAAACCTTAAAAATTCAAAAATACACAAAAACTTCAAAAATATATATATAAAATCAAAGAAAAATCAGAAAAATATGAACTCAGTTCCTATTTCTGCTATATTTTATTAGCTTTATTAGAAAAATAGTGTGGAAAAATTTTGAGGTTGTTTGCTATTTTTAATTCCCAATTTTATCTCCAGCCAGTAGCTTTCCCACTGTTTTGCTTTATTTCAGTATTTAAAAATACCAAAAACAGTTTGAAAAATACCCAAAAATCACAAAAATAGTAAAAAATCCTAAAAATATCAAAACCATTTTATTTCTGACTTTTTGGTTATTTTTTCACATTTTTATAGATACTTTATCTTGTCTTTTATTACATTGTCCTTATTTTCCCATATTGAAAAAGAAAATAGAAAAATATAAAATATAAAAATCAGAAAATCAAAAATCAAAATACAAAATTAAAAATTAAAAAAAATAAATAAAATAAAATATAAAATTCAAAAAACCCACAAAAATAGGCTTCACACATGGATGACTCTGTGGTACATATAGGCTTATGCATTTTTGTATTGCTCTCTGTGGTTCGACCTCTACATGCTTGTTCCCTATACATTTTATGGTAGAGTAATAAAAGACTAATTCACATTTCTTTTTGAGCTTGATTGATACATTCTTTCATTGTGGGTTAATTGTTGTATACCTTGGGTATTCTGCGAGCGGTCGCCTCGGCGACAACTTATTTATATTATTCATGGTGACCCTCGTGGGAAATCCTCGTTATCAGATGGCGCCGTTGCCGGGGAGCAATGAGCATAGCCTAATTTATTTTGTCATTCTTGTGTACATTTTTGATTCATCATTGATTTTGTTTCTTATTGTCATTAATCACCATGCTCTATTGATTGATTCATTTATTGTGATTATTTTATATATGCTCTATTTTTATTGGTTGAGCTATACTAATGCAATCTTTTGTGACTTTGATGCGAGGGCCCGCCACGCGAGGATGGCTTCTTAGGAGGCCAAGGCAGCCGAGCTTGGAGGAGGGTGGTCTTCACCTCATGACCACTTGGAGAGAGCATCAAGGAAGCAAGGAGATGGGGATTAGATAGGTTCAGAACACTTAGGATTATTTTTTGTAATTTATGGTGAGAGAGAGAGACAATTTTGGCATGTAATAATTAACAGGACTCTACTCTTCACAATGAGGTCCAGTGCCCGGGTGTCTGTTCACCTGGGGCCTCACCGCTGTTTTCCGTGATTTCTACCGCCTTCTTTTCTTTGTTTTCCACTGTTTTGTGCTTTCCACCTTTATTTTACTTTGTTTTGTGTGCTTGGATCCCCTAGATATAGGTTGCTTGACTCGGTAGCTAGGTCCAAACATTAATAAGAATGCATGTTCCTATAGTCTACTTCGTATGGATCTAGTCAAACTTAAACAGCTCGGTCATTTATCTCTTAACCCATGTGCCGTGAGCGAACCCCATCAAGCGCTACTCCTGAACTCGAGTGTGTCGAGAAGAGGAGGGGTAAGCCAAGACCGGACCCTTAGGTTAAAGATAAGTGACCAGCTTGTGGTTCTTCACGTTAATAGCAGCTAATGTTTAGGACGATTTTGTCGAATGCACACCGCCATGTAGATAGGTTTAAAAAATTCTGTTTTGCATATCACATGGAGAGAGCTGGGATGCACTGTAAGTCTTCTAACTCAGCATGCATCATTCGGTTCAATGGTGAGATTTCCATCATAGAACCAACTTGCACGGCTTTTCTGCTATCTCCCTCTGATTTTGAGCACCTAGGACTTAAATGAAAATCTACAAAAATTTAGGCGCTGGTATGAAACAGACTAAAAAAAAGTAAAAACCAAAAAATTAAAACCAGGGGACTGCTAAATAAACTTTGACCTTAATTAAAAACCGTAATGGACTATCATTGTACCAGGTTCATAAAGCCCTCATTGTTTTCAGGTACCTTGGAGGGGGACCAAAACCCTACTCCCTTGAGCGAGTGCGACCCCCTAAGGATTAGAGCCAAAAACCCAGTCTGCAACTACCTTGTGTATCGCATGGATTTCCGAAGTAATGGCACTTCTATCGTACGTAGGCGAGTAGGGCTTGGTCACCAATGATGACTCTCTGTTGTGTAGAGCATCGATCCTGTCCGAAGTATCGAGCATAGGCCATGCCTTCACGGGGGTGTCTGTCTCATTGTCCTGCGTCCGAGTAGGTTCTTGTACGCTCACGGGTGATTCTGTTGCGAGCGAGGACCGAAGTAGCGGTTTCGCCTATCGGCTTCCTCTCTCTATTTATTTGGCTGAGTAGGGATCCAGGAAGGGTTACAAGGACTCCAAAAAGTATAGACTACAGGTTACACAGGAGGAGGACAAGTACGGGATACCCTTCCGACAGTACTCTCTCTCCTATAGGGTAGCGTACTAAGGACTTGTTATAAGATATGCCTGAAATAACAACTCTAAAACTGAAAAGATAATAAGTAGCCGAACCTTTACGGCTTCACATGGTGTGAGTTGGTGAACCCGATTTTGTATTGTGTTTGTATGGATCTAGACTAAGGTTCAAAGATCAAGACCCACGCCTTTGCACAAATTTTGTTGTGTTACTCCTCTTTGACCCCTGCTCAGTTTGAGCCTTTCTACTGTTTTGCACTCCTTTTTATTCCTCGTTGACCATCGTATCTTTCATCCAACATCCTATCTTCTCTTGTACTTCGCGAAGTTGATCCATGGATGGTTTCCGTCGGGACCATGCCGACACCCACATCGATTCCATGGACTCAACTCCGCCAATAAGTTCGAGGCGATTCCCGAGAACCCGATCCGGACTTTGCGGATCGATCTCTAGACTCCTCGTTTTCTACCTTTCTCTTGGCCACCCAATAAACTGGGATCACTTTTGTCCCACTTTCGCCGTTGTGAATGGAAGTCGATTACAGTCTACATCCTTTTCCATTCACAACATGCTGGGGTTGACCTGAATTCCAGCTTCATCTCGGCAACTGAACATTAATTGCAGGCAGTCTGATCAGGACTATCTCATTATGCAGATTGAAGACAGTGCGAGCCCTGGAGACTACTCTGGAGTTCATCTCGTCCGACTCAGACCCTAACATGGCTCCAGGAGGAAAGGGCAAGGGTCAGCAGCCACCCCAGCTAGAGGGACATGTGTCAGATCAGAATCAAGTCAATGCACAGTTACTGGCATCTATCCAGGCCATCCAGCAGCAGCTGACCGAGCAGGCCCTCACACAGACAACCTTCCAGGACATGTTGAATGATATGATGAACCGAGACGATGGAGGAGGAGGCAGAGGCAGAGGAGGCAGGGGAGGAGGATGTGGAGGTGGAGGTGGTGGTGCAGATGATGATGATCTAGAATTTCACCCACCACCAAAACCAACACTTAAAGAAACATACAATCCGGGAGACAGCCAGATGACCGAATGGATCCTCATTCCACCGATACACGCTCACTTTGAGCTAAAGCCCCAATTCATTGCTCTTCTCCCTGCATTCCATGGAAACACCAACGAGGAGCCGTACATTCACCTGCAGCAATTCTCCCGCATTTGCCGTACTACCCACTATCCCAATGTCCCTCTGGACATTGTCAAGATGATGGCTTTCCCTTTCAGCCTACAGGACAAGGCCCTCTATTGGGTCAATCATCTGGGGAAAGTTGTGACGACCTGGGAGGAGCTGAAGTCCGCCTTTCTGCACAAATATTACCCTCTAGGTCGGCTCAACCAGATGCGAGCCCGTATCAGTAATTTCTCCCAAGGACCCCATGAGTCGATACATGAAGCATGGGAGAGATTCACTGACCTGCAGGAGAAATGTCCCCATCATGATATTCCGAAGACCAGCTTGGTCCAGCATTTCTTTGGGGGACTGAACATTGAAAGCCAAAGTCTCGTAGACACAGCATGTGGGGGCTCACACTTCAATAAGGATGAAGACGTAGTCTGGCAGATATTTGAAGAAATGGCCGAGGGAGAGGACGCCCTCTCTTCATCCAAGGCATATCAGAAGCAGCCCCAGATCCTTCAAAAACAAGTGCACATGGCAGCGTCCAAGGAAACAGAGAGAGATGAGAGCTTCAACCTCAGCATCATCGGGGGCCATCTCTCTAAAGTTGACATCATCGAGAAACGATCACAGGATCTCGAAAAACTCGCTGTGATTGAGAAGAGGACTCAGAATTTGGACAAGCTGGATCACATCACCAAGCAGTTGGAACTGCTGGTAGGTACCATCAATTCTGTTCAGTCGGTAGCACCACTCGAAGCTCCAGCTGAGAGGAAAGACGAGCAACCACCGCTACGTCAGCCTCAACCGAGCCAGCAACCACCGGCAGTCCAGCACGTGTACTACGTGCATGCACCCGATCAGAGCCAGCCGCAGCAGCAGATGGTTGTGTATCAACCAGAGTTTATCTCAGGATCTGATTCAGTATTCCCACCACCACCCCTGGTCCAGGGAAGTGAATGTGGTTTGGACTCATGAAGCACAACCGACCCGTCCTACGGGACAACCCCAGGGTCAGTCATTTGCCAACCGGCAATACCACCAACCTCAGGGTGGTCGCTTTGGGCAGTCCTCTCAACCTCATCAGCAGTATCATCAGCCTTCTCAGTATGCCAACCAGTGGAGGCAGAATTTTCCACACCAGCAGCAGCCGCAGTACCGTCATCCACAGCCGTTTCACCAGTATGCGGCTGCCCCGCCTCAGCAATACCAGCAGTATTCTCCTCCTTCTTATCAGCAACTTCAGCTTCCTGCCCCACCTCAGAACCACCAACAACAGCCTCAGCACCAGCAGATGCAACAACAGCGTGGTCTGCACGCTGACAACACCGAGGCACCTCTAGTGAACCCCACCATGGATTGTCTAGCCCAGCTTGTCAAAGGGCTAGCGGAGAAGACCAAGCGGCTTGACGACCTGACCGCCACCCGAACTACCATTCCTACTCAGGTCGAAGCCAATCCCAATAATTTCAAGAAAAAAGAGCAGGTAGAAAGTAATGTCTTGTCTGTGTCAGAAAATGATATTACTATGTATTCTAATGCCGTTACTCTCAGGAGCGGTAGGGCCTTGCCTCCGCCTGCTACAAAGATTGGGGTGAATAAAGAAACAGGTGGATCATCATCTTCCGCATCAGCCGTGCCAGCTCTAGGGGCGGGTGAGGAGGAAGAAGAAGGAGAAGCCAGTCCAACCGTCGTGCCATGTCATCAGCAACCTCAGCAGAAAATACAAAAAAATCAGCAAAACAAAAACAAAAAAAGAAGCTTGTAGCATAAGCGAAGCCGCACCGGCATTGGAGGAGCCGCCAGCAGCAGCCGATCCCTCGCCAGCCGATGGAGTAGACGCTACCCTTTTGATCGCCCAACAGCACCAGCATGCCAAGATCCAGCTTGTACTCCCTTTTGTAGTTCGGATGTACAACATTCTGTGGGCGATGATTTTGATGTAAATAAGAACTCTCATTTTCTGCCAGTGGTGTAAATATTCCTTTTCCTTGTGCAATACAAAAATCCAAAAAAATTGTAAAACGAAAAAAGGCATTGTCTGATCTAGGTGTTGTGGATATTTTGGATAAATTGACTGTTGAGATTCCCTTGTTGAAGGCCGTGGAATACATGCCAGCCGTAAAGAAAGGACTGAAAAAGGCATGTACTAACAGGCGTCGCCCAGCGCAAGAAAACAGACGCCAGCAAGTAGAGAGGCATGTCCTCACCTTGGCCACGGTAGCAGCTATCAGCAATCTCCCGCAGAGGATACAGGAGCACCTCTGATCAGTTGTGAGATCTTTGACCAGGTCTTCGAGCGCACTCTCTTGGATAGTGGATCTTCCATCAACCTTCTGCCCTCGTCCATAATGCAAGAATTCGGGTTGGGACCGCTCAAGCAGACACGTATGATCCTTCAGTTCGTTGACCGATCCGTCAAGCGGCCCCGAGGTCTTTTGGAAGACGTCGTAGTTAAGGTGCAGGAAATGAAATTCCCAGCTGACTTTGTAGTCCTTGATATGGACTCGCCTGCACCCTACTCCAGACCCCTATCATCCTTGGCAGACCATTCCTTCGTACTTCAGGTGCCGTGGTTGATTACGGGTCTGGGAAGATCACTTTCAGCTCGAACACCCAGCAAATCACGATGAACATGAATAGAGAGCAGAATGCCGCAACTGATGAGAGCCAGGCAGTATCAGAAGCAGACTGTGATTTTATTGCGGAGATCAGAGACTCAACCTTATCATTGGACGATCCATGGACCCGAGAAATCCTCACTCTTGAGGAGGACTTGGAAGGCGCAGTCACCTTAAGCTCCGACGATTCTTGGGAGACAGATTCTCAGATGCAGGCGCATCTACTTGAGCAGTCATTCCAGACCGAACATGATCAGCTTAGCGCAGAACCGTTCGGTGCATCATCGGGATCTCAACAGGATTATGAGGATGGTAAATATCTAAAAGAAGTACATCCCACCACCAGCACGGTATCTGAAGTAACAGATAAAGTGGACAGATCAAAACCAGAACTCAAGCCACTTCCGGCATGCCTGAAGTATGCTTTCCTTGCAGGTGAAGAACAAATGTATCCGGTCATCATCAGCAGCAGGCTGAATCCGGATCAGGAATCTCGACTTCTTGAGGTTCTAGAAAAGAACCGCAAGGCACTTGGTTGGAGCGTATCAGACCTCCGAGGGATAAATCCAGCCTTGTGTTCACATCACATCTATTTGGAAGAAGATGCCAAGCCGTCCCGTGAATTTCAGAGAAGGCTGAATCCTAACCTCCGGGACGTCGTAATGAAGGAGATAACAAAATGGTGTGATGCAGGCTTCATCTATCCCATCTCCGACTCGAAATGGGTAAGCCCACTGCATGTAGTTCCAAAGAAATCCGGGCTTACCGTGGTTACAAATGATAAAGGAGAGGAAATTTCTACTCGGGTACCAACCTCCTGGCGGGTGTGTTGACTACCATCGTCTTAATGCAGCAACCAAGAAGGACCACTTTCCCTTGCCGTTCAATGATCAAGTTTTGGAGAGACTCGCAGGCAAGGAGTTCTTTTGCTTTCTGGATGGGTACTCCGGGTACACCCAAGTGGCGATCGCCCCTGAAGACCAAGAGAAGACTACCTTCACTTGCCCGTTCGGCACCTACGCCTTCAAGAGAATGCCCTTTGGTTTGTGCAATGCACCTGCAACCTTCCAAAGATGCATGTTAGCAGTCTTCGCTGAGATGGTAGGAAGTTTTCTCGAGGTGTTCATGGACGATTTCTCCGTCTATGGTAACAGTTTTGATTCTTGGCTTGAGCACCTAGATAGGGTACTTTAGAAGTGCCGAGAAGTCAATTTAGTGCTCTCATGGGAAAAAAGCCATTTTATGGTCACTGAAGGTATTGTGCTGGGCCACGTCGTTTTCAAACGTGGCATGGAAGTCGACCCGGCGAAGGTGGAAGTCATTTCAAATCTTCAGCCACCTCAGACCGTGAAGAATGTGAGGTCATTCCTGGGGCATGTGGGATTCTACAGGCGATTCATCAAGGATTTCAGCCGCATTGCCCGACCTCTGACAGAACTCTTGTGCAAGGAGACTGAGTTCATTGTTGATGAGTCGGTTCTCCTTGCTTTCAATCAGTTGAAGGAGCTTATCACTCAGGCTCCAATCTTACAGCCGCCCGACTGGACTCTTCCTTTTGAAATAATGACCGATGCGTCAGACTTTGCAGTCGGAGCTGTCCTTGGGCAGAGAAAAGATAGAGCGCCTTACGCCATCCACTATGCCAGCAGAACATTAGACGAAGCATAGAGAAATTATACAGTGACAGAGAAAGAACTGTTGGCTGTGGTTTTCGCCTTAGAGAAGTTCAGATCCTATTTGTTGGGATCAAAAGTCACCATTTTTACAGACCACTCTGCTATCCGGTACTTACAGCAGAAGAAGGATGCCAAGCCAAGACTGATTTGTTGGATCCTTCTCCTTCAGGAATTCGATTTGGAAATAAAGGACAAGCCAAGAGTTCAGAATGTGGTCGCAGATCATCTCTCCAGAATAGAGCAGCATGAACCTACTCTGAGCAATGCAACTATCACAGAAACCTTCCCTGACAAAGCCATCTTAGCTGTGGATTCTCTTCCTTGGTATGCTGATATAGTCAATTACTTCGCCTCTGGGGTAATACCTTCGGATTGGACGAAGAACCAAAAGAACAAATTCATGTCGACCATCCGCTTCTACCAATGGAAAATCCTCTTCTATTCAGAGAAGGAGCAGATTGTATTTGGCGCAGGTGCATCCCTCAGACAGAGCAATCAAGTGTCCTCGAGCATTGTCACTCGCTCGAATCTGGTGGACACCACTCTGGAGATCGGACGACAGCCAAAGTACTTCAGTGTGGCTTCTGGTGGCACACTTTATTCAAGGATGCAGCTGAATTTGTTAAACGATGCACTGACTGTCAGAGAATGAAAGGTACACTCACTGCCAAAGATTCAATGCCCCTGAAAATCATTCAGATAGCAGACATTTTTGATGCATGGGGCATTGACTTCATGGGACCTTTCCCTAACAGTTAAGGATTTGAGCACATCCTTCTCACCGTCGATTACGTGAGTCGTTGGGTTGAAGCTATCCCCGCTCGAGTCGCCGACAGCCGAACAGTATGCCAGTTTCTGAAGAAGAACATCATCTCGCGGTTCGGGATACCGAAGATTCTCATAGCAGACGGGGGTAGCCACTTCATTAACAAAGAGGTCAAGAAGTTAACGAAGGAGTACGGCATCGACCATCGTGTCGCATCTCCTTATCATCCTCAGACCAATGGCATGGCGGAGTTATCAAACAGAGAAATCAAGACTATCCTGCAGAAACTTGTTAGGCCAAACAGAAAGGACTGGTCTCAACTCTTGGACTCAGTCCTATGGGCTTACCGAACCGCCTACAAGTCTCCCTTGGGCATGTCGCCCTATCGTCTTGTATATGGAAAACCGTACCATCTGCCCGTGGAATTAATTCACAAGTCTTTGTGGGCTATCAACAGTTGTAATTTAGACTCACACAAAAGTGGTCAGAAGAGAAAAGATGATCTGAACAGGCTCATGGAATTCCGAGACTATGCATACGATAACACCTTGATGTACAAGGAGAAGGTGAAACGCTGGCACGACCGGCACATCAGACGAAAGACCTTTGACGTTGGGCAGAAAGTGTGGTTATTTGATGTAAAGTTGCGGATATTCCCCGGCAAATTAAAGAGTAAGTGGACATGGCCATTTCGAGTTTGTGAAGTGCATGACAATGGAAGCATTGCCATATCAGATTTGTCCCCTGACGCACAACCCTTCGTCGTCAACGGCCAACTCTTGAAGCCTTACTTAGAACCAGATGCATTCTTGGCCGTTGTTGACTCAATCCAGCTCGTACAACATGATGACACTTCCACAACTGCTGCAGCATCAACAGATTTAGACGATGTACTTCAACCACTGTTTATTTGATTTTCTTCTTCTTTTCCTTCTCTATCTTCTTTGTGTATCAAATAGGTGCCGCCCTTGTAGACAGTTTTCTATACTTAGGACGTACTTTGTCCTAAGTATGGGGGGATGTGCACCCCGAGTCTTCAGTTCATTCCGATCCTCTCCATTGTCTCCTCTTCTTGTCTATACTTAGGAGTATCTTACCCTAAGTATAGGGGGAGACAATCTGAGTACGATCTGTGTATTCCCACCCTTGACCCTCCCTGCTTTATGTACAGACTGCTATACTTAGGATTATTTGCTCCTAAGTATAGGGGGGGACGGTCAACTTCTCATTCATTCATTCCAATCATATTTATTCTTTAGATCTGTCTATACTCAGTACGAGTTATGTCTTTGCTTTTCCTTTCGATCTTTGAGGCATAGCTCAAGCTAAGTATAGGGGGGTCGTATATACCATGTATATACTATAAGCCATAACTCATACTGAAAAATAAAACACCAATTCAATCTAAAGAGCAATAAGTAACCTTATAATAATAAAAGATGATTGTGAGCTCCTCAGGCTCTTTGTACTTATACTGATTATTAAGTCAGAAAAATGTTTTGTGAAAGAAAGTTTTTTGTGAAGAACCTTGTGAAAACTATTTGAAAATAGTGTGTACAAGTATTCAACCTTTGAAAAATCAGTTTTGCGTGTAAAATTTATTTCCTTTGCGTGAAAGCAAAATGTGTGAAAATCAGTGTGCAAATGATTGTAAAAATTTGATTGTCAAAGTTGTTTTAAAAACCTATCTATGCTGTGTAAAACCTTGGTAAAATCATTTTCAAAGACGTGTACATATTTGCAAAATTATTTTGGACTAGAGTTCTCAAAATTCTTTTAAAAAGGATTCTCTAATTAGGTCTGAGGAGTCAGCACAAAAATCTCTTATACAAAAATAAGCATAATCCCAAATAAAGCTTATAAGAGCCAAAACCTTATTATACATCAAATACAGTTTTCTTCTTTTGAATATTCTGATTAATAAATCAAGAGAGATACCTGTACAGTATGATGTGAAAAAGAGTGTGACCAGTTTTGAAAAATTTGATGTGAAATGATTTCAATTTGTGTAAAATTGTTTGGACTGCAAAACTTTTCTTTGTGTGAAATAAAGGATTTGAAAAACCTATGTGCAAAGGTTTTGAAAAATGTTTGTCAAAACTATTGTGAAAAATGTATATACAGGGTGAAAAATCTTTGCAAAAATGATTTTCAAATGCGTGTAAATGATTGCAAGCATTATCGTGTACTATAGTTTGCAAAAATTATTTTCAAAACTAGTTACGAGAAATAAAAACATTATGACAAATATTTATAATTGTGAACAAGATACATACAATTCTTTCTGAACAACCTGAATAAAGTATTTAATCAAACCTGTTAAGCCTTTACCTTTTGTAAATAGGGCAGTATGCCCGTGTAAATAATTGTATGAACCTTTTTGTATGTGTTAAGTTTTTATTTGCAAAAAATTCTTTGTGTAAAAAAAACATTCTTTGATTCTTGTAAACTCTTTGAGAAAAATTGCATCATTCATTGTGCATAGCATGAGCATACATTCATAATCTTTTTGAGTGAGCTTGATGATTGATTCGGTCTAATAAAGTCTCAAATTGGAGCTTGGTTAGACTTTACCGCACCTAATTGCACTGGAACCTTATGGGAACTAGGTTTAAGGTACTTCAGGTCTATTCCGACTTAATTCTTTGAGAAAGCAGGGCTGGTTCAAGTCACCTCAGTGGACTAACTAGAACTTTTTGAAACACACGCATGACTCCTGTCGGCCGTGACCTAACTTGGACACTTGCACCTTTCACTTGGCTCAACTCAGTTGGAGTGGTGAGGGGGTTGGATTTGCCAGTCTGAGACGCACACGGGTGGAAACATTCGTCCTCGTCTAGGAAGGGAAGTGCACCCCAACCTGGTCCAGTTTCAATGAAGTCGAATGACGGGAGAGTGTGGGTTGCAATAAAGCTTCAAAAGAGGGATAGTCTACTGGCTCAAGAGGAAAATTTCTTGTATATATGCTGCACCATGTAGATATGTTGTACAGATGCACTTGAAAAAAATGCAAAAAGAACTCCAAAAAAATGGTGGGTCGGATTGAAAATTTAATAACCCCACCGGAGTGTATATAGTCCAATAAAGCAAAAGCTTATGGTATCCATGTTACATCTCATGAAGCTTGCAGCGGGAGACTTAGCTACACTGGTTGAGCTCCCAAAATTCTATACCTCTTATTCCCCCTCTTCTTGAGCCAGTTGTACTTGAACTTAGAAGGGAATACCCCGCTCCCTAACGGTAGAGGGCTGGATTGGGAATCATTGGGTTGTCATTCTGGAGAAGTCAGTCCCTTTGACATTTCAGTTGGGAAGAGCCACTCTCACTTACACTGTACAAGTCAGCTTCATAGTCATAAGGGTTTGCGTATGACGTAGGCTAGTTCTGACCTGGCTGTTGAGGTGATTTGAACCAAGTTCCGTGACTCTTGAAGGATGTTGTGTTTTAGAGCTGGTTCCCGACTAGGATCCACACACATCTACACTCAAGGTCTAGCAGGAGCTCTAAACTCTGATTTTGTAAAGACATGCACTGAAAGCACCCTTATTCACTCTATCCCTTCCTTAATTTTCCTTTTTCTTTTCTTCATTCTTTGTGTACTTATTGCATAAGTGTTTGGTAGGGACTAGCAAAGGCAAGTATAGGGGGGTGATGAATCTCCATTTCATCACCTTTATTCTATCATTTTGGCCTCAAAAACCCCAGCAAATGCATGTAAATAGCATCAAATTGGATATAATAGCAATCATGATTCTTTGTATTAATTACACATTAAATAAGGTGTTTAAGGCCAAGATTATAGAATAAAGGGAAGAAAAGAAAAAGGAGTAAAATATTGCAAATATTTTATGACCCAAACCCCGAGACCAAGGCCAGTATGGTATTGGTCGACAAGGAAAAAGTAGGGGGAGATAAGGGCCAGTGTACAATAATACCTCATTTATTCATGCATTTATTTATGCATTTTTTGACACCTATTTTGTACATAATTATTTATTCATCAAATAAATAAACTTTGTTCATGAAAGTTGTTGATAATAATGTAAATAAAAATACAAAATGAGTTTGTGTAAAAATAATACTCAGTGTACATTTTATACACAGAATAAATAGCCAAAATCTCAAATTCACAGACCCATATCTTGCAAATAAAAACTCCAAATCACCCAAACTCACCTTTAATTGTATATAGCTTTCCATTAACTATTTAATAAAATTAGTTTCATAATTTTTTGGAGTTCATTTGTAGAAGTTAGGTTTTTGGCCCTCCTTGTACATAATACCTGATTAAAATATTCAGTTTATTCAATACCTATTATTTCTACAAATTTATATTTTTAGAATCTTGTAAATAATGTACATGTATATATTGAAATTAAAAGAAAACCAAAAAGAGTTTGAAAAATTAAATAAGTCTATAAGCTACATAGACAAAAGACCTATGCTACCTATATGTATATAAATAAAAGGGAATTTAATTCTTTTATTCTTTATTCATCCATATTTTTATAATAATGTATATATTATATATAACTCATTAAAAATACAAATCCTAAATAAAAAAATAAAATTCATTAAATAAATAAAAATGTATATAATATATAGGTAAAATACCCATAAGTAGACTTACGTATGCATACACCTATTCATTTAAAAATGTAAATAAACTCCTAAAAATTAAATAAAAACACCTTTATACTTACAAAAGTAAATTATAAATTTATAAAATAATCCAATAAAATAATAAAAGAAAATAAACAAATTAAAAATAAAATACACAAAAATACATGTAAATACATACATATACACATTATTAAATTAAAACCATAATAAAACACTTCGAAAGATTCAATAAAAATCATAAATAAATACTACATGAAAAATACACATTTTTTATGTTTTAAGAAAATTCTAATAAAACCATTTACTATTGTAAATAAATCAATTTAGGCTAAAATTTCATGTTTTGTCTTTTAGCGGCTGACGTGGACCAATGGGGCGTCGGCCTTCGTTGACCCCCTGGTCAACTGTCCCATCCCAGCGCTGGCGTCTCGGAAACATCTTTTCCCCGATTTTCATCCCATTTTTGCGGCATCCCATCCATCGATCGAGCTCACTTCCTTCACAAGAATTGTTCTCTAATCATCACTGATGCCTGCCAATTCCTTGGATCGATCAGATACTCATTGGATTAAGTAATAATCGCCGGTCAATAAGGCTCCTTGCCAATGTCTATAAATAAGTAGCTCCGCCTCCTTCTTCGAATTTGGCCTATTTCATTCCAACGTAAAGCCTTGATCTTGTTCCTGGATTGTTCCTCGTGACAGGGGGAGTGCTCCAGCATCTTGATTCGGCCGGAGGAAGGAGAATTTTGACGCGACGGAGCTCCGGCGTCCGCCCTGCTCCCTGGTGGCCCCCAGGTATAAGAGCTGATCCTTTTATCGCTTTTTAGTTAGTTTTTCATGTTAGCTTTTAATTCCAGTAGTTAGGTTAGTCTTTAGTTAATCCTTTTAGTGTAAAACCAAAAATTCGAAGTTCGCCGGAGCTGAGCTCCGGCGACTTCCTCACTGTGAATCCGACCGTGTCCGACCGCCTTGTTCATCCCATTTCATACCCCTCCGTTTTCTCCATCGATCGCACCCCTTTGACCAACCCAGGACCCCTGGTCTTGGCGAATCGGGGCTCCCCCTCCGCCGTTAGTCGGAGCCCCCTCCACCCCACTCCATTTTGCGGCGAAGCTTCAAAACCCCGGGTCGAGAAGGAGGTAGCCCTCTCTCCCCCGGTTCTTCCTATGCAGGTCAAACGAAGGAAGAGCCCCATCTGGGCTCGAATCGAACCAGGAAGAGGTTCCTGGAGGTCCGCGACTTCACCGACCTAGATCGAGCGACTCGGACCTCCAGGAGCCATGATAGGACCTTCAGGAGATGCGGATGGTTGCCAGCTACGAGTAGAGCGCGTCAGAGGCGCGGAAGGTGCCCGGAGGAGCCCGAGCTGCTCGATCGAAGCTCGCCGGGGGCGAGCTTCTTCCCTGTTCTTCCAGGCATCTTCAGCACCGTAAGATCGATGGAGTCGGCCCAGATCGAACCAGAGCCGTCAGATGAAGCGTCGCATCGACCGTGCGATCAGCGAGGCTGATCTAATCTCCGCTGTCATCTGCGAATCGTCATCGGTCGACAGGAGCACGACGCGTGGCAAGTGGATGCGGTCCAACCGTCGGATCACACGCTTATTAGGGGTAAATTTCACATCTAGCCCCCCGCTTTTTGTATTTACAGTTTAATACCAAAAATAAAAAGTCACATTGTAAATAAATTGTATAATTTGCAGAAGGACCCCTGATGTTTTTAGATTTGCAGAGGCGCGTGATTTTTGCATCTAAACCCCGCCGGGTTTCAGTAATTATAGATTGGCCCTGAAAATAAAATTAAACGTTCATTTTTCTAGAAATTTTTGCATGGATACCCCTGTCACTTATTTTATCTGCAAAAATGTCCCTGCTAGGCCAGTTATCTTTGTATGCTTTGTCCATTTATTTTGTCCCCCATTTTAAATTGAAAAATCTTGCAAAAATAGATATAAGCATCTGTTAACATGCTCTCACACGCCATATTTTTGGATCTTAATTTTTTGTATTTTTGCATTTATTAAAAATAAAAAACATGTCTTTTATTTTCTGTCTAGATTATAAAATACCAAAAAAATAAAAAAAGACCTCTAAAAATTCTAGAAAAATTCCCTAGTGTGTATTTTAATGTATTTCAGTGTCAGTCCAAAAACCCCTAAAAATCTCAAAAGAAAAACCTTAAAAAATTCAAAAATACACAAAAAAATTCAAAAAAATATATAAAATCAAAGAAAAATCAAAAAAATATGAACTCAGTTCCTATTTCTGCTATATTTTATTAGCTTTATTAGAAAAATAGTGTGGAAAAATTTTGAGGCTGTTTGCTATTTTTAATTCCCAATTTTATCTCCAGCCAGTAGCTTTCCCACTGTTTTGCTTTATTTCAGTATTTAAAAATACCAAAAACAGTTTGAAAAATACCCAAAAATCACAAAAACAGTAAAAATCCTAAAAATATCAAAAACGTTTTATTTCTGACTTTTTGGTTATTTTTGCACATTTTTATAGATACTTTATCTTGTCTTTTATTACATTGTCCTTATTTTCCCATATTGAAAAAGAAAATAGAAAAATATAAAATATAAAATATAAAAATCAGAAAATCAAAAATCAAAATACAAAATTAAAAATTAAAAAAATAAATAAAATAAAATATAAAATTCAAGAAACCCACAAAAATAGGCTTCACACATGGATGACTCTGTGGTACATATAGGCTTATGCATTTTTGTATTGCTCTCTGTGGTTCGACCTCTACATGCTTGTTCCCTATACATTTTATGGTAGAGTAATAAAAGATTAATTCACATTTCTTTTTGAGCTTGATTGATACATTCTTTCAGTGTGGGTTAATTGCTGTATAACTTGGGTATTCTGCGAGCGGTCGCCTCGGCGACAACTTATTTATATTATTCATGGTGACCCTCGTGGAAAATCCTCGTTATCAACGGCGCAGGCGGTGCATGCATGCAAGGGCAGCGCACGCACGCGAGGCGGCGGCGGTGCGACTCCAAGGCGTAGAGGCGGGCGGAGCGACGCTCGGTGGAGGCGGCGCCTGGTGCGGCTGGAGCTTGCAGCGTGCTTGGCGGCTGCGGTGCCGCACGCGCGACTGCGCACCACTGTGGAGGAGCATCGGGGGTCGACGGCAGGAGTCGGAGGGCGATGCGTGGCAAGGGCGCGCCCGGCGGGCGGAGTCGGCAGGGGCGGTTGCGGCGTGTGGGCGATGAAGCGTCGCGTGGGGGCGGCTGGCATTGGAGGCGTAGGCGCAGGAGGCCGACTGTCGCGTGGTGAGGATGGGTTCGTGCACACGCGCGGGACAGCGACGACCTGGACGCGTGAGCAGCCGCGGGACGCTCGAAGGTGCTGGGCCGCGGCGCTCCGCAGCGATGGCGAGCGGGCGACGGCCTGGGGGTTTCTGGGGTCCGTGCGGCTGGATGGCGCTTGAATGGTGGCACGCTGGTGACCATGCGCGGCTACCGGCGGATCCTTGGAGGCTCGGCGTCGAGACGGCAGCCGGAAGAATGGTTGATGGGGCCGCTGGAGACAGGGGGCGGCGACAGCTGCTTCTCCTATTCTCCTTTTTCATTTTTTTAATTTTTTGTTGTAACAGTAAATAAAATGTAGTGAAGGGAAAAAATGGTAGTGATGTTGATTGTGATGGTGGTGGATGATAAATGGTGGGTTTTTTTATGATGATTTGTGTGGTGAAAAACAAGATGATGTTTGTGTGATGAACAAGATGATGATGTGGTGATGGGATAAAAAATGGAGTGGTTTTTATGTAAATGTGATGATGATAGTGGTGGTGATGATTAATGATGTTTTTGATTTTTGATGAAGAAATGAAGAACAATAAGGGAAAATTTGTTAGATAAAAATAAAATGATAAGGAAAAGAAGAAGGGTACTTACCTGCGGTTCGTCGGATTTTGGAGCTGCAGTGTGCGGCTTCTGGTTGTGGCCTCGAGGAGATGGCGGTTGCTTCGAAGATTGAGCGAGTCCGATTGGAATCTCGCGACGCGGCAATGGTGAAGCCGTGGATCTCGCCTGAAAGGTTGTCGTCGCTCAAGTTGTCTCCTTCAGCTGTCACCTGTAGGTTGAAGGGGCTCGACCTCTCTTCTCTCGAATCGGCGGATGGAGATGAATGAAGGAGGAGAGGAGAATATAAAGAGGAGAAGGGAGTTGGAAAATAGGTGGAGAAAGTGGGGAAAATGGGAAGTTATTTACTTAGAGTGGAAGACAAGTAAGGGAGAAGAGGTAAAAGGGGATAAAATAAATAAAATAATATAATAATATAATAGGCTACTAAAAATAATTAAAATATCAATAGTAAAATAATAATAAATAATAATTCCGAAAATAATAAGATAAATGCGAAATTAATGAAATAATAAAAAAATGGGGAGACACGTGGTGGCTCGAGGAGCTGCCACATGTCGCTCCCAGAAAATTCAAAAATTAAATGTAAAGAAAATAAAAAAAATAACAAAAGGGATTAAATCAAAAAGTGTCAGTACGAAAGTTGCTCGTCTCGACGAGATCTATAACTTTCGTGAAGGGTCGAAAATCAAATGAGATCATCTGTACAAAATGTATTTTTGGGTGGTACCTTATAGATATAAAATACCGCATTTTATCTTTTATAATTTTTTTGTCATTTTTTAAAGAGAGAAAAATCAAAATAAAGTTAGAAAAAATATGAAAAGAATATTTACAACTTAATCTCATTTTTTTATTTTTTTAATGAAGAAAATAAATGAGGGGCAAAACAGTCAATATGTACAGTATAAAAAAGGGGCCCAAAACCCAAGTTTTGCATACGAGCTCCGATTTTAACGAAATTGGTCTTGTGTCAAAGGTCTCTAAATGTATATTACTTTCAAAGTGAGTAAACCTAATTCGGAGGTCGTATGAGAGAGATATGTGCATTTTAAGGTTCCTAGCTTCAAACTTGGATTGAGGTTTTATTGGTCAATTTTACAAGTTAGTATTTTTTTGATATTTTTTCTTTGATTAGTGTTAGTAATATATACACCATAGATTTGATTTCATTAGATTCAGGAGTTAGTATAAAATATATACAAATAAAGTATTTTATCTATTATATAGGTGAATATTTACAAGTGAAATTGGCTTCTTATTTTGTGCAAATATGAATGCTAAAATGCAAATGTTATCAATACATGCATGAATGCTAATTATGCAATATAAGTAGAAATATGCATCTAATTACTCGGGAACAAAGCTCTATTTTCATCTTTTAGAGTGATGAATCACGGATTCATCAATCACCCATCTGTGATTTTCATGATTCCTTCTGATTACGTATCCACACACACCCACCTTTTTATGATTCGACATCACCATCTTCTGCGACGACGATCGATCTTCAGTGAGATCTCTCTAACTCTATCGCTCTCTTCTATCTCTCTCCTTATACACAAAATGGGAAGTGACATGGGTCTTGGTATTCATAGGTTTTTATTATTGTCTAAAGGGAGGTCATTAAGGTCATTCATTCACATTAAATGACATTTATACTATTCTTTTTAGAAAGTTTTTAACGACTATTGGAATGAAATGAGATTTTAATAGTATTAAATTTCTTGACCGTTACAGCGTGTTGATCGCATCTCATGCGATCGGGGCGACTAGTCGCACTAGTCGCTATATGCAGCGGAAATTAAAATTTTTTTTTAATCAAGTGATGAAACCACATGATCACAAGAACATTTCTTGGATCGTTTCATCAAACCCCAAAGTATTAGAAATACTTCTTGAAGCATGGTTGCGATCACGAGATCTCTAAAACAAGAGATCCTCCTGACTCAAGTCAGATCCCACGAATTGCGGTTGCGATGATGAGGCGCGTTCCTCGTGCAATCCTTGACGAAGATCCAAGCTTCGAATGCCCTGATTTCGTCCAACGAAATCTGTCGTCTTCCTTTAGAGCAAGCACCCCCAAAGAAGATGGAGATCCTCGAGTAGTCGAAGGCGAGGGCGAGAAGGTCTCTCTCAACACATAAGATGGACGGCCACCTTGTAGAGAGATAGAGAGAGACGACGAGAATGAGAGAGAGAGAGAGAGTAGTAGGCATGTACAACTCTTGATTATGTACCTTGAAAGGGCTAGGGTTGCTCTCCTTATATATTAGTTTA